>CAMPET010000002.1:1168378-1180974 GCA_946803715.1 Beroe ovata | reverse complement strand
CCATACTCTTTAGTGTGGTACATAACAACTCACCCCCAATCTTTAGTGTGCTACACAGCAACTCACCGCGTGTTCTCTTGTATAGGCGATTGCCGATTATTGACACTCTTTATTAACGAACTTTGTGACGCTCAACCCTTCCTTCTCCAATATACTCTTTGAGTAGCGCGGCGATGTCATTCACGCTTGGAGGATGCTCAAGATGAGGCTTTCTGTCTTTCCCGTGTGTGATGCACACATCCGTGACGACTGGAAAAAGACGCGCAATTGCAGGCAGTTTGAAAATGTCCGTGATCTATTTATTTCCATAACAGTAAAACGCACACTTTACAGTAGAAACGCGCAATTATTGCTAACAATTGCACGTCTTTTTCATCCCTCCTTCCTTTTTCACGGCACGAGAGAGAGATCAAGCAACTCGCCTGCTTATGACGGGGATTGCTGTGTGGGATTTACACTGGGCGCTCTACTTGAAATGCATCAACTGCCGTACACTCTAGCATTATTGTCGTGTGTCATCTTAACATGCATCATTGCAGTCTCTTATCACTAAATTATAATGAGCCCGCCTTTTACACAGCATAGTCATGGTGATGTACATCATGAATTGGATTCAGAGTATGAGAAACTTCCAGTTTTGTCTTTGGTCTCGTCAGGGTGACGTGATGTATTTCAATTGATCATTGTTTCCAGTGTGTACGTCAATGTGTCGTCATATACAACGGATACAGATAACTGAAACGTAACGCGCATAAGTAAAGTTGTCGTAATGATTGCGCGTTCACTCTTATTAACTGCTCGCGCGCTCAGCGTTCACATAACAAATCAAATTTTGGCTGATGATAGAGAGAGAAGGCTGATGGTTTTGAAAATTCATAGACGCTCGACTTCAAAATTTGAGCAGTAAATAATATCTTTCGTGGAATACACTCTGTGGAACATACTTGAGGCCGTAAGATTCAGAAATATACGTGATTCAGAAATACAACATTTTTGAGAATATACTGATATTCCATGTTCTATAACAAAATGTTTAGGTGTTGTAGGATTTTACCCTACCGTCGGTGCGCGCGATTTTCAATCCGCCCCTTGCCAGGGATAAAATCCCGCCAGCAAGGGTAGGGTGAAATCCTACAAGTTTAGGTGATGTTCTATCTCTGGCAACAAGCACAGCGTGACAACTTGTAAAATATTCCCAATTATTCCTGTATGATACATGGCGTGCTCTGTTATGGAACTGAATCTATAAAACGCGAGATGAATTATTATAGCAGTATCAGATGATTATATGGATGCAGCTTTAAATGCCATTATATGTGATATGGTATAAGTAAATGCTCAATGGTATAAGTAAATGCCTCAACCCTTATATCAATAGTTTCCATATTGCACGCTTAAGATGTTTCTGGAACTGCAGGTTCGAGAAGTTCTGTATACAGTTAGGACGGAAAAATATCTAAAGATTATATACGCAGTTTACTGTGTAAATTCGATAAAGGATAAAGACTGTTACTGTTTACAATTCAAGGTATTTTATTTGTGGCTATTATCATCACCACGGTATGTGATATGTGTACAGATCGATGTGATAGTGGGCGGAATTAAAAGACGCGCAATTCTCAGCAACAAAGGCGAATTTACTACGCTTTCTCATTTCGTCCCCCTATACACAGATGTACGGTAATTTAAAAGTGGTTGGTATTCTGTCCCCTGTGGCTCATAATACTATTATTACCAGATAAACTACGCATTTCCTCATCACTCAGTCCTCATCTAACGACGCAGTAATTAGATAACTGTAAATAACAAGTTCGAGAATTTAAAAAAGTTTTGTCTTCGCCACCGATTCGCTGATTTTCGTGCTCTGTCGTCTACGCTCGTTTCCGGGTTTCTGAGGGAGATGTAACATGAGATAAAACCTGAGCACGTGAATTTGTCCCGAAATTGATGAAAATGGCAAATATCTGAGGTACCTGTGAGGACACCAACTTAAAGAGGACACAACATGGGACCTTAAAATGAAAAATCTTCAAATTAAATCACCAAGATGTTTCAGGTGGAATTCAGAACACCTAGATATTAGCTCGTGATGCAGTAAATGGTGTGTAGTGAGAATTCGTACTAGGATACAATATGTACATGTTGTTTATGTAGTGCTATGATCAGTTGGCCTTTAAAGTCCCTGTCACCTAATTCGTCACTCTGCTCCGTAATACGACCTGCACCTGTTAGATTACCTGACTCACCCTTCCAGTGCACTGATGCCTCCACTTGTAACTGATACGCTAATGGATGTATCTTAAAACCGTAGAGTCTGAAAATGTAATATTAACGTTAACTACTAACGTCTACAAGGCACAATACTGTGTATTGGAATTGACGATTGAGAAAGAATTCAAATGAATGAAAATATGGCGTGGATTATGGTACAAAACTAAGCCATGAGCATCGATGTCGAGTTAGCATTGGTGTGAATTGCGTGCCCGTTTAAAAGTTACTTCCCAAGTTACTACCATTTTGCAGACTTTAATACGCGTATGAGTGCACCTAGAACGAAAACGGATCGACCGCAAACTGGACCGATAAAAAGGAGCATAGACAAGAGAGCACACTATAGTACTATTTCATCATTGAATGCGCGTTACAATACCGCGACTCTGTTGTGTAAACATTCGGAAATAAGAGCAGTCACCAGTCATTATTGAAATTGGGAAGAAGTTCGATTTTTCAAGGACTAGATTCAATCGAATGCAGCCAGTGAGGGCAAACTTTCCCCCGTTCCAGAGCGCCCGGATGAGTCATCAGGAGATTGTTTGCGCCTAAAGTTCTGAGTTTCCAATCTTTTGGTGTGAAGTTTGAAGGATTTGTGGCATCAATTTTTGCGGCTGACTTTATATAAATGAGTCGGAATCTCTTTATGCACTTGATTGTCTTTTATAATCTACTGAGGTCAATAATCTTTCCTTTCAGGGACAGCTTAAGTCACTGTTCACTCGTTAGTAATGAGGCCGTCGTGGGAGGTATCACATGACATTGAACAGACAAGCATGTGTTGTACATGTGTAATTTCAGTCATAGAGCGCTCACAGTCAATAGAGCGCTGGGAGCGCTTTCACACGTGATGAACTATAACATGAGAAAAGTTTGTGATATCGATGTGACAGCGTACATTTCCTGTTCAAAGTTCTATCCTCAATCAATTTCGATTGCGCAACGTCACTGTTGCAAAATAAACATGCCTTTGCAACATATTTGCAATTATATTGAGCACTACTCAACATGATACCTATAGAGCTGAATAGGGAATATAGAATAGCAGACTTTAGCCTACAGTAATGAGTAATTGCGAGACACTCAGTAACTCAAAAAGACCCTTTTATAGCAGAACAATTTCAGAAGACGTCATGACAAATACAGACACTGTATTCACTCTACTACGTAAGACCCTATTTCCACCTAAGACCCCATTAGGAGAACTCAGTACTATGTTGTCCCAGCGATCTCTGAGTAGGGCCTCATGTCCCTCCAGCGGCGAAGAGAGCGCTACATTATCCTCCACATGTGGAAAATCTGGCAGCGCACAGCACCTTACGACATAGGAATCACATTCTTTGATCATATGAGACTAGGGAGTCGCTGCAAGGTCCCCCCTGTGAACAAAAAGTCATCTGCCCAGATCAAGTCATTATATGATCAGTCCTTTGATGTACGGGGACCACGACTTAGGAATGCGTATTCAAGTCAAAGCTGACAATCCACCTCATGCAGAACATTCCTGATCTACCTCCAGTTCCGGGTTATACTACGCCCAACTCAAACTCAATACTGGATTGGACGACGGGCGGCCTCCAAGAGGTGGTCTAATTGGGTCTCCAAGGAAAGCCGACATGAGGTTACATGAGAGGTTAGGATTTTACTTTAGTAGAATCGAAATATATTTCTACATTGTATGTCTCATCGCGATTTGTCGTCCAATTTAAAGAGAAAACAAAGTGGTTTGTATGCAAAAAAGGAAAGGAAAAACTTGCAAGTCTAGATTTTGAGGTAAGGCTTGAAATAATTCACGAAAAGGAAATACGTCTACACACACATATACACACTGCACATACGTCTACACACATACGTCTACACACATACGTCTACACACATACGTCTACAGTCTACACACACACACACACACACACACACACACACACACATACCTCGGCACAAAGGAGCTGGCAGATGGTTTAGGTCTGTATTCTGGGTGTACCATGAACAGCATGTGAGGGAAGCTTGTCCCAAAGTATGCGCCATCTGAAAATCCCCGTGGATTATAGAGAACGGTATGATATTGGGCAAGTGGTATCAAATTATTTGTATCAAATTATTTGCATCACGTTACAACAATTGACCACCAATACAATTAAAAAACATTTTCTACCACTCCCCAGTCCCCAATATTACTATTCAATGGTAAAACCCGTGTGAAAATCAACACAATTATTGTATCATGTCGGGAAATCCCCGTGTAATGCTAACCTATATGGTGATATCGTGATGACTTGGGTACATACACGTCCTGGCACTTTGGACAGTACAACTTGACCATACTCTCTCCTGTAACATGAAGGGTGTTATCGACAGAACGGGGGAAGGGGGTGTTCACAGCAATAGTCACGATTGTCACGACTGGTAACCGGACTCTTGTCCGAATCCGAATTTCGGTTTTCGGACAACAGTCCGCTTCGGACAAGAATCCATTTGGCGGACTCTTGTCCGAATTTGCATGACAATTATTCAATGCAATATAAAATGGCTTTCGGGTTTCGGACAACAGTCCGTTCGGCGGACTCTTGTCCGGTTAAGGTTAGGGTTAGGGTTTTCGGAACCAATTCGGAACTCAGATTCGGACAAGAGTCCGTTTCGGACAACAGTCCGCTTCGGACAACAGTCCTAGAATCGTCACGACTAAATAGGCCATTTTATGACTATTATAGTTGGGTTTAATATTTTGGCTGCCGGACAACTGCGCACTTTGATGGTCAACAGTTGACAGGAAAATTTTATATAACAGGTGGGGGAATTTGAAATACCCTCGCGAACAGAGGATTTCAATCTGTAACTCTGTTCTCTATATGAATAGAACAACGAAATAGTGGTATAGCAAAAGATGTTAGCAGATGGAGAAGTTACTGTTTATCATTTGTACGACTTCAGGCGACAACTTGAATCCTACATCAACTGCATGATATATGCAACCCGAAGAATTAGAATCTAAAATGGTGGAGTCGTTTTTTTCACAAATCGCCCAGCTAAGTTTGAAGACCAATGACTCATAGTTATTGAATATCAAAATTCATTCTCCGGCAGAAACGCATCATCTTTTCTACTTGTGTCGACACTCAATGTTTCAGCTAAACAAATGTCAAAACAAATGTCGTATACCCATTATCAGGGTGACATGGGCCAATTTACGACTATATTCTATAATATATTATGCTGTATTGTTCATGAAAAAGAGTACTGTGTTTCTTCCGGAAAATAACAAAAATGCCAAGAAGATAATCAGGAAGAAGATAATCACCGATGGTGAATGCAAGTTTTGGAATTTGGATAACACCCAAAACTCTCTGTTTCACGCTGATCAACCCCTGTATAGTTGCTATACTTCGTTTTCATGTTTTCTGCATGATCCTTTAAGCTGATAACCACTAATCGATTATACGAACACCGCACATGGTATAATTATTTTCCACCATTATTAGCTGCAACAGAACCTGTCGGCTTTATAAATACGATGGTGTTGCTCTTTTATAGAGTTCTTAGAAGGTACAGGACGATAGAGTTAAGGGAGCAAGCATGACATAACTTGACTCAAAACCCAATATGTGAATCCATTGCTAATTCTATGCTTAATCATCACACATACATAATGACATAATATGTAAGGGTGTATTTGAACACTGGTAACCTGGTTGATCAGACAATCCGATTGGCATCATAAGCTGGTTCTCACAGAACACCCTGATACACGTCCCGAATTCAGAGTTCTGGTATTTCTCCAGCTGAAGAAGAGGGTGTTGAATCTCTAATCATGATCGCAACACAGCGACCCAAACTTGTGGAAGCAAGCATTTAAACTTGCGTAATGTTCAGCTGACAACATACCATCATAGCAATTCCTCGGTTGGTCAGGATGTATCGAGCATGGATCAGCCCATACAGCATCTCAGCAGCTTGTTCAACCAAATCATTCTGACCTTGTCCCTCGTCTCCCTCATCATCTGGCTCTAGGTCGAGGATTATATCCAGGGCCTGAAGATCAAAAATCATGTATGACCTATGTGAATACTGCATACTGTATACTATGACTTAACTACAAATGAGATGAAATAAGGAGGTTCACAACTTATCTTAGTGGAGACAAAATTTTTCTGTAAGTGATAGATTTGGCAATAAATTACAAAGATTTGCAAGTTCACACACTTATTTATAACCCTGATTCTGATCCCATGGATACAATATACAATACATAAATACATGATCATATGACCCACAAAACCATACATTAATATGACACAATCTTTGTATACACTACATACTCTTTTGTAGTGAGGAACCATCTCTGAGAGCCCTGTCAAGTTGAATTTGTCTTGGATATAATCCTCATCAACCTCACAAAAATACTCATTGCCACGTAATCCACAAAACCAGTTGATCCATGATACTTCTTCAGAGCTTGACATGTCTGTTTCTGAAATCAAGATTTAAACTAAAAATGTTAGCAGTTAGAAATGCTGTGTAGATCAGTGAGCTGTCACAAGGCAAGAGTTGAGAAAAAAATACTACATTTCTATTTCACACTTCTTAACTAATAGGACTGAGGATGCAGCACTCATCTATCAATACAGTTATCACACTTATCTAAATGTAAACCAACGGGTTTAACATATAGAGAAAGTTACAAGTTAAACTAACATGCTATCTTCCCTGCAAATAATGGAATCAATCCTCATGAATGAGGACCCATTAAAATTTTCATGATAATAGACAATTGCATTCACCTGAGCTGGCAGTTGATTTGCTAGATCCAGATGATATTACGTGAATGGTGGCGACTAAGAGGTCATGCTACCTAGGATTTATCATCAAGTTAGAGATAGGAATGTATCAATTTTGAGCAGACTTGCTACTCTAAGGAAAACTTTCAATAAGGTATAGAAATTTCCATTATAGAAATCGGTTTTAATTTTTAATGTCTCAGGGGTTTGATTGTCATTAGAGTATTCTAAATTCATAAGAGTTAGTAATTTATATGTGCCTAATTCATCTTTAATCTAATCATTTTCATCATCATATCATTTTCATCCAATCTCAGAAGCGAGGGCCACACTTTGTGGAGATCCTGAAGAAGAGACTATAATGTCTTGAAACTGTCAGTAGATTTGTGGTGAAAAAGTGTGTGGGTTTGATTCAATTGACTTTGTATCACTGTCTACAATGTTCAATCATCTGAAGCAGGTTTAAGAAATTGCTTCAAATAAGTTCAAATAAGAAGAAATGCCAGTGTTTGTCAGAAATTCTAGAACATTTTAGACACCCCAAAAAGTGCATTGTTGCCAAGTCTCTAAAAAACTATAATTTATGAATTAAATAAATCATATGATGGTAATATTAAATTTCAATGTGTAAAATGTAAGTAAAATTGTTTTGAAGCTAAATAACTTGCTTTACAGTTTGTGAAATGTTCTCGGTAGCACCTATGAGCACCGGGGAAGTTGCCAGATGTTATCTGTCCACTGTTTCTTGCGCGCGCGCCTTTGATGTAACGCGGAAATACAATATGAATATAAATCAAAAACGCGCAATCCGGCGTGTCCACAAAATTTTAGTGTTCCCGCGCTGCACTGCGTTACACAATAATACTCCGTGCGCGGACCAATACTGACTCATTTGAAAATTCCTCAAAACAATTTGGTCCAATCTTTCAACCTCAGACACTATTAAACTGACTGGATGAATTTCAAGCCTTTAGTGCTTTCATGACCCATACTATCACTGTATCATTTTATTTTCTCACTTTTCAAACCATTTTTCTGGACTGGTTACTAACCAGGCAGTTGTTATGAAAGGTCCTCGACATTTTTTCAAGTATTTCATCTTGATCTCCCAAGGTTTTGCTTTGGTTTTACACTGCTGAGTATAAGTTTGTTTTAAGAGCAGTGTTCAAAACTTTCATCTAATTATTATCATTATCTCCTGAATAGCAGGCATCATGCTCATCTCACCAGGACAGCTGGTGCTTTGCCTCCTAGCAATTTCCACCATCTGGATGACAGGTCAGTCTACAGGAATAAGAATTATCTGATTTATGGATAATTGTAGATAACTTATTTGGAATCAAGATAAGAAGTTTTAACTCTCTACCAGACCATAAGTGTTGAAAATGACAGTTTATAACAACCATTAATATTATTTCTTTTTCATTATTCAACACATTCCAGTGACATCAAATGAATGTGACTTAGATGAGTTCACTTGTGACTCTACTGTAAGTAGTATCAAGTGTATCAAAAGAGAGTATATTTGTGATGGGGATAACGACTGTGATGATAAAAGTGATGAAATGGGTTGCTCTGTATATGGCTGTAAGTTAAAGTTTTATAATCGTCATCCCTGTGATGGTATTATAAAATCAATTTTCCAACGAAATTGAAAGTTTGCTCAAGCACTGAACTTGAGTGAAATTTCAGTGTGTGACCCTGTTGATGAGATTCAGTGCATGGTTGATGGAGAACTGTCATGTGTGTCAATTTCAACAGTCTGTAAAGAGATTCCAGTGGCCAGATGTGATGATGGATCAGACATTAAGCATTGCAGTGAGTATGACTGAAGCGCTGTTTATATCATAGCTATATCATTCCATGCCTATTTAATTATTGATTAATGGGTGAGTGGCTTAGTGGTATGGGCACAGAACTTTGCATTGAGAGATCGCGAGTTCAAATCCTGGCAACCACACTACTCAGCTGAGGGTGAGAGATTTAGCTCAAGCCTATGCAGCCCAACGGTTCACTCAGCGTACAGAAAACTGTTCAGGGGGTTAAATGAGGACGTGTGGATTGTAGCGAAGTCTCAGGCGAATAGAGCATGGATTACACTTCCTTAACCATCACTGGCTTGATAACCTGAATCCTTCGATTCCTGTCATTGGCTGTACAGCTGTTGGAATAGAAGTAAAACTCTACATAAACTTGTTCAAAATACTTCAGGGTGTCAGCCCAATGGAGGTATCAACAATCCTACAAGGTGCCCAACAGACAATGAATGCTATGACATGTCTTCCATTTCTGATTTCTGCACTAACTGCCCTGACTCTTTGACATGTAAGACAAAGTTATTTATCCTTGCATTAAAATTTCTATACAATTCTCTCAGTCAAACAGAGAAGAAAATACCATAAGCGAATCACAAAAATCCACCAAAATTCCAGCTACAGTGCTCTCAGTGAGTCACTGAGTACCATACCATGTTACCTACAGGTCAAATATATGATGGTTCTGAGGACATCGCAACATGTGATACTGATGACAATTATTTTGTATGTAACGCATATAGCAACAATTTCGGGGATGAAACGTGTCTCCCATCTGCAGCTCTTTGTGATTCCTACACTCACTGCATCAGATATCAAGATGTAAGCAAGGCATGCGATCAAGATATTCTGATTGCTGAAAACTTACGACTTATGTTGTGTATGCTGTAATTCACCTCTACTTCAGGCGTCACCCATCACATCAGCTATGTGTAGCTCTGCCACTGTTTCCGCGATAACAACACAGCAAGATTTGGATGCGATAAATATTGGTGACACTTTCACTCTCAAATTTTCATTCTCAGGAAGCCCTAAACCTCATGTAAAATTTGAATATGCATCGTATAGTTCTCCTAAAGTTTTCATATCAAGGATTTCTAGAACAACTTCTTAGACGTAATTGGAATATCTCAACATACTCCATCACATTTTCACTGAAGACTCATGTGTGTTTCAGCACCTGCTTTACCACTATGACCGCCCTCTGGAGAATTTCCCACTCACTATGGACGACACCACAATAACTGAGGAAGTGACTGAAAGTGGTGTCAATGTATGTCATTATTACATTAGTTTCCATCGTCATGGTGATTGAGATCAATTTCACAGCTCTGCCTATCTCAACATTTTCAGTACATTTTTACGAGTGTGACTCTACCATTTTACGGGGATTACAGACTAGCTGTATGGAACTATGGATACGGTGTGTATCTGCTGTCCACACTTAACATTGTCATTTTATCCCCATTCCCCTCGGTCAAATGTAATCAATTTCAGTTGCCACTGCCGACAAGACCTATTACAACCGTGACATTACTGACGCTCTGGTGCTGACCTTCGTCGCTGGTTCGTATCATCAACATTCGAACAGTGTACTAATGAGTCTATATAGTCTACTCTATACAGTTCACCAGTGAACCTAGACTACAACTATATGACTACAACTACATGGCTACATAGGACATAACTCTCATTCACATCTCTATAATCGATAACAATATGACATAACTCACATTCAATCTCTCCAGGAGTGCCGACAGCCACACTAACGCTAGCCGAAGGTGGAATGGCTAACGGCGCCTACCTCGAGTTGGATAGTGACGGTAACGTGAACACTGTCGTTCTGAACTGCGTCGCCACGGGAACCCCACAACCTAGCGTTTATTACGTGTGAGTCACATGTGGTCAATCACATGAATTGGTTACAAAGCTCCAACACGGGATATTTTCATTGATCAGTGGTCAGATGACTTGGTCACATGACTATGGTGACACGGTTATCATTGATCCATAAATATTCTTATGCTCCTTGGTTATGACGCTATGTCACATCAGGTTGACATCTGAGGACGGTCAACAGTCAATATTGTCGTCTACAGACAATGATGACTATTCTCTATCTACTGACACTGTCACGGGTGGGACAACTCTCACATTCCTTACTGCCAATACTGACCTGTGAGTTTGCATAACCACGCTACTCGAGATGTGTCACCAGTTTAATACCTCAGTCTTTAGCTTCGATAAAGAAGTTTTTACTGTCAAGCAAACAATCATTATGCTGAATGTGTAGAAGATTTGTCATTTTCCATCAATATGGTTTATGACTCAATGTATTTCCAGTTCTGGTAAGTCTTTCACATCAGGGCTGGGGTGTACACATGTGTGGCGTACAATGCAATCGACACAGTCGAGTCAGACAACTCGATAGAGATCGATATTCTGTCTAAACCGAGCATAACGGCATTTGGTCCTGGATCGTCGGAAATCCCTGTGTTCACGAAGACAGGAGAGACGGTGAATGTAGCGTGTGTGGCTACTGGGATGCCATTGCCCCTGTGAGTAACAGTGTAACACAGGGTGTAGCACAGGGTGTTACAGGGTGTAACACATGCTCAGCGTGTTACACTCACTGTGTGTTACAGTGCAACTGTAGCCAGTGACAGGACACAGGCTTGTTACATTTCCTCACTATGCGGTCCCCTGTTATATTTCCTCACTGTTACATTTCCTCACTGTTACATTTCCTCACTGTTACATTTCCTCGCTGTTATGTTTCCTCACTGTTACATTTCCTCACTGTTACATTTCCTCACTGTTACATTTCCATTTTCATCATTTTTACGCTCCCCCGTCCCTCCTCATACTCCATACTATGCAGCGTGGTGATCCGACAAGACAACGAGGACATTGACGACACTGTGGAAAGAGGGGAAACAGAAATTACATCGACAGTAAGAACAAGATTGGGTTTCAATCTTACATTCACACGTTTTATTGAATTCGCCATTATTCTGAATAAGAGGATTTTCTTTATTCGAGCGACGGTGAAATGACTGTGATCGCAATTTTGGTTAGAATATATCATACATTGTTTGAACAGCACCACATTGAAATATAAGTTTCGGCAGGTCAAACAATGTTAACAGATCGCACTGACACCATATTGTGATCGTTCCCAAATTGACACCACATCTTTCTTCCAGTACGACTATGTTAACGATGCTGACACCACTTTCTCCTGTAAAGCAGTCCTCATCGAGGCCGTTGCTGGCGATTCCTCGACCGGGGCAAGGTACAGCGTGGAGGAATCATTCCACGTCTTCGCTGTCGGTGAGTCATACCTACTCGACTAAGTTAGTGACTATTATAGTGAGTGTAGCGATTTTGAAACAATGTTTCGATATTCAATTATACAGGATGTGTCGAAAAAATTGGACATAAGTATTAAGTAAACGTCCATATCTCAGCTTCTGTTTGGAGTTTCCGGACGATATTTGGAGGTGTGGTAGGTATAAGTTTTTGCAAAAAAATTTTCAAGTCCCTAGCTCGAAAAATGTTGCTTTTACGTTTCAGAGCCTCAAAAGCGTTAGCTCTCAACTGGGTCATGTAGGCCATATATTGCCCGTAATATCCTGAAAATTTCATCGAGATTGTTCGAAAACCGCTGAGATATACGGTTCGTATAAAACACCGTTACACGCAACATCGTGTGTGTGTGTGTGTGTGTGTGTGTGTG
>CAMPET010000002.1:1135423-1146394 GCA_946803715.1 Beroe ovata | reverse complement strand
AAAACGCCACAGACAAGAATGAAAATGACACAGAGAAGGATGAAAATGCCACAGAGAAGGATGAAAATGACACTGAGAAAGATGAAAATGCCACAGAAAAGAATGAAGAAGCCACTGAGAAGGATGAAGAAGCCACAGAGAAGGACGAAAATGCCACAGAAAAAGATGAAATGCGGATACGATATGACCTAACTGTCGAAATTGGTGGAGTGCCTGCCTTTTCTTATGAACTGTGAGTTTGCCCTTTCCATATTTTTATCATTTTACCCGTTTACAATTGACAATTACCATGAGGAAATATTGAGTTCCGTTCTCATGATGATAATTTTCAGTGTCGGTGGAGCCTGGACCTCTCTTCGCATTGTTATGTGAGTCGTTGGCATCATAATACGAACCTTCTTCTGTTGACTTTTGTGACTAATGCTTATATAAATCATTTCCAGGAATGGTATCAAAACTGCTATGGAGGTCGATGGAAAGACGATGACTTTGCCTAACGAGTATCGTGGCTTAGTGCAAGTCGAAACCGTCCGATTAGGTGCCTATGTGTTGAGAATTTTTAATTCATCCTGCTTTCTTGTCAATTAAGGATCTTCAACTGTAAATCAAGCCTCCCTCAATAGCAATACATGTATCGATTCATTTTGCTTCATTTTATTACGGAGTGGAAAACGTAGGAGCACACTCTCAACTACGATATAACCTCACACACTTGTTTCTGTCTAGGAGCGGGAGAAAGGGCGGGCACGATAGCATATGGTGGTTGTATGAAGGGTGTCAGTATCGGAGATGAGTCCATGGAGTGGCCAGAGTTTGACATTGGATATGGTGAGCGCATCACAATCTATCCTCGTTTTCAGTGAATAGAAAGCCATGGTCATCTCACAGTCTCGCTCAAGCTGTTGCTCATGTTGATGTACTTGTAGTGATTGATCGATGATTTTCAATATTCATCATGCGCCACATTGCAGATATATCATTTCAGGTATCAAATCCTGTGACAATGAGTTGGAATTTGTCCCACCCTTCGTTGGCGATCCAGAAGCCCTGCTCATACTCGAAATTCTGGAGTAAATGATGTGATCATAATATGACCCTCGCAGACACTGACAGTAGATGCTACTCATAGTAGATTTTATCCAATCTCGTCCATTAGTTTCAATTTTGCACATGACAGCTATAGCACTGGCCTACACTTTGATCACTATAAACCTTAGCAATAGTGAACTGTGAATCAGAATAGTATCAGATATTTGGTTTTTATCATCACTTGAAATTTTCTAGATTTTCACCCACTCCTAGTCCTAAAAAGTTTTGTACAATCAATCAGATATATATTGTTTGCAGTGCGAATGTACAGGTTTTAAGTGGCGCATTTAAATTTATTAATATAGCTACTGTTACTGCTACTGCTACTGCTTTAGTATCTTTAGTATCTTTAGTATGTTTGACTCAAATTATATTTGATCGACTTGATTTATGCATATGCTCAAAAGCAAAAAGAAGGAAGATCACTTTAAGATATGCATTATGCAGTTTTTACTTTAGCCTTTATGAATTTTGATGTAATAGATGTAATAAATATAGATCTTGTTTAAATTTAACGGTTCATATGAATATGATTTAGAATTAAAGAATTGGATTTAAATCTATACTAATACTCAACGCTCTTTAATAATGATTTGACTGGCGATGCTAAGGCCTAAGCAGGCCTGCTTTTGCTATCGCTCGGGCGCTCGGTCCTATTGTAGGATTTCACCCTACCCTTGCTGGCGGGATTTTATCCCTGGCAGCAATCGGGGCCGCGGATTGAAAATCGCGCGCACCGACGGTAGGGTTGTCTGGCGATGCTAGACCGCTGATGCAAGCCGCGAAGCGTCTGAGAATAAGTTTGCGCCGAAATTCTCGACAGGGTCTATCATCGATCGACAAACGGTAGGGTAAAATCCTACAATCGGTCCTACTCCTTGTCCTACTCCTAGTGTCCTACTCCTAGCCTGTCTGAGCTCTGAGAATAAGTTTGCGTCGCGCGCGCGCGAAACGAAATTCTCGACAGGGTCTATCATCGATCGACAATAAGTATTCTGATTTCTGTGCGTTTGGGATGGGTCAGGAAGCCGAAAAACATAAGTCACGTGATAAAATTAGGGCGATGGATTCAGTAAAAATAAAATCCGAGCCCCTCTGCTCTGTAACTGGGCGCCCCATTTCTATTCTGTGATCTGAAAAGTCGGAGACGCGCAGCGCGCGGAGTATTTGGTTCACGCAGCAAATAAGTAATCAGTAAAATCTGGATATTTACAGATTTTTTACTGAACTGAACATGAAATACTTCATGTAACGACACGTTTTAAAAAGAAATATTCTTTTCAGACATAAATCAGCAAGACCTTTCTCCAACTTCATACTTTAAGGCCAGCAAACATTGTTGTGAGCAGCATGATGTAAATGAAACACACCAAGATGAGGGGTGTGCATCAATGCAATACCTATCTCATTTTTGGGATGTTGAAATAGTGGGAGCTTTTATTGAGGTTGCCCCCAGGCAGTCACCCCTTTTACTAGCCATAGCATGGTCAAGTGCAGTGGCCAGTGATGGGTGACCACTGCACTGAAATAGTCCTAATCTTTACTCCAAAAGACTATTTATGTAATAGAGATTTGTCTCCTCCATCTTCTATCATTTTATTATTATATTGGTGACTATAATAAGTAATCATAGTTTGAGATCACTCAGCAGTCCCAGCACTGAAATTGCACAAGAGCTGCTATGTGTATGATAGGGTGCATTAGGGGTGTCCTGTGACTTATCTATTGGACTTAATGTACACTAATATTGAGATCCTTGAATTGAATGTATGGTGAATATTCTTGACTTCAATCAAACATTACTGTATAACTTTGAATTTCCTAGTAGTTATGTCTGCCGATGATGCAACTGACCGTAATGTTGAAATCTGGAAGATCAAGAAATTGATCAAAAGTCTTGAAGCTGCTCGAGGGTGAGTTAGCTCTCTTTATTTCTCTGATTGGGGGTACATATGCATAGTTTGATGTACTCACTGACTTATTTCAGGAATGGTACCAGCATGATATCTTTGATCATCCCTCCCAAGGATCAAATCGCTAGGGTGAGCAAGCTCTTGGCTGAAGAGTACGGTACTGCTGCAAACATCAAATCAAGAGTCAACAGGTTTCATTTTGGTGTGATAGAATGGAATAACTGATCAATGAATATTGAATATTCGTATAAATTGGTTATTACTTATTATTCGTATTAATTAGTTAGTATTAGTTAGTGAGGTATTAATTTGTTATCATTACCAGTTATTATTTGAACTTTGTTTTTAGGCTGTCAGTCCTCGGAGCCATTACATCTGTACAGCACAGGATAAAGCTATATAACAGAGGTAAATTTCTAGAACTGCTGATATCAGCAATTCTTGCCACCTGCTGATACTGAGATTCACATCACAGTTGACAGAAGAGGGCCATCCATCTGCAGGGCAACCGCTGATGATTCACACTTTCGATTCTTCCCCCTCTTATGTCAATCCTTGAATTAGAAAATCGATATCCAGTATTTCGATATGTTTGCAAAATACCCATACACCTCTATAGATAAGACTTTCGATTCGGAGAATAAGTTCAGCATATTTCGCCACAACTGATTTTGAATCTTGATATATAGTGGTCACTGGACGAAATAGCATGTCATTCTGAATCTGCCCATCAGTGCCACCAAAGGGTCTTGTTGTATATTGTGGAACTATCATTACTGATGAAGGCAAGGAAAAGAAAGTCAACATCGATTTTGAGCCGTTCAAACCAATCAACACATCTCTCTACCTTTGTGATAACAAGTTCCATACTGAAGCACTTGATGCTCTTCTAGCTGACGATAACAGGTGAAATTCACTGTCCATAGAACTGGAATTTCTAACTTGGAATACTCATTCTACAGGACTTTTGATAATCCGTTCTTCCCTAGATTTGGTTTCATTGTAATGGATGGTAATGGCAGTCTATTTGGAACTCTATGTGGAAACACTCGAAATGTCTTACAGAAGTTCACTGTTGACCTTCCTAAGAAGCACGGTTTGTTGCTGAGTTGCATGAATAATTATGGTCACTTTAATCCCAAGTTAGTTGAATACTTCTGCCTAAGAAATAGTAAGTGCCTTATCCTGGATTTTGAGGCCAATTTGGGGAAAATATCACAGACTTGTGGACACATGGTATTAGATAGAAGAGTCATGTTGTTCCTATATCAGGGCGTGGTGGACAGTCAGCGTTGCGATTTGCCCGTCTGAGAATGGAAAAGAGGCACAACTATGTCCGGAAAGTGGCTGAGACGGCTGTTCAGCTCTTCATAACCAATGACAAGGTAGGTGGGATCCCATGGGGATTTACCGCCACTTCGGTAGACTTTGAAATCCGTGCGATGTTGTATACCCGCTATAGTTTTCACACTGGAAATAGGTATTTCTCATCTTATCACCAACTATGCAAACTTCCAGCCGAATGTTACTGGTCTAATTCTCGCTGGTTCTGCTGATTTCAAGAGTGAGCTGAGTGGATCCGATATGTTTGACCCCCGTCTCCAATCTAAAGTTCTCAAGTTGGTCGATGTTTCGTACGGTGGAGAGAATGGGTTCAACCAAGCCATCGAGCTGAGTCAGGAGTGTTTGGCGAATGTCAAGTTCATACAAGAGAAAAAGTTGATCGGTAAGTCGCCAACCCCCTTCTCGCTCCAAATATTCATTGGACTCCATTGACTCCGATCTCGACGTTGCTGGTGCAAAACCTGTGTGTCACTGGTGTAACCACTGTTCAAAATCATCACTATTTACTGTGTTACACCCAACAGGACGCTACTTTGACGAGATTTCCCAAGACACTGGGAAGTTCTGTTTCGGAGTCGCCGACACGATGAAAGCTCTAGATATGGGAGCGGTGGAAACCCTTATTGTCTGGGAGAATCTCGACGTTATGAGGTATTATATGGGCCATGGGGGCAAGGATTTTGTTATGGGGGGAGAGAGGAAGTATAACGTATTATGTAGTGCATTTAGGAATATGGAATGACTCCGGATGACCTGGATATTCTATTTCTAGGAATCAGTTTTCAAATGAATATAACCCCACCCCGACAACAGGATAACACTGAAGAACCACCAAACGGAGGAGGAGAGAGTGATTCATATCAGGCCTGATGAGGAGCAGGACAAAACACTCTTCATGGACGTGAGTAGTAGTGTTTAGTTTTATTGGGTAGCATAAAGTGAGTATTGTGAAGTGCAGTTATGTTTGGTGAGTAGTGTTCAGTGTTTAGTGGGTGTTTAGTGGGTGCACAAATACCCAGTAACACACCTCAAGCTTTACTCATTATTCATAACCCAAAGTTTGCTCAGCAGTTCATTTGTTGTAATACTCATGACCCAAAGTATACTTAACTTATTTAAAGTCAAATAGAGAATGAGAATGTCAGTTTTTGTAATGCTCCAATGAGACTCATCCGATGTTGAAATTGAGAGAAATTGACTATGGAGAGAGAAATTGGGTTTTTCATCGACCATGCTATTGTAGGGTGGTGTGGAGTTGGAGGTCCTAGAAAAGATGACGCTAATAGAGTGGTTCGCAAACAACTACAAAACATTCGGTAAGTGTCACCATGCGTCTTCATGCGCCATCACGCGTTATCATGTGAACCTCACACTTTCTCACACCCAGGCGCCACATTGGAGATCATCACAGACAAGTCTCAGGAGGGCTCACAGTTTTGCCGCGGGTTTGGCGGCGTAGGTGGCATCCTCCGATACAAGGTAGACTTCCAGTCGTTTGAGGTGTTCGAGAACAACTTCGAGAAGGATGACCTGGACGACTTCGACTTCTGACCAGCGGATGGCCTTACACCAGGCCTGACCATGACACAGGTAGGACGTCTCCTGTTGTTACTGTATACAGGTAGTAGCACAGAATATGGTGTTTGAAGTCTACTGAATATGGAACAACTTCATTTCAGATTCTGATCAATTCCAATTGTCGATCTAGCCACATGGATTGGGGCCAACTTCTGTCGGAAGAAAAAGACATGAAGTGAACAATTATAATCAATTGAATTTAACTTGATTTTACATTTCTCCAAATAATAACTTCTCTCAATTGATGACTGTTCGCCATCGCTTGCATGACGTTATTTTCCCACCCATTAACGTAACGCGCGGCGCCAAACAGAACTTTTATGATAAAATCACACTGCGTACAACATTTGCTGCACGAGGTCTCACGCGCGTACGAATAATGAAATCTGCCGTTTTATCGGGAAAATGTAGAGTTTTCCTCACATGAAAGACTTGACTTCAATTGAATTTCAACAGAGTTAATGAACGACAAAATCACATCGGTTAAATTTGATGTCCATTTCGTCCATGCTGAGCATTTCATTGGAGAAGCTGATATCCATCAAATGATCCTCATTTAACTCCAATAATGATGGGGATATCGACTTGTATTTGCTTCAATCCTATCCTAGTACGAACTGCGACTATGACTGACGCGAAGTACTTGAGCTCCATGATATTGCAATGTTCCGTGGACACATCACATGCACTGGGTATGGACAGGGGCACATTTTCCCACAACACTGTCTCTCCAGGCGGAATAGAGCCCCTCTTAGTGCTACAGATTCGTTTCTTCACGCTATCTTCGCACCCACCTGAGCAACTTTGCCGTGACATCACCGTTTACACACATTCATTGTGACTAAGTCACATACTGACATGATGAGGACTGTACCTGCTTTAAACACGATAACTTGGTTGATAGCCACCTCCGAAAACTCGATAACCCGTTCTGACATGTTGCGGATGTCTGCTGTCACCAGCATGACCTCCCCAATGTAGAATCCAGTCCGTGGAATACTACACAAGAATGATACCTCTCCTGAATTACACAGCATGCTCCCTATTCGCTCAAACGCTTGTTCGTGCCTGAAAGTGAAACATGGTCACAAAATTGAACCGAATTGACAAAGTCGCAATAATTTTCTCTCTTTTGACGCTGACAGCACATTTTGAATGACGCCAGAATGCGACTAACTTGCAGTCATGTATCCCCGGCACTTTAGAAATACTGTAACTGTTGAATACGATGAAATGTTGTACTGCCATGTTATCACGACCCACACTTCCACCCTCTTTTTTCAACTGAAATTATGTGTGTTAGAGATTTTTGATGATTTCCCTCATCTCAGAATGATGCTCAATTTCTTCCATAGCACGTATCGATGCTTCATGCTAATGCTATGACAAGATGACACTGGCAGTGACACGATGAAGAAAATGACTGATCACGTCTGACATGCAATCTACCTCAGAAATGTCAAGGTAAGCTTCCTGCAGGAATTGGGGAAGTGGGGTTTCACTGAACCTACAGTATATGGCATATCTCACGTATCCGTGGACTGTGTAGATAGTGTTTGGAATATTCTCCGGGAGGTTTAAACTAAACTCGAATGTATAGGACCCTGGAAGAGAGATAGTAACTCCCACAAATTTACCATTTAGCAGGATTCATGGATTTTGTTCGGGATCCGGAATATAAAAAGTAAGTTAGGTCAACGGCAATTTCATGAATGTAAGGTCACTGTAGTAAAATCAGCAGATATTCCCGTGAAGTTATTTCATCCACTCTGACCTGGCTGGAACACCATGACTTTCTCGCCGTCACCCGCCAGATAGCGATCATCTGTGTGGTATATCTCCCTGTTCTCCAATGTTACACCGTGTTTTAACTTGTGTTTGTTGGGATTGACACGAGTATACGCCCCACCCCGTAGCGATAACAGCAGTCCTCTACTCTTGCGTGCTCCTGAATAGGAACACAGTTGATTTATCACAGTCAAATAGGGTGATCTGTCAATGGTTTTGGCTGATAAGTCAACCCAGATTAATTGACAACCGAATATATTGCATCACAGAGCAGTATGAGTACCATAGATTGCGTATCTAAGGTCATCATATAACGGGTTTTTACCTGTAAGGTCCAGAAGAATGAGTCCAGATATTTTCTGGCCTGGTTTGAAGATCTTGTTATTATCCAAATAGATGTCGAATCTTGGGCTACTCATTTCCAAACCTGATAAAAATTCGATAAGTAAAGGAATAAGGAATCGATTTTTGTTGACCTTGTTCACAGTTCAGTAAGAAATTGAAGTTTAGGCATAGATGATAGAAATTAGTACAACTTTTGCAGACTGTCACAATGTGAATTGTGAGTGAACTATCCATGGCAACAGCGGTCCGGTTAAGTAGAACAAAGTCAAACTCACAGAAACGTTTTTAAAACTTGTCACAGTAGCAGCAGTAGCACATATCAAGAATCATACTAAAATTTATCCTCAACTTTCCATACACAAAACAAGATAAATAACTGTTCGGCCCAACAAGCATACACTTCAATGAGAGCTGCGTTGTGTATAATACAAGCACTACTTTCTTTGTTCAACCATTTTTCATCAATTAAAAGTTGGATTATTTTTCCAACGTATGTTTTTATTCATACTTCCCTTCATTTGATTTTCTGCCAGTTGCACGCAAAAATCATTCCGTTTTCGAAGGGATGGTTTAAATTTTCTCTCGATTGATGTATTGGAAGAGTTGCTAGATGATATCATGATTATATCGGAACAGTGAGAACATGATTGCGTGATATCGAGATAAATAGTGAAATCGGTCTCTAGTCATTGATATCAATCATACCATCAAGCAGGTGTTTCTAACTCCCGTTGAGATTTAAGGCTCATTATCTCATGATCTCTCAGCATTGTTTTATTGGGTGGTTAAACATATATCTTAAAATTAATTTCTAAATTGAATCGATTCCTTTAAAGAGTCTTTCTATCCAACCCATATTAATACAGAATTTGTCCAATATGCTTGACATATCCAGCACCGACGTGTAGAAATAACCTGTAGTCCAGGTCGATGGTTTCGAGAGCCAAATGTTATCAGAGCTCTGTTTCGTGCGCGCTGTGTGTTTCGTAAATCTATTCGAAGGAATAATTAGATAAATCTTTCACCCCTCTCAATAAAATTCAAATGAAGTTAACTAGCCGAAACAATAGAAATAAAAAAGAACTTCTGGCAGAAAACTCATAACTCAATGATTCGAGCACAAGGAAACTTCTAAATAACATTATCGCTATTATTCAAGATAGAACAACTCGATTTTCCGGTTGCAATAAAACCGCCACACTGTGCAGACTGCTTCTAGCAATGGCCGCACCACATCCCCCCTCATTTGTACTCTTGCTGTTTCTCTCCGCCTGGCACGTAGCTGAAGGGAACAGCGAGTATGACCACTCATTCGATCCTCTCACCTACCGGAACCCTGGTAAGACGGACTATCATATTGATCTTGATGTTCAGATCGATGAGGCTCTCCGTAGTGAATCGTCACTGAGTAATCTCTACTCTCACTACCAAGTTAAACATGATGTATGGCACGGACACGACGAAATCGCACAGAGACTGAGCATCTTCAGGCAATTCCTACTTGAGATTGTGGAGCTGAGAAATAACCCGGACATTGAGTGGACTCCGTGGATAACTCTGATGGCACACAGAACAGCTGAGGAACGGAAGCTTATGACGGCTGGAAATATTACTCACGTCGATAATTCGGACTCTGGTGGCATCAGGGCGTGTCATAGGCCCGATCTCCCTGAATTAGACGACTCAGGACGGCTTCAAGCATTTGTTATCCCGCCCACATACGACTGGAGAGCGTTGGGTGCTGTGACACCGGTGAAGGAACAGGGGGAGGGAGACTGCTGGACATACTCGGCAGTCACACCACTAGAGGGACAAATCAAGAAGAGGAATGGAGTGTTAGAGGAGCTCTCCACTCAAGAACTTGCCGATTGTGTTTTCTACGGAGAGGGGAGGGACAGTTTCATGCCAGGAGGTCAGCCGTACGTGGCATGGGGCTGGATCAAGGCATCAGGTAGGATAGGGTATCGGGCACAGATCCCAGAGCGGGCCGAGGGCGGATTCTACTCGTGTTCCTATGACAAGTGGGCGAGAAATGCGATGGCGGACAATAAGCTGCGTATGAAGAAGGTTTCTATGCTGAATCGGCAAATGGCGGACCAGACCCATATCAAGCTGATTGTCGCATCTACCTCCCCAGTATCTGTACTCATCTCAACTGGGCCAGGAGACTTCTTCAAGTACAAGGGTGGCCCATTCGATGCGACAACCAGTAACTGCATCCCGGGGGAGCCGACAGATCATGCTGTGGCCATTGTCGGTTACGATTCCAAGTATTGGTTCGTGAAGAACAGCTGGGGGGATGACTGGGGGAACGATGGCTACATTTGGTGGGTGAGGAATCAGGGGGTCAGAGATTGTGGTATCTACTCATCCATTTCTTTCCCAGTTCTGGATGCGGCTGACAGACAAGAGAAGAGGCGAGAGAGGATGCTCATCTAATTGTTGCACTATGTCTAGATTCTAGGATGATACATGTCAGCTTTCGCGTTTAGAGGACTCAATTAGTAATGGATTACCAAGTCTATGTCAAGTCACATCTGTAACATGTCCCGTCATTGAAGAATATATTTTTTACAAGACCTAATTCACGATGATCTTGTAATACGGATGGTATTATTTTTTATACGGATTGATGTCGTGTGATCGGAAGATTCAAACTGCCTCCTTGAGAACGCCGACTTTCATGTATGATGCGTGTCACTAAATTCCTAAGAATTTCAGTAAAATGTGTTGACTATCTTGGTCCTCATCCGTATACAGTATAACATGCTAAATAGAAGTAGACATCGCGCGAAGAATTGATTTCAGTAACTTTTGAAGCTTGCAGCTCGCTTGATCTAGTGGCTGTCGTCAGCACTTACATTTCGACACGTTTTTATAGCCCTCTTTTTCGAGTACACACACACACACACAC
>CAMPET010000002.1:1090435-1135245 GCA_946803715.1 Beroe ovata | reverse complement strand
TCAGTTGGCAGATTCATTCATTATTTGACTCTCACATTTGCTTCTCACCTTCAGCCTACGTCCATTTTTGTTATAACATCTTTCTGATCACTCAGATGTGCTGTGTATCGCCGTTTATGAAGTTTGCTGTGATGCTGTGTGCAACTTTTATTCAGTTTTCTGATGCTCAGTCTCACAATACATCGTATTTTGATAAATTTTGTGTGTCTTACGAAAATCTCCCGATCGTGGATATAAATCATATCCCCGCAGTCTTCCGGGAATATAAAATTTACAGACACTCGGGCCCTCCGGGCCCTGCGTGCTGTAAAATACATATCCACTCCTCGGGCTAAAGCCCTCGTGTGGATAAAGTAATATCACACGCGCGAGCGCGTGTGATATTCGATATTCCCGAAAGACCGCGGGGATACTACTTTATATCGGCCCCATACACCACACAATCAACAGTTCATGTCTCATGATATACCTCAGCTTTATTAGTTAAATTACCGATATTTGTTCACGTACATTCCGCTATCATCCAGGAGTGGTCATTTCGATAGCAAATTAACTTCCTGTTAAATCGGGCTAAATTTCGATCTTCTTCTAAACGGCCCTATTACGATAACGACAGGCCTCTCTCCCCCTATCACATCATTTCTCTCAGCAGACGAAGCAATGTTCAGTCCCCTACCCCTCCCTCTCCTGATCCCCATCTCGAGTGGTATGACCGATTGTACGAGTTGTTCTGCTACAGTTGAGACAGTGAACATTGCCATGCTTGTGGTTAAAATCCTGGGTGGGGTGGCTGTTTTCCTGGCTCTGACAGTGTGTTGTTACCGGTGTTGTGCTTTCTACAGAGAGGATGTGGTTAGTTGGAAGAATGGAGGGGGTTGTTGCAATTCCTAGTGAAGTTCTATGAAACGGAAAACTGACAAAAAATCTAACTAGAAAATAATCTCCAGGTTTGAATTTATTTCGTAGACATTAAATTTTAAAAACTCCGTCTATTTGCAGGAAGCGAAAGACGAGTTGAAGGAACAAGTAGAGGATCTTGCAGCGAATGTTGAAGTGGTGAAGGATCCCAATGCACCGAGGAGGAAACCCTCTTACTTCTCCTACGTGAATTCTCCCGACAAGACGCCCTATTCAACAGTGGGAATATCACCCTTGTTACAATTCCCCAATCATCACAATACGTTGAACTGTCCATATCAGAGCACCGCACCTTTGTTATGGGTGGATGATGGTTTTTCTAGAACGGACAGCAACAACCCTTCCTGTCAGTGTCCTTGATATTACGATTTAGATAGGTAATAGACATCTGGTCATTTATTGAGTGGGTCCTCATGCAGGTGTCACCTGCCTGAATTTCGATTTCATAGTGGTTTTTGATAGCTGTAGCGGATCATAGTCCGACTCCGAACTCTCTTGGGAAATTTAAAGTCCCTCAACTTTGCCCCCACTCCACTCCAAACGACTGCGATTCTCTGCATAGAGTCTATGATAGACAATGACATCCATCTCTCAGTCTTCCGCTGGTCATCTTCTTATAGTTATTAGTCATGCCTCATTAACATTTTCCCCAATTCAATCAAGGGGCTGGCAAGCCCCTCGCGGCATCTGTAGGTTAAGGTAGTGCTACACGTGCGAGCAAAAAGGGCCCGAAGGGCCCNATTGCAATTCCCTACGGTCAATTCTTGTTGTTCCCCCTGTTCCAAATCATTTATCCTATGCACCTATTATATCGGCCCCATACACCACACAATCAGCAGTTCATGTCTCATGATATACCTCAGCTTCAAGTAAAATTGCCGATATTTCTTCACGTATATTCCGCTATCATCCAGGAGTGGTCAGCTCATAATTCATATCGATAGCAAATTAACTGTTAAATCGGGCTAAATTTCGATCTTCTTCTAAACGGCCCTATTACGATAACGACAGGCCTCTCTCTCTCTCCTCCTATCACATCATTTCTCTCAGCAGACGAAGCAATGTTCAGTCCCCTGACCCTCCCTCTCCTGATACCCATCTCGAGTGGTACTGGTATGACCGATTGTACGAGTTGTTCTGCTACAGTTGAGACAGTGAACATTGCCATGCTTGTGGTTAAAATCCTGGGTGGGGTGGCTGTTTTCCTGGCTCTGACAGTGTGTTGTTACCGGTGTTGTGCTTTCTACAGAGAGGATGTGGTTAGTTGGAAGAATGGAGGGGGTTGTTGCAATTCCTAGTGAAGTTCTATGAAACGGAAAACTGACAAAAAATCTAACTAGAAAATAATCTCCAGGTTTGAATTTATTTCGTAGACATTAAATTTTAAAAACTCCGTCTATTTGCAGGAAGCGAAAGACGAGTTGAAGGAACAAGTAGAGGATCTTGCAGCGAATGTTGAAGTGGTGAAGGATCCCAATGCACCGAGGAGGAAACCCTCTTACTTCTCCTACGTGAATTCTCCCGACAAGACGCCCTATTCAACAGTGGGAATATCACCCTTGTTACAATTCCCCAATCATCACAATACGTTGAACTGTCCATATCAGAGCACCGCACCTTTGTTATGGGTGGATGATGGTTTTTCTAGAACGGACAGCAGCAGACCGTCCTGTCAGTGTCCTTGATATTACGATTTAGATAGGTAATAGGCATCTGGTCATTTATAATTATTGAGCGGGTCTTTATGCAGGTGTCACCTGCCTGAATTTCGATTTCATAGTGGTTTTTGATAGCTGTAGCGGATCATAGTCCGACGATCATAGTCCGACTCCGAACTCTCTTGGGAAATTTAAAGTCCCTCAACTTTGCCCCCACTCCACTCCAAACGACTGCGATTCTCTGCATAGACATCCATCTCTCAGTCTTCCGCTGGTCATCTTCTTATAGTTATCAGTCATGCCTCATTAACATTTTCCCCAATTCAATTTGACTAAAGCTAAAGTTGCTTTTGAATTTGAAACAGTTTGTCTGGCGATGCTAGACCGCTGATGCAAGCTGAGAATAAGTTTGCGCCGAAATTTACGACAGGGTCTATCATCGATCGACAAGAACAAAGAAAATCAAAAAGCATGAGATATCAGATTACATATTGCCCTCTACCCTAATGCAGCACACCGTCGGCATTGTCTGGCGATGCTAGACCGCTGATGCAAGCCGCGAAGCTTCTGTCTGAGAATAAGTTTGCGCGCGCGCGCAACGAAATTCTCGACAGGATCTATCATCGATCGACAACGTCGGCACCGCGAAATCAAGATTTTATAATTCTATTCTGCACTGCCAGGTAAAATTCGGTCAGCAAAATCTTACTCAAAGTATACCTCCTTGCTAGCGGTTGCTTGTCCGTGTCGATCGATGATATATATAGACCCTGTCGAGAATTTGGTTTTGCGCGCGCCGCGCGTGGCGCAAACTTATTCTCAGACAGAGATTTGTCGCGGTCGGACGATACCAGACCGCTGATGCAAGCCGCGAAGCTTGCGTCTGAGAATAAGTTTGCGCCGCGCGCAAAGAAATTCTCGACAGGGTCTATCATCGATCGACAAACAGAGATGTGCAGACGTTGCGCGCCCCTGTTCTACTCAGTGAACTGAAATTTTCAGTTCACTGAGTAGAACAGTGAAAAGTCGTAGAAAGGAGACGCGCAGCGCGCGCGGCCGAGTATTTGCGTCACGCAGCGCGGGAACAGACAGAGAGAGACTTATTTATATTCTTACTGACGCAAGCCGCATCGTCGCTCACATCAGTGATTCACTGATTCAGTGCACAGTCTAGCAATGCCAGACAGGCGGTTGTAAGATGTCATCTTATTTGTAGTTTTCACCCTACCCTTGCTGGCGGTATTTTAACCCTGACAAGGGGCGGATTGAAAATCGCGCGCACCGACGGTAGGGTAAAATCCTACAAATCTTATCTGTCATTGTCAAAGCAAGAAGTGCCAATGAAAGTTTGGACAGGATCTATTGAGAATAGACAACTGTAGAACTGTCTACAGTTTCTTTTTCTCTGAGCTAATTCATAATTTAATTGCAAACTACAGGATCAAAGATCATTTCTGTTAGTTCTGTTGTTCAGCTTCAAGAATTCTCTATTATTCACAGAAAAATGATTATTCTTAATGTTGGTTGTCTTAATTCACTCCAAAATAAAGCTCATGTTGACACATCATGATGATAGCTTGAACCTTTGAAAAGTTCTTGCAGTGGATTTGCTAATTGAGATCAATGTGGCATCCATATTCTTCAAAAGCAGCTATTCTCCAAAACCTCTTGAAAGCTTCAAGACTTGTGAGTAATTCATCAAGTGTATTTTCAGAAATCATTCAAGAAGTAAAGATATTAGCTTACAATCATATCATGTCATACATTATGTTAGACATTTTTAATTCGTTTTTCAGGATCTCCTCTCAAGGAGTCTCATAAATGTGGCAACTAAGGGAAGCTCGAGTGAAACATCAGATCAAGTCTTGGCTTCAAATATGCATGAAGTGTGCTTGAGCAAACATCAGAGAGAGAAGATCAAATTTCTTATTGAACAGAATTTGTTTCATGTTTGTTCCAGTCAAAAATTGAAATTTACAGAGAATGGAATTCTCATTGAAAAAGACCAAGCTTATCAGAAAGCTGTTCTTGAAAATATGCTTGGTTGTGTGAAAGTGTTTTCATTTGACATTGAAGCAGGCATTGGAAACATACTCCAAATGTTTTCTGCTAAAAATGTTCTTAATCAAATCAGCAGAAGCAACAGGGTTAGTGCTTTCAGTCATTACAAGAGCCTGATATTGATTTGGTCAAAATGTGACTTTTTACACTTAATCAGTGATTGATTCACCATTTCTATGATTTCAGATAAAAATAATACATAACTTGCCTCATGGAATGGAAAAGAAATCTTTCACTGCAATTGGATTAGAACCTGATGTCAGAAAATTCCAGCAGGACCTTGAAAACATTCTTCAAAAAGTCTTGGTCAAAAGCCATATCATCCCTCTGAAAATAACTCAAGTACATAGCAATGGTATGCGAACACTCCTTCAATACCTCAACCAGTGGCCTAACACCCATGCTGCTCTGAATAACAGGGAACTCTCAATATGGACCAGCAGTGAGAACTCAATGTCAGATGCCTCTCATGAAATTCAGAAGTTTTTCTCAGATGAAAGTTCTCACACTGAGGAAATGATTCTCACCTCAAAAGCCATGGGGAGTTGCCTGAGGAAGTTTTCCTCTCAAGTGAGTTCTTGCTATACAACTTGGCAAATTAAGAGAAAATATGTTTAAATTTCTTGGATAAATTTCAACTCAATGTTATTCTTTGCAGGGAAATGTGAACTTGAGGACACTGGATAAAACAACGGCCCAAATATCTGTCATGGGATCCCGATCAGCTGTCTCTCGTACAGTTGAAGAGGTTACTTGTACTTCTCTGATGTCGATTATAGCCTTATTATGCTGTGATTAGCGCATTAATAAAGATGGACCAATGTTCGCACAATGCTACATGTTTCAGATAAGAGATTTCATTGACAGTCATCAACAAGTCGATTTATTATTGTCTAGAGATCTGTTGAACAAGTTGAGGGTGGATCACCCTACCTTTTGGTAAGGCCGCTATTCTGTTTAGGTGTTTAGTATAGGTGTTTAGTATAGGTACTCTGATGATGTCTGAAGATTCGGTTAGCTATTAATTTATGAAAGCAATTCTCTCAAACGGTGTCAACACAGGAGAAAATATGCCGGATTCCGAGTCCATATACCGGATAACGTGAAAGACCCGGTTATTGTGTGCGGTCCCCATGACAAGATGAACTCACACCTCCTCGAACTGTTTCATATTGCACGAACACTCTATCCCCGAGATTCAGAGAAGTCTGTGGTCTATGAGTGGTCTGATAAGGAATGCTTCAGTTTTGCCGCTGACAAACTAGAGACCATAGTTTCTGAGATCGAGGTATTATTGTTGTTATTCGTTCTAGCACAGGTTTATTTTCTGAGCCTCAGTTCGGAATTTGTAAAAGGACAGGGGGAATTTGGCAACTCATATCCAAAAATCTACACAGGTGAAACCTGAGATTGTACAGAGCTCTACGGGAATGATCAAAGTGAGGCTCACTTCAAGCAATCTTCAACAACTGAAAAAAGCAGATGATGTTATGTCTTCCGTGTGGGGCGTGTTGAAGTACAGGACAGATAACGCGAACATTATGAAGCTGGTCAGGATCCTTCAATCCGCTGGGAAAATCGATCAGGGGGTACGTGGCCACATGTTTAGTTTACTTCTAAATGTTGGTTGTCTTCTACACTGATTCAAAATCTTATAGGTATGAAAACTACTTTTTGTGATAAATAAGTTATCGGCCCATAAAAGAGTGAGTTCTGTTTTATAATCATTGGTTCAGGTATCTATCAGTAAATGTTCTGATGGGCTGCTGATACGATGCGATGGAAAGTCAGAAGCAGAGACAGTGAGAGATGTCATAAGAAACACTGTTAACAGTGGACTCGAGTATCATAACTATCAGAGTCGTGGTTTAGCCGTGGTCTTGTCCGAGAAATTGAGGGAGGAGCTCAAAGCCGTGGCACGATACTTTGAGGTATTTTGTTCATTAATCAATGGCCACATTCTCGGTGTCGCTCATATGACGTAAATGAAAATGAAGAGAAACCCGAATGATGCATGCCTCCAATTTTAAATCCTGGTCCTTATTCTAATTTGTGACAGGTTGTTATCGGAAAGTTAGATCCGGACCAACAAGCAATTGGATCTGTTGAATACCTCGGAAACGACGCCAGCTCATACCGATTCCGACAGTATCTGAGTAACAAGTTTGACTGTCATGTAACTACCCAACTTTGCCTCCCATCTGATGAGAGATGCAGAAAGTGGTGCGGGCGACACCTAACTAAGCTCTCAGAGGTGAGTGTGTTTTCCTGGTAAAAGTACGAATTACCTAATGTCGCGAATACCCAACCGGATGCTTTGGTATTCGCGACGATATGTCCACGGATTCTCCCAATGATTTGGGGAGAATAACTCTCCCGAATAATACAGATAACTTGACAGTCCCGATGTCCAATAGTGAACCAAACCATTATTTTAGTTGTCAAGTTTAGGATCTAAAAGGAGAAGCCTTCTCCGAGAAGGGATATCAGAGATGAGCAAAATGTGTATAATGTATTGTGTCGACATACCACCTCTACTGGTACGATATTTCGGCGTCATTAGGTTGGCCTGGCCTTGATGAAAGTAAGTTTACGATTAATCTTTGCGAAGTTATTTTCGTTTAGGTACGCTTTCACCAAAATACACATGACAAGCTGGATTATTTGTGACATGAATAACGTTATAGTTTTTAAAAAAATAAGGATTAAGAAAATATCTCAAGACGCGATTAAGCAAAGTATAAAATTGACCATGGAACACTTCTCACTACATGAAAAACAATATCTGTATTCAGTCATGATAATGATACTTGCATTCACTAGGTTCTCATCACAACACTTTCCTCATGGTAGATTATTATCAATCGTTGTAGTTCATCACAAAAGTGACAATTATAGAGCTGAGAGAGGTCTTTGGAAAAACGCAACTACAGCACCTTTCACCGTATTTGACAACATGCTGGAAGAAATCTCAGGAATATCCAAGATGGACACCACCCTCCATCCCATCTTCTCCATGTTGGACACCAGCGGTGTCAAATTCATCTTGGAAGTGTGATAAACGAGATGTTTCTTCGACCTTGTCTTAACCGTGCAGACAGACACCTCAAATAGTGGGGTGGTGTCATCATTCCGCTTCTCCTCCCTCTCAAACAAGAATATCACCGTGACTTTATGGGGGGTATACCTCCGCTGACGAGTGGAGAGCTTGCACTCATATTGTGGGGCTATGACATCCACAAGTCGCCAGCCTTGGTCCAGGTGAGGCGTGAGGGCACTCTCAGGATCCCAGGAACATTTTGCAGTTGCCATGTTAATGGAAACTTTCATGGTGGTGCACGTAGCAAGAGTGATGAACCTAGGAGTAGGATCTGGATGTAGGGGCATGTTGAAGAGAAGCTTCACTCCAAACTTCTCTCCATGGGAGCCTGCATCCTTCACATCACCAGTGCACAAAATACGGGCAAGCCGACCTCCAGATTCAGCTTGCTGGTTTATAATGTTAAATACATCAGCAAGTACATCTCCATGACTTTTTATCGTCATAGCAGTTCCAGGGGTTAATGTATCATCTACAATCAGCGAGGAATCCACTAGTTTCGGTTTCCAGCTACCCTCTGTTTCAGTTGGTTTGGAAACAATGGCCAAGTACCTCACATTCATTGACCCTCCAGGGCCTGAGGACTCATGCTCAGGAACCCGGAAAATGGTATCCAAAGTGAAACCCTCGGAGTATTGCTGTTCTAGTTGTCCCATCTGTTCGAACACATTGGTCGACCATCTCCCAGTGTAAGTACCCTCGACATTGGCAGTGACTTCGAGTATCTTGTGTTCGGGGATAGCGTTGCCGTTATATGGGGAAGTGGGGAGGGCAGAGTGCTCACTACCCGGCTCAGAGAGAGTGGAACTACTTGCACCCATGATAGACCTGTCTGGAAAATATGCAGAACTCCGTGAGTTACAAAGTATGCTGTGGATGAACTGTTTCAAATAGAAAGAGCCGGAATATAAGGAATGGGCAGCAATAATCCATCAAAAAAATACCTACTTATATGATGCAATTATTGTACCTATCTCATATAGATAAAAGTACAATTAATGTATAATGTATATACAATTGTATAATAATGCTCGGGAAAACGAATAGGTATAACGTCTCCGCATAATACAATGCCCTCCGCAATAATACAATGCCCTCCAGCTGCAACGAGATGGTAAACAATGAAACACAGCTGAAAGTTGAAGAACGCAATATACCTTAGGAGACTTATCAATGCAGATGATCAAAATTCCGGAGTTTGAATTATTGGGGGAACGAAAATGTGGGGATTTTTTCAATAAGTCCTCAAATCACGTCCCATGAATAATTTGGAGATTTAAATGTTGCGGCTACAATTTGGGTAGGACGAATATGATATATGAAGTTTTGCCAAAAATCCCCAAATTTCGTCCACCACCTATACACTATAGTAAAGTTTAATTCACAGCAACTTCTAGGTACTTATACACTATAATACTGTACCTATATTCCTGCTGTAGGAGTGATAACTAAGACAACAGCTAGGAAATGTAATCTGACAAAATGACCCAGGTGTGTACTGTATGAATAGAACCTACATCCTACATCATTGCTCATATCACATTTATGTAATACGATAGCTCAAACAGGCTCACTGATGACTGTAATTGTCTGATAAGTTCATAATAGTAAGTCCTTATATGGCAGGTGAAATGCCCCCCCCCCCTTGCGTCACAACCATCCCTGTGAATGACGTCAGAACTCAGAGACAACGTCATTCACAGGCATATGACCCATATTTCCATTTCATTTGTCTCACTCACAAGTTCCCAACAAGCCCAAAGAGGCGAATCTTTTTGGCACTTTGGTTCGCTCCCTCATGAAAGGACACTTCCTTATCAAGCGGCCTCCGACCGCTTCAGTCATTAGGGCCCGCAACAAGACCCATAGCATGATAATAGTGCTTGATAATTATACTGCATAGGTACTGTTTGTAGTATGAACAATTTGCAAAAGCTGGAATCCAACTTCCACATCATTTCCACTATCTTCGTGCTATAGTTGGGGTTGACCGGTGGAGGATATAAAGCGCTTGCGAGCCCGATTCTTGTTTTTGATTCTTCTTAGATTTGATTCCCTTTCATCCGAGTACTTCAGTCATGGGAAGACACCGTCCTATTCTACGATCCAGAGACCGNCCTGTGAATGACGTCAGAACTCAGAGACAACGTCATTCACAGGCATATGACCCATATTTCCATTTCATCTGTCTCACTCACAAGTTCCCAAAGAGGCGAATCTCTTTGGCACTTTGGTTCGCTCCCTCATGAAAGGACACTCCCTTATCATGCGGCCTCCGACCGCTTCAGGAAGTTACCTTACAGTCAAAAGGGCCCGCAACAAGACCCATGACATGATCATAGTGCTAGATAATTATACTGCATAGGTACTGTTTGTATTATGAACAATTTGCAAGAGCTGGAATCCAACTTTCACATCATTTCCACTATGTTCGTGTGATATTTCGGGTTGAACCGTGGAGGATATAAAGCGCTTGCGAGTGCGATTCTTGTTTTTGATTCTTCTTTGATTTGATTCCCTTTCATCCCTTCAGTCATGGCAAGACACCGTCCTATTCTACGATCCAGAGACCGCTACTTATCACGTGGGATCAGACTCTGAAATTCATACTTCTGATGTCCGTGAGGATTGGAGACGGGCCGTGGAAAACATTGTTCATTCCGAGATATTAATAAGTGATGCAAAAATCGGAGCTTTCCTCCGTGAGAAGATCGAGGATTTGGCGTCTAAGTTTCCTACCGTAAGTGACATCGGTTTCGTTACCACCGACTTTTGTGTAAACGCTTTCTGTCGTGGCATTTTTGTGATTTTTGTTGTGCTTATATCGCGTAATTATCAAAAACCGCAGTACCTATCGACAATTTGGACTGGTTCTTTACAGATGGGTAAACTAATTTCTACTATCACTTCTTCCCTAGATTGATCTTGAGATCAAAGATAAAGATATTGAGTTGATTGGGCCGCAACCGGACATAGCTTCACTAACCACTGACATAGAACAGTTGTTATCAAGCCAAACATCACGTGATATTGTGATACCCATGCTATTGGCTGATAGCTCGCTCATTGGCCACACCAATAGGGTGCTTATTCGGAACTGTGGGGGCAAGGTTAGTGAGAGATGAGGTAGGATTACCGATTTCACTGTTTTGCGAGACATTTCTCGCCTTGATGATCCGAAATTGAATCCCACATGAAGTTCCAACAAAATGACATATTCCTCTGCAGGTCAAATCATCAGTGTGTGTTGAGGGATCAGAACTTCATATTAAACTAGTCGGAGATGTGGCCCAAATCGAGTCTATTGAGCAGCAGTTACTCCTCACCCCATCTAAACCAGAGAGTGTCATAACTCAAGATATAACACTACCCTGTGGCAGCCCACATTATCAACAGTTGCTGCATGAACAGCTTGGAATTCAGACAACGCAAAGTGATGTTTCCAAATTCCGAGACATTTTCCCAGATGTAAGCGATGTCTTATCTCTTATGATCTCTCTTGCCCGGTGATGTAGTAGTGGTGAATGTTTTGATGACATCATCTTTTAGATTGACGTTTCCTTAACTGGTAAAGACCGAACATACAGTATAACTGGTAACGAGGCAGCAGTACGCGATACTATGGATATCATAGCCAATGCAGCACAACGTGTTCATTACCGATACCTTGACTGTACAAGTGATTGTAAGAGCAGTGTAGGGAAGTTCCTGCAGAAACATGATCATGTTCCCAAGGCAAGTGTCCCGTCATATTCGTGATTACAATGGCAAAAGTGATTTTCAGGTTATTTTCGATTTCGTTGGTTGATTTTCGTGCCACTGTCGTTAGAGCGCGGCGCGAAATTCGAATGCATATTTTGTATACATGCCGCGCACGCACGTACATTCAAATTGTCCCCATGTCGCATTATATGAGCGCGTGTACTGCATGTTACAGTTTGTTAAGCGCGTTGTTGCCTTGTGTCGGTATTGTAGTTAAACAGCGAAAGCCCATGCCAATATTCGATTTTTACTCTGATATACATCAATCTATCGCATCCCATGGAAAATCTTAATTCCGTGAGTGTGGCATTTTGTTGCAGCGGTTCAATAGAGGAACTTGGCATTTTGTGCACATGATTTGGTTAACAAACCAATTACTGCTACTTGCAGGTCGATATAGAGGAAACCAGGGACGGCAAACTGCGCATAACAGTTGTTGGTACGGACAAGAAGGCAATTTACAGTGTGATTAACGATTTGAGGGTTAGTGTACCAGGATTCACCCTGGGTCATCACAAGACAACTATCAACTATGGGAGCAAGAATGAAGATAGGAAGCTCATGATTCATTTTGAGGAATCGAAACTTGCTGAGGAAATGAGGATTAAGAAGCGACAGGTGACCTACTCCAACTTGAAAAAGAATTGTCTGAATTAGGAACTTTGGAGGAGTGACCATTATTAATGCATAACTCAGGGCTCGCTGGACTATGTCTGGAATGATGAAGGAAGTGCTGTAACTCTATCCTCCCACGATCAAGCCATATTGAAACGATACAGTGAAAAAATGTCACATTTTGTCGATAATTTCGCGACCGAAATGCAGGTTTGTGAACTCTTTTGATAATCAAGCTTGCAGTTCCTAATATTATGGAATGTTCTGCTTCTTATCTTTTCTTCTCAGTTGTACGAAAACAAACATTTGGTGTCGCGAAAATTGAAGAACCAACGGTTACGTCTCTACACACAAAAACGGTGGCCAGGCGTGAAGTTCGATTATAACGTGAACGGGGGATCTATAAATTTCTGGGGGGACAAGTCTGAAGTGGCAGAAGCGAAAGAGTATGTTTTAAGATGTTTATTTTCTCAGAATCCATGTGACTTGCGAGACATCTAATGACCTTGCCCCTACTACAGGTTTCTCGGAAACTTTGTTGAGGTCGTTACCGAAAGCGAGCTTGTGAAATGGATAAAGAACCGTGTCATCCTTTACGACTCGGTAGGAAAATGAAGATTTTTCCCGACACAGATTACAAGTTCTTGATTTCATTAAGTTACCTCTTCCCTAAGCTTTCTCATTTGATATTTGAGTGTCGTTGCCAGGTATTCACAGTTAATCATCCAAAAGAGGAGAAGGTCATCATTTCTGGCTATAAGCCGGATGTGGAAGCCGTGCTCCGTATTTGTGAACACCACCACAACAACACTTTCCAGAACGCTACTCTAAGAGTGGACTGTGGACACAGGTTTACACTGTTCTCACAATGCAATTGTTCATGGATAGATATTGAGCGAAGCCTGCACGATTAGTTGTTATTTCTGTGTAGATTTCATGCAATTATAGAAACAAACTGAAACAGTTCTTACGGCAATTTGTGCCGGGGTCGATTCAACAATAGCGCAACAATAAGACAGCAGCAGTGCAACAATAACGCATCAAGCAACAACAATAACGCAACAATGATACTTCGTGAGATTGACCCCCCTCCTCCGTTTTCCCAGGGTCCGACAAGTTCCCACTGCAGTGCTATTCCGAATCCTGCCCTCTTCCCAGTTCAAACACATGTTGCCACAGCTACAGTATTACGCGGTTGGGGAGGAACTCCGATTTATCGGGCCCCAGAAACAGATAGCGGATGCTCAGCGCTTCTTCGGTTAGTGTTGTAAACTTATCAACACTACTTATATCAGCTTGCTATTAAACCAATATCTTCAGATGATTATGATTCATGACAGATGAATTGAAATATTACAACAGATCAACGCTTCGTTTTATTGCTACAGTAAAATGGGCGTAAGGTTACATTTACAGAAAACGTCGCGATGCTTTCCAAAAATTCCAAAAGAAACGTAAGATGATAAACAAATTAATTTTAAGGCAACGAACATAACGCATACGCTAGTAATATCTTGAGTAGTAAAGGGATTTAAAGTTTGAAAATCGCGAAAGATAAAATTTTGGCGTTATAGGGTTTTGGCGTTAAAATGGCTGAGAACAAGACGTAAGCTTATCTTTATCATTTCTATCAGCTGCAGACGGATGTTATCATTAATCACTTTGAAGTGCCGGTAAAATAACACCTGCCCCCGCACTCAGATGAAATAACGGATGATGTGATGGAGTTCAGGTGTGCCCGACCCACTCGGAACTCCACTCTACTGACCAAGAGATTCTCCCCGGCCACAGGACGCGACGAGGTCTCTGCTTTCCTCGATAGAGATGTCTTCCGCAGGGTGCGTGCAATTGCAATATACGATTTGTCTGACAAGTCACAGCCGTCAGGATTGAATTCTCTTGTATGGGGATTAGGGAATGTGTATTTTCCAAGGCAGGGATGTTTATTTTCCAAGGCAATGTGAATGCGATGTTATCAATTCATCACGTTCAATGAGAGTAACTATGATTTCAACTATGATTTTGCATTATTTAACTCTGATTTTACTTTTCCAGGTGTTTATGAACAGGGCAAATGAGTACAGCGAAGCCGTGACGACATTTGGCACTCCTGATGATCTCGCAATACTCCGTGACTACCTCGACAACACAGTCCCACACAAGGAAGTCTCAGTAACCTCAATCCCTCTTGCGGAGCTTCACGGATTCCTCCTCAAGGATGAGAAAGTTTATGGAGATATATTCCAGGAGTTTGCTGATGAAAAGGTTAGGCGGGGCCTCTTCTCATACGATATGATTGTGTGTTAGTGCTCACGTTGAGTGCAAAGTGTTTCAGTAATTTAGCCATGTGATACTGTGCCCACCCCCGCCCAATGAAAGTCATGTCAGGAATATCACGAACGTTGGTAACTAACGTTAGTAGTATCACGAACGTTGGTATGGTAACTCTATGGTAACTCTATGGTAACTCTGTCTAGGTCGGATGGTCAATTTCCAAGACGGATATTGAGANAAATGAAAGCTTAACACCTGCGTGTGCACTAGAGCTTAATCAATAACCTAAGCAATTCACATAGCTGCCACAAAAATGAGTGATATTATAGTCAAAAACAATTGAAATTGTTTGGGTTTCGCAGCCACTTTGTACCTCTCCTAAAATATAGAAATAATGTGATAGGAACTTAGTTCCTCGCCCGTCCGTGGCGGTGAGCTGGAATTACAGGAAAAAAACTCGCCCTGATAACCTTATGCTCGAAGGGTATCAATTAGTTATTGCCATTGGCTCTATCATAAAAAAAGGCTGATACACGCCTTACATCATCAATTTGAGCTTGCCACTTGTGAAACTTCCAGAAGGCAAGGTTCCTATATTCGAGGTGAGTTCTTGCGACGAAATGGCACCGCCACCGACGGGCGACGAATTTAGTTCCTATCACATTATTTCTTTATTTTAGGAGAGGTACAAAGTGGCTGCGAAACCCAAACAATTTCAATTGTTTTTGACTATAATATCTTCATATGTATGATTATGATTCATGGCAGATGAATTGAAATATTACAATAGATCAACGCTTCGTTTTATTGCTACAGTAAAATGGAACCACGCCCCTCCTCACTTTTTCTACAAAAGCGGCCATGGGATTCAAATATACTCGTGTTTAAAAAGATACGTAAGATGATGAACAAATCAATTGTAAGACAACGAACATAACACATACGCTAGTAGTATCTTGAGTAGTAATATAAAGGAACTTAAAGTTTGAAAAACGCGAAAGATCAGTTAACTTAATAACATTTTGGCGTTGGAGGGTTTTGGCGTTAAAATGGCTGAGAACAAGACGTAAGCTTATGTTAATCATTCCTATCAGCTGCAGACGGATAATATCATTAATCACCTTGAACTGCCGGTAAAATAACGCCTGCCCCGCACTCAGATGAAATAACGGATGATGTGATGGAGTTCAGGTGTGCCCGACCCACTCGGAACTCCACTCTACTGACCAAGAGATTCTCATCGGCCACAGGACGCGACGAGGTCTCTGCTTTCCTCGATAGAGATGTCTTCCGCAGGGTGCGTGCAAGTGCAATATACGATTTGTCAGACAAGTCACAGCCGTCAGGATTGAATTCTCTTGTGTGGGCCCCATACTATGGGGATGATTAGGGAATGTGTATTTTCCAAGGCAGGGATGTTTATTTTCCAAGGCAATGTGAATGCGATGTTATCAATTCATCACGTTCAATGAGAGTAACTATGATTTCAACTATGATTTTGCATTATTTAACTCTGATTTTACTTTTCCAGGTGTTTATGAACAGGGCAAATGAGTACAGCGAAGCCGTGACGACATTTGGCACTCCTGATGATCTCGCAATACTCCGTGACTACCTCGACAACACAGTCCCACTCAAGGAACTCTCAGTCACCTCAATCCCTCTTGCGGAGCTTCACGGATTCCTCCTCAAGGATGAGAAAGTTTATGGAGACATATTCCAGGAGTTTGCTGATGAAAAGGTTAAATGGGGCCTCTTCTCATACGATATGATTGTGTGTTTGTGCTTACGTTGAGCGCAAAGTGTTTCAGTAATTTAGCCATGTGATACTGGGCCAACCCTTGCCCAATGAAAGTCATGTCAGGAATATCACGAACGTTGGTAACTAACGTTATATTAGTTTTACGAACGTTGGTATGGTAACTCTATGGTAACTCTGTCTAGGTCGGATGGTCAATTACCAAGACGGATATTGAGATAGCTGGAGAGGAGGGCGTGGTTTCTCAACTGAGTGACCGAGTGAGGGACTACCTGAGTGGTATCCACATTGAGGTGATCCCATCCCCTGACCCTTGCACTTGGGACTCGTTCTCCAAAGAGGGGTACAAGAAGTTCTTCGAGGAGTCATTTCCTGAGGTTTGTGCGTGTGTCTCCGTGTATGTCTGTGGATGTCTGTGTGCGTTTGTCATGTGTGTCTGTCTGTGTATGTGTCTATACACAGTCTGTAACTGTGTCTGGATGTGTCTGTGTGTATTTTTGCCTGTGTCTGTGTCAGTGTGCGTGTCTGTGGATGTGTCTGTGTGTGAGTGAGTGTGTCTGTGCTGGTGTCTGTTTTGTTTTTCTTTCTGTGTCTGTGCGTCTGTGTCTCTAGCCTGTGTGGATGTCTGTGTACCTGTGTGTCTATACACAGTGGGACACTGTGTGTCTGTGGATGTGTCTGTCTGTGTAACTGAATGTTTCTGTTTCTGTGTCTTTCTGTGTTAGTGTTACTGTGTCTGTGTCAGTGTGTGTCTGTGGGTGTGTGCGATTGCGTGTGTGCGATTGAGTGTGTGCGATTGGGTGTGTGCGATTGAGTGTGTCTGTGCGTCTGTGTTTTAGCCTGTGTGGGTGTATGTTTTTGTCTTTATTCCTGTGTCTGTTAGTGCGTCTTTGTGTGTTTGTGTTATTGTGTGTATGTGTCTGTGTCTGTGTCTGTGTCTGTGGATGTCTGTGTACGTGTGTGTGTCTGTGCTTGTCTGTGTGAGTGTGTGTACGTGTGTCTGCGTTTCTAGCCTGTGCGGGTGTCTGTTTTTTGTCTTTCTTTCTGTGTCTGTACTCTGTGTTTGTCTTTGTCACAGGGACATAGTACATACGTACGCAGACACACACAGGACAGACACACTGTGTTTGTGTGTGTGTGTGTGTGTGTGTGTGTGTGTGTGTGTGTGTGTGTGTGTGCATGTATTGTGTCTGTGTCTGCGTGTACTGTGGATTTATGAATGTCTCTGTTTAGTCTATGTGTATCTGCGTATGTGTTTGTATCTGCATGTAATGTTTAGTTAAACACAGAAACACAAGCACATGTGTTAATAGGTGTCTATTGTATGTGACGTGTGTGTATGCGTGTGTGCGTGTGTGTGTATATGATATTTGTCTGTGTTTGTGTCTGTTTGGGTGTAATTTGTGTACTGTGTACTACCTATAGAGTGCCTCAGTCCACCTATAGAGTGCCTATGTACCGTGTTGTATACACTGTGGTTACTACGTTATGTACCTATGAACTATTTTATTAAGTCTCTACGCAAGCCATCACTTCGCTGCATGACCAGGACCTCTGCTCAGGTGACACTGTACAACCGATACCACACCCGACCCCGTAGATTACACATCGTCGGGCCAAAAAGTAGCATCCACAAAGCGAGGGCTATCTTGGAACAACATTTCGCTCTAACATCCGACATTCAGCAAGAAAGAATCGCTATAACGAAGAACGCTTCTGAAAGCGGACTTCGCGATTTATTGAGATCCAATAGGTGGTTTAGCGATGAGACAGTTTCTAGGTAGGAGCAGGGTCTGTACTGTATTACAGTGTGTATACTTATACACTGTACAATGTAGGTTGAGGTTGTTGATACCGTTTTTAAGTGGGTACACCAGTAAATTATTTTCTACTCTTCATACTCATATATTTACTAGATATTTTAATATTTACTTGTGACAAGTGGTTACTTCAACACGTGTATGACTTGAAATTGTGCTCAAAAGGCCATTCAAAGCTAAATGCAAAATTCAAAGGTTAATGCAAAATTTGCTTCGAAGTCAGTTCTTTAAATCATCTGGTGGCATTTATTATGCTTTAAGTTTCAGTGCAGCATCTTGAACTTGTCAACTGGGAAATGCATAGTCTTCCTACAAAATAATGCGCTCAAATTAGTTTCAAATGATTACTATGACCATGATGAATAAGATTGAGTGAAAAATAATGATCGTTGAAATCTTTTGAGAAATATGGGGCTTTTAAAAAAGCCGTTTTGTGGTGAGCTGAGCTCGACGAGCGCTCAACCACCGAAACCGTACAGGGTGCGGCCTTGACGTTTCAAGGCGTACACCACATCCATAGCTGTGACTGTTTTCCTCTTGGCATGTTCGCAGTAGGTCACAGCATCGCGGATCACGTTCTCCAGGAAGACTTTTAGAACACCGCGGGTTTCCTCATAGATCAGACCACTGATTCGCTTCACCCCACCTCGGCGGGCAAGACGACGAATGGCGGGTTTTGTGATTCCTTGGATGTTGTCTCTGAGAATCTTCCTGTGTCGCTTTGCTCCTCCCTTTCCTAATCCCTTGCCTCCTTTACCGCGACCAGTCATGACGATGTAGAGAGTTGATACGTTAGCGTGGATATGCTAGAAACGATTAATTAAGTTGATTTTATTTACTCGTGCGATGACATATATTGGTACACGCGCTCACAAACAATAACTTTGCAACGGAGAACCTCACCGTGAGGCGTCCGTAATCTAGCCTAGACTGCTGTGTACGGAGGCTCGACAAATTGGCCGTGTTATTAGCTATGTTCAGCTTATAATCATGCTATTAGGAGGACATAAATATTTAGTTGATTATACGCACCTGCCTCTAGCTTTTCACTCTACTTCCATTGATGAATATAAGCAGAGATTTGATGAATATGGGCCGAGTTTTCCAGAATCAAACCGTACCTGAAACATCCTGAAAAGAAAGTGGCCGGCTAGCATTGGCTAGTACAAACTTATATTTGTAAATGTAAATATTTTATGTAAGGGTCCAGTAGCTTGAGGTGCTGCAAGGAGGGAGGCTTGAATTACGAAATTACACATTGAGAGATGAAGTGGGAATGCAATGTAAAGAAATGAGAGAATAACATCCCACAACATACATCTATGTCAAATAGTATTTTGGTATCAGTTGAGGGTGGCGGAAATTCATAGTGGTTATGAGTGCCTGAAGAATATTCTGATTTTTCTAACAAAAAGTTTGACTCAAGATGGATTCTAGGAGTTAATTATCGTAGTCTCTCCCAAAAGTAAAATGATGCATACCGTAGACAATAGTTCTCATATTAGTTGTCTCCCTCTCCCATTCTGCTGGCCTAAGTGTGCTGGACTTCCACAAGTTGCATGGATACTATTTGGATATCATTCATGACAATGCGGTAGTCTTTCTCTCATATTTCATCCAGATTAAGGAATTATTAGAAATATATTTGCTTATAGACAGTCACTAGGATGAAAGATATGGCTTTGGGCATATGTTATGACTATGTTGAACAGAGAGGTGTCATCAGGACTGATGATTTTTCTGTGAGTGTCAAAAATTCGAATATAAATCGTGCAAAACACAAATATACTTGGCAACTTAACTTCCATCAATGCTCAGCAATTCGAAAGAGGGGAGCAAGACAAAAACACGTCGATCCGGCAAAGAAAATTTTGATATTTGCTACAGATCCTAAAGCACGCCAACTCATGGTAATTTCTGTCTACAATACCACAGCACAACACGTTACAACACAGCTACAACACGTTACTTGACAATTAAGACATGTCCTCCAAAGCTACGAAAAAGGCACCAGCTGAGCACCCCAAGTACTCACAGATGATCGATGCTGCTATTGCAGCACTCAAGGAGAGAAGCGGGAGTTCACGCCAGGCAATACTGAAGTATATCCAGGCTAACTACAAGGTCAGCGAGAGTGCTGGTACACATCTCAAACTTGCTTTGAAGAGAGGAATTCTATCAGGACAACTGATCCAAGCTAAGGGAACTGGTGCATCTGGTTCATTCAAACTTGCTGCTAAGACTGAGGCTAAGAAGAAACCGGTTGCCAAGAAGTCTGTCTCGAAGAAGACAACAGCTGTGAGCAAGACGCCCACGAAAAAAACAGCGGCTAAGAAAACAACTACTAAGAAATCAAGTACTCCAAAGAAAGCTAGTACGCCGAAGAAAACTGTCGCCAAGAAGGCAAAAAAGCCGGCTGTGAAAAAATCAACAGTAAAAAAGACCTCCAAGAAATAAGCGTCCTAGCGTATCGGCTTGCTTTTCCTGAAACGGCTTTTCTTAAAGCCCCCGATAATAAACATGAAAGAAAATTTTCACATAAATATAGTTTTTTCTGATGTACAATTCTCACATTTTATCATTAACGGAACCACAGGATTTGAAAACTAATTTAGAATGCATTCCGCAATTCACGTTTGACTTGTACAATATTCTGAGTTTCTAATCTTGGGGTGTGAAGTTTGAAGAGTCTGAGGCACCAATTTTTGTTGCTAATGACGAGTGATTTGTACATGCTTTCTTTATATTTGTACAATATTCTCCAATTCATTGCCTTGATACCTTAGTTCGGTAACGTGAATGCTTTCGTCCAATGTTTTATCGGTTTCATGTACCTTAGTTGTATGTTATAGGTATGTGGAACGACTTGTAGCAACTATATTTATGCTGAGAATCAATGTTAAAGCATTAATTTAGTAGTACTCATATTTTGAGTGTATTAGCTAGATAGAAGATTAGGTTCTTTTTTGAGATGTGGGGGCGCTTAAAAGCACCGTTTGGCCTCCGAAATAGACAACTGTTTATTTCTTTGGGGCAGCAGACTTCTTGGGCAATAGAACAGCCTGAATGTTAGGCAGAACACCACCCTGGGCAATTGTTACACCAGCAAGGAGCTTGTTCAATTCCTCGTCATTCCTCACTGCGAGCTGAAGATGACGAGGGATAATCCTGGTCTTCTTGTTGTCACGAGCAGCGTTTCCTGCCAGTTCGAGGATTTCAGCAGCCAAGTATTCCATGACTGCAGCCAGGTACACTGGAGCTCCAGCTCCAACGCGTTCAGCGTAGTTACCTTTCCTCAAAAGTCGGTGAACCCTGCCCACCGGGAACTGTAGACCAGCACGGGACGACCTAGACTTGGGTTTGGATCGGGCTTTGCCACCTTTACCTCGGCCAGACATAGTTGTATAATGGGGACTGATAGAATGAGAAATTCAGTGTTTTGATTCAAGTTAACTTGATAAGAAGAGATTCGAGAACCTATCTCTCATAGATTTAGCAGCGACAAATGAGCGAATCACAGCGCGTTATGAAGAACTCGTCGCTCATTGGCTCGTTTCCGGAGTTTCATCTTATCACGTGTTACATCATTTGAACGAATCAAATGTCTCGGATAAAAAGCTCATCGTCGATTGGTACGCTGACTTTCAACGAATTCCCTTTATTTATATATTCTGGTAGAACAGAAGTATTCAATTTGAAAGCATTATTGATATATTACGTCTCACATCGCCATCAACATGCCTCCCGTTGCCGGAAAGAAAGCAGAGAAGAAGTCAGGAAAGAAAGCTGGTAGGGTGGCCGGAGATAAAAAACGCAAGCGAAAGAGGAAGGAATCGTATTCCATCTACATCTACAAAGTCCTGAAGCAAGTTCACCCTGACACTGGTATCAGTTCCAAGGGAATGTCTATCATGAACTCGTTTGTGAATGACATTTTTGAGAGGATTGCTGGAGAGGCATCCAGACTCGGACACTACAACAGCAGGAAAACCATCTCCTCAAGAGAAGTTCAGACTGCCGTGAGGCTACTTCTCCCCGGAGAGCTGGCTAAGCATGCTGTCTCTGAGGGAACCAAGGCAGTTACCAAGTACACATCCTCATCTGCCAAGTAAATAACCTCAAATTGTCACTCAGATAAACAAATGGCTTTTCTAAAAGCCCCATAAAAAGCAAAAGAAAAATCTTGCTCTACACTACTAATTATTTCTCAGTAATAAGGAATTTATTGAACCTATTTCTTTCTCATTGCATTAACTAGAATTATAGACGTGCAGGCAACAAGCTCCCCTGATGCATTTTTAAATGAACACGTATAATTGCATAACTGATGCCCAGCCACAATACGACTAGGAGCTCTGCTGAGAATGGAATACATAATGCGACATTCACTCATGCAACAGTTACTGTAGGCCGGCTGGAGTCCTACACAAATGAAAACAAACGGGCCGTTACTGATCAACATATCAACTTGATTTTTGATCATACCCGAAACCTGAGCCGTGATCGAATACTGCCAACAATAGACAACATGTACCTATTGTGTTGAACCAGGTGAAGCTCTGAACACACTGACATACACAAGTTTCAAGGTGGTAAGATATTCATCTTGATTTGTGGGGCGCTGAAAAGCACCGTTTTTGATCTGTGCGGGGAGCACAGATTAAGCTCGCTCACCACGAATACGGCGGGCGAGCTGAATGTCCTTGGGCATGATTGTGACACGCTTGGCATGGATGGCACACAGATTGGTGTCCTCAAACAGACCTACCAGGTATGCCTCGCTGGCTTCTTGGAGAGCCATCACAGATGTACTCTGGAACCGGAGATCAGTCTTGAAATCCTGAGCAATCTCACGTACAAGACGTTGGAAGGGCAGCTTCCTCAGGAGGAGCTCTGTCGATTTCTGGTAACGTCTGATCTCCCGAAGAGCAACTGTTCCCGGCCTATATCTGTGTGGCTTCTTAACGCCGCCAGTGGCGGGCGCACTTTTGCGGGCTGCTTTAGTTGCCAACTGCTTGCGGGGAGCTTTCCCTCCAGTAGATTTCCTGGCAGTTTGCTTTGTTCTTGCCATCTCTTCGGATACGAAACAAAATTGCACTTCGTAAGTTACAGTTTGGGGATATTGTCTTGCTATTACATCTTATGAAATGGGGATGTATTTATACCAATTTTGCGCTAGGAATCAGTCATTCAGCCAATCGTCGCGCAGAATATACACTGCTCTGATTGGTAGATTCTAATTCAAAACGCGCTTTGATTGGTTATTTTATTTTGCTCGGGGATATGTCTTCAAGTTGTACGCACAATCCTTTGTGTCATAATCCCACGTTGCGTTATTGCGGGGTGTGTTGTTGCTCGCACTCAAGTGGACACAGTCACATCAAATCTGGACAAATATCACCACTCTGTGAAGTTCGTACTTTAAATGACTGAATCATGAAGTCAGCCTGGAATGACTTAGTTGAAAAAACTGCGGCTTTTACTAAATCCGGATCGCCCTAATTTGTAATTTTGTATCTATATCAGTACGTGTCTGAAAAGTGAAAAATGCGTCGATTCATGTCGCTGTTATCATTCATGTCGCTGGTTATACCGCGAAAAATTGTACGGTGTTCCACAAGGTCCCTTAGCAAAAGTATCTTGATATGGGACCATTTTGTACACATTCGTGTCCGACAAGGTCGCTAAACGCGCGCGGCGCGCGTGCTGCTCGACCCCAAGTCAGAAAATCTTCACTTTTAGCTTTTCCAAAGTTGAACTCTCATTAATACAACATATTTAGATATCTATACTTCCAAAAAATGGCATCACCAGTTGATTAAAAAATTAATAAGATATTAAAATTGATTGTTAAAAGAGCATCTCCAGAAATATGAATTATATTTCGCCGAAATGTAAANAAAGCGGAAAGCTGGCCGCGAGAATAAGCTTGCGCGCGCAACGAAATTTTGACAACGCGCTGCGCGCCTTGATCTTGAAGTTGAATCATATTCTCGAAAATAACTTTGCAGAGGAACGCGCGCGGCCGCGCGAGTTTGAATTCCAAATTCGATGATATATGCCTCAGCCGTTGAATATTGTTCTGTTGCACGAGCCGGTGAATTATACCGTTTTTTTCGAAGAAGGAGTCTTTCAATTTCAAGGCGTATGAGCAATGGGGTGTGGATGTAGTGCGCAAATGCAAATGGGATACGATAGGATTGAAACGGCGATTTCAAGATCTGACTGCCACCAAACTCTCTACGACAAAATACCAGCCGAGACTCTATCACTTACAGGTTCGAATACTAAATTGAGAATGGCGACAATTGAGAAAGGCGTTATTTCAAGTGCTTGATAATTGTATGAAACGTGTTAATAAATTCAAAATTTAACTGAAAAAAGCCGAAAAGAAAGGGTTCAGGTTTCAGGTTCAAGAGACGATATCTCTGCTCATGAAGTGGAAGACGAGCCAATGGACGTTAGGTTAGACGAAGTGAGACTCCTGTCCCTGGAAAATGAGGATCAGGAGGAGGCCTTACCAAGACAGTATTCTTCTTACTTCAAATATGACCAGCCCGAAACGTAAGTCTAATAAATACGGACATCATCAAATAATAGTTCCCGTAATCCACTGGAATGAACTCTTCATTCCCTCTCTCAGGGTACGTGTGAAAGAACAGCGGACATTCTACCCACCGGTAAACGGGACAACCAAACACGTCTTTAGCTGTCTTGGGTAAGCCGTCATTGCATTCGGGAGTTTTTGAGGAATCAAATCAATTCTATCTGAGTTCTGTCACCACTTTCAACATCCCAAACTATTTCCAGTCACTTAGCTGACGATGACACCCAACCGACGCAACGTTCACACCCATCTGTCCTTGAATCAGAGGAGTTTGAGCTGATCAGCTTCCCCGAAGAAGCGGAAGTGAACGTCTCAATGGTCCAAAGAACTCACTCTATCGAGAGCACCAATGACAACACGTCAGCAGATGGTGTCACGTGTTACGACTCACACGACGACCGTATTTTGGAGCTGTCACGCAACCTTAACGAGCTGCAACAGAAGAGCAACATGGATCTCAGTGCAGTGCGGACAGACACACACGAGGAATTGATCCCGGTGATCAGTGATTTCATAGCTGGGCTAATCAGGAACTCTGAACTTCACCTCCAAACAGAGAAAACGAGCAACTGCAATATCTCGATGTCACAGCTATGCGTTTATGATCGTGCAACAAACACTAATCTCAATAACCGGACAAAATTGAATATTGCCCATTCGAGCCCCGAGCCGCAATTGGACAATTTCTACAGAGCCATGGGGCTTGTGGTCTGAAGTGATGAACAACCGCACATGATTATAGATCAAGATGCGACATGTGAATGACTCCTATTTTTCATTGATTTTAGACCCCAAAATTAGAAAGCTGAAAACGGGCTTTTTCCAAATCAAAAGTCACATCTTTTTATTTTGTCAGATGTTACCTGACCTGTTTCTCGCGCGAGCGCGCCTTCATCGATGAAGGCGCGCGCGCCGCGCGCGAGAAACTGAGGTCAGATAAAATCTGACTATTTTTATTCAGATTGGTGTAAAAAATAAAAAACGATAGCTATTCTTGTGTTATTGATAAATTCAAGCCCTCAATACAACCACGAGAACAGGTTTCATATTATAGAAAAGGAAGTGCTGCTCCACCCATTTTTCACTTAGAATAAATAACAAATAGGAGTTTCACTAAACCATGTTCCGCGAGACATTCTCGATCGAAAATAAAAACAAAAACCTTAATGAAAAGTAAAAATTCGAGTTTTTAGTCCTAAACAGAGCATAAAGTTAAATCTCTCAACTTTTCCGCAATAAATTTTATCCGGATCCAGATTTTAATGCTGCTGGGGCAGTGGAGATATAAATCATTTGTGATTGCATGGCTTAAATCAGTATTACTATTAGTATTACTATTAGTATTACGTAGCTCAACTCAATCTAGTTTAACGAAACGATGTTAGCCGCCCTAAGGTATTCCTGGATTTTGGTTATTGCCGGCGGCTTCACGCCACTCTGAATAAGTGGCTGCAGCTTGCCGGGGTACCTCACACTCAGTTTCTGCAAACTTTCCGCTAGATGTTTCTTAGTGTCGGGTACAGTCCCCGCAAAGGGGTCAAGCGGCTTCTTGGTGGCGAAAACGAGTTGATTAAACGCAGTTGTATAGCCCGGTGTGTCGTCTATCTCGATAAAATGCTCATCCTGGGGAATGTGCAGCATTGTGAGGCTGGTGGCATTAGTATCGACAGTCAACAGGCATCCTTGGTATGATTCATATCCACCTATCACTCTAAATCACTCAGAAGAACTGTGACTCATGAAGCATGTGGCGTATAACCTGTGGTATTGAAGTGTCGACTGATTCCTCGAACATGTGAACAAGAGCATCGAGAAGGGGAGCCCAATACTTCACATAGTTTTCATTGAGCATAGCAGGACCCTCTGTCAGAATCTTTATAACACCAACTGCCGCTATCTTCTGCTCTGTGTCGCCTGTGTGTACACAGTGTCAGTATGTAATGACGCTCAACAAACAACATGAACATCAGTGTCATTGTCAGTGAGAACGATTTCATTGTGTTCGTTGTTGTTTCTGAGTCAAAATCAAACGGAATATGCGAACCTGAAATTTTTTGCAATTCCGCGATAAAGATCTTCTCGACAACATTTCCAAAGAGTCCTGCCTGAACCCCATCAATTGTCTCAATCAGGACATTTGCGCCAATCTTCCCGGCAAACAGCGACATGAAAACGATGAAATTCTTCATGAACTTAGTAGTTTTGCCTGGAAATAGAACAGGGAAATAACGAAAACACGTTGATGTCGGAGGAATCTGATACATTGTTCGTACTCAATTGTAAATCAGTTGCAGATTCATAGGTCCAAACTCACTTGACTGCATCCTTTGGAAGAGCAGAATGAAGACACTCTTGAGGAAAGACTGCATAACATTCTTATCCATGTGCTCAATCATGGTGTTTAGCAGGAAAAATCCATAGTGATCATTTGACCGCGACGCAATCAGTTTCTGAAAATATCGGTGTGTTACGATGCACATAATGTGACTCGCAACACAGAAATGAGCCACACATTGACATATACCGAGAATTACCATCCTGTGGCACAGCAACCCACTGTGACACAGAAAACCTCCCTGTGACACAGTAAATCCCCTGTGACACAGCAAACCCCCTGTGACAGTGAAACAGTAAACCCCCTGTGACGCAGCAAATTCCCTGTCACACAGCAAACTCACTTTGACACAGTAAACCCCCTGTGACGCAGCAAATTCCCTGTCACACAGCAAACTCACTTTGACACAGTAACCCCACAGCACAAACCTGGAAAATCCCAAGGATACTGTTCACACTATCCTTAACCCCTTCTGGGGTTTTCTCGATGTACGCCTGTATGAGTCTGGTGAGAGGGGGAATAGACCCGGGTCGCTCCCAAAGCTGAGGGGAGAGGAGGAAGGGAAATAGAGCCATGTACTGCGGTGGTATCGGCTTGTTCTGGAGTTCCAGCATCAGTGATAACACCTGGAAAATGTCAAACGTTTGTGGGAAGGGTCGGACTGAAATTCGTCTATTGATGATAGACCCTGTCGAGAATTTCGTTCGCAGTTTGCATCAGCGGTTTAGACGAACTGAACTAGGGCACACCATCAACCAGGGTTACAACATTGGACATGTTGCGTGGCATTAGTACACGCCATTGGTGCATGCGATGTGTGAAGTACACAGTGTGTATATTATACACAGTAATTATACATTGTACAATTAATGCAAACACCGTGTACCTGGAATGTATATGGTATAAACTCCGTGACATCCTTCTGGAGTATCTCTTGGAACGCGGGAAACAGGACTGCCTCGAATGCTGAACATGGGAGTAGCCGTGAGTGTAAGACGGGAACAACGATCATAGTATTAGTATAATGTACACGTCTGTACAGGGCATTCTTCAGAACAGCAACACTACTACAATTGTACATTGTTATCTGCACAATGTACATTTGCACAATGTACATTTGCACAATGCACAATGTACATGGTGATTGGTATTTACCAGCTATGTTGGCTGGGTGTTGGGTACATGTCCCTCTGATCAAACATGAGAACGTTTCGAAAACGTAGTGGTTAAAGTGTGGTTTACTCGGGTTTTTGCATATCTCCCCAAGTTTAGCTGTCAGAGCAGTGATGAGATGCTGAACTAGGCTCGGTGGCAGCTGATCCTTCATCAGTGATACACTCCTCATCACAAGTTTCATCAGGTACTGCAAATAGAATTATAGTCGGTGTGAACATGTGTAAACATTGTGTCATGTGTAAACACAGAACTGTGCAGTATCTACTGCAGTGTGTTCACTGTACAAACCAGAACAGTGCAATCTGGACAGGGTGTGCAGTGTGCACATAACAGGGTGTGTACATAACAGGGTGTGCAGTGTGCATGTTTCCCTCTCATCGCCACATTCACAATGTGTTTGGCACACAATACACAATACACACTCAATGGTCAACTTCCTACCTCATTTTCAGCGCTTCCTTCCACTGCGAATGATCCGAACAGATTGGTCAACATGACCTCGAATGATGAGGCTACCTCAGCCGATGTTACAGGAGTGAAATTGGGAAGGTTGATAATCAGAATCTTCTCGATAGCTGTTGCTGCGTAGCTGTGCACGACAATGCATTTGTCCGCTATAAGTTGTGCTAAGAGAGGGATGGTAGAGATGGTCACGTCACGGGGTAGTGTCGATCTGTGGGGAGGAAGGGTGGGTCACTAATATGAGATCTTATACTCGGATTAGGGGATATCCATAATATTGCAGATTGCTGCATCTTCGTATTTTGGCCAGATAGCATTAATCGCTGTGGCATTCTGCCAAATACTGATAACTGACCTGAATGTCATGACATATTTGATAGCGGCTGACTTGACAATCGGATGACAATTGCCACTGGCAAGCTCTGTCTTTATCTGATTATTGTAGAAGTCGGATAGATTGATGAAGGAGCTAGACGTTGTGGCGCCATGTCGCTCCGTTTTCGTTTTAACGGCAAGGGAAATAACAATGTAAATCGCCGCTTCTTTGTCGATCCATTTGTGAGAGGGATCCTTAGTATACTCCTGAGATGAGCAGGATATATCTCCGAGTTTTTAGGGTGTTATCACAATGAAAATATGGGTTATGAATTGGGCATCCCCGGGCACTCTACCTCGATCAAATGCCCGAGATAACTAGAGAATATGGTTGATATGGATTGTTCCTTCACTTTGCACAATGCACGAACGAAATCACTGGCTGATCTCCGCCTAGTCTCGGCATCTGAGCCCTCAACATCCGCTCTGATATATTGGAACGGGTTGTCTTCAAATAGTTCAACGTCCGACTCTGGGCAGGAGTTACTATTCAGAGTTAGGGATATGTGGGTTTGAGACGAGTTGTGTTAAGTTGATGACTTAGTTGAATTATGGAAATTGTATTTATCACCTCGTAGTTTCATGTTGGGAACTAGAACTTTCTTGCAGATGTTCTCCAGGATCTCCTCGTTGCCGAACAACTCCGAATATTGTGGCCGTTCAGCGACGGAAGTCAGGAATTTGATAGCATTGCTCACCAATAAGTCGTATTTCACCTGAAATAGAATAATCGGAAGTTGGGCAGGGGTTAGCTTGGAGTGAAAACCACTATTGTGACCATTAGTGTCTGATATACGGTAAAATGTACAATGGCGCGATCCTTTGCGTTTCCATGAACTCAACTTTCTACGACATGCGACCCTTATGCATGGCAATACGTATCTCCATTTATCAGTTCACAAAGTATTGAGACAGAAACAAAGGAGAGCTATGATTGTCGATTGGTTACCTCTTGTGATGTGGAAAGGAGTAGCTCCCACACAGCCTCCACAAAGCCGGGAAGGAAGGGAGCAAACTCCTCGTCGTATTTCTGTGCGTAGAGAGCAACATTTTCACACACTTGTGACTTGAGCATCTCAAGTAGGCCAACTTCTTCAGCGTCCTGTAATTAATCAGTTGTGTGGAGTTATCAAAAAAAGAAACTGACAACGTCCCGCTTACTTAAACTAACATTCCCACTTTGAATGTAATTAAGTCATGATCTCAGTAACTAACATCAGTGAAGAGCAGCTTATTCTGTAACTTGAGGAGAGGGAGAAATTTGGGGAACCACCGTGCCATGTTATCTTCGAAGAATTCTGGCAAATCTTGGTAGTTGAGGGAGTAGAAACACTTGGATATCGTGACCAACGAGTTGAATATGATTTTGAGAGCGCTCACGTCGGAAGCGTGCTGTTCGGCAAGTTGTAGTGTTTCCTGGACATAATTCATGATGTTATCGATTTAACACTGCTCTGACAACAGTATAGATTACACATCCAAGGATGGGACAATGGGACATGGTTTATATGGACGGTAGCAGTGTTCAAGGGTGTGTGATTCGAATCTGGGCGTGGTTTTGGGGTATTACCTCGAATAACAGGGTGAGTGGCTCCCCAAAATTCTCAATAACAAACTTGATTTCGGTGAAAAGTTCATCCGAACGCATTTCGTACCGATACCTGCCGGGGATATCATATTGACAATCTATTGGAAATAATTGCTGATAAAGTTAAGCTTGAACAACTCCAGTTGTAGTACCGTTTGAAGAGGCTATGGGCAGTCTGCAGTACCCCATTGATGATGTGGAAGTTCTTGGTCTTGAACTGCTCGACCATCCCACTTATCAAATTAGTCCATTTTTCTGGGAAGTCCTCAGCTCCAATTAACGTTATCGCGTCGCTCAGCTGAAATGTCCAAGATTCATTCGTCAAATCCACATTATCAAAAAGTAAACGCGCGTGGCCGCCGCGGCAAATCAATTTCATGCGCGCGTCTCTCAAAAACAATGTACTCGCGCCTTCCGTTTTAGATTCATAATATTGCGTCAGTGGCAAAGTTGGGCAATAGTTGAAAAAGGGAGTGAGGTAACTTTTCCAGCACGTCGCGTTCATGATAAGTGGTAATAGAGGTGTCATATTGAATCGAGCCAATCTCACCACAGCTACCTATGGGAGTGATAAATCACCTGTTTTTGTATGGATTCAGGGCTTGTTAACATCAAATCGACAATCAGCGTCTTCACTTGGACTCTATCCTCTGCATGTAGCTTATCTTCACTATCAACACGCCACAGTCGCTTTACCATGTTCTTGAAATAAACAGCACCTGTGTGTGTGTGTGTGTGTGTNGTGTGTGTGTGTGTGTGTGTGTGTGTGTGTGTGTGTGTGTGTGCGGGATTTTGGTAGCCGGTGGAAATCAAAATGACGCTCTCAAATATTTGATTAATACTTGGTACTCCATTGCTGTATATTCCTTCATTTCCATTGATTTAAGGATGAAACGCGCAACTCTTAAAAAATACTTGGTATTCCATCGCAGCAATTAACGACTTTTTCTCAGATGAAACTCATACAACTGAAACAACATCACAGCAACACGTACCAGCAACTCTCACAGCAAGATCGACAGTTTCCAGTGACACTAGCTTGAGCAGGAGTACAGGGAAATTCTGCTGACATTCCACGGTCGCGAGATCTTTCTCCGCTGGGAAGAAAGAGAGGGGATGTTACAGCGTGATTTATCACAATACAACGAATTGTACGTTCACTTGCAATTTTGTTCCCGCATTTTCAAAACTAACTACAACAATCAGATCGCCAGTTCCATTGCCATAAAGAATTGAGTGGCAGCGTTTATTTACCCTGTTTCCTGCTGTCCAGTGAGGGGTTCAATGTTTGCTGCAGGTAACTGGACAACGCTTGCAGATTCTGGTCGTTTATCTCCATAACTACTACTATTCATTGTAATGGTCACGACTTACGTTGCATAATGAAAATCTACAAACTGTGGGGTTCATTATGAATGCTACTTTCGAATTTTAAAGTGTGATGGTCATTAATGACACAACAAAATAATTAGCGGGAACAGTAACCGAACCAACTAATCAACGATAAAATAAAACAGAGCACAAATGAATCCCAGCTGTAAAATCATCAGAACTCGTATTCAAAGTCGTAGTAACTCTGATCGAAATCATGAACTCTCACATAACCATCCTCTGCCCCACTGGCATACTGCTTTCCACTTGGGTGGAACGCCAGTGTGTTGATAGGACCGAAATGTCCCTTTACCCTGCCTATTTCCTCCTCGAAAATGAGATGGAAGAACCGGGCCTCAAATTTCCCACTCTTTGCGTGAGATGTTGTGACCTCCATAGCTTCCTGGCCTCCGCCCAGCAGAATGTGGTGCTTTATCGGAGATATGGCGGCACTATTCACCGGTCTGTCTGTTTTGAACGATTTGAGAGGTTGGAAGGTTTTCGCGTCAAAGAGTTTAGAAGTTGTGTCCTTTGAGGCGGTGATCAACATTGTTCTGTCCTTGGAGAGTTGCAGATCTTTGATTAGGAGTTCATGGGAGTGGTCAACACGTAGACGCTCTCCTGGAAACAAATTAGGTGTGAGAGGCAATTTCCACATATTTCTACAAATGAGAAGAACTATTTAAAACTGTGACTTACCCGTTTTCCAATCATACTGACATATCTGTCCATTTTCATGTCCAGTAATGACGTAATCTTCTACAGTTCCCCATACCATTCTGTTCACTTTGGAGTCTTCAATCTCGATACTTCTGAACGGCGTGTTCGTTTCTATCTGAAATACGGCTCTTGGTAAAATGGGCAGTGAACATTCATACTGATAGGTAATGCTCAGTGAGCAATGATGAATCAATTATTTGCTCGGTGACCCACATGAAGCTGGCTTTGTGTTAAAATAGAAGAATCACCGGGTAAAAAATCGAGTCACAAGTGCATAAAGACGTAGACGACCATAAAGGCCGTGGTGTAGGCAGCCTCATTGCTACAAAAGAGCATATTATTCGATCATTACAAGCGAACAAGGAGGAATTGGCGTGAAAAGGAAACAAGTCAATACCTGTTCCTTAGCTCTGAGATCATAGAACTGTATGAAACACGGCTGATTCATAGCTTTGTCAGTGGTCATACACAGGATATTGTCTGTCAGTGAGAAGCCACAAGAACGAACAGGAGATTTAGCGGTCAGTGAGAAAATGCTTTTACCTGTATAGTGTATAGTATCAATACATTTCATCAATCCATTTATGGATCATTTATTAAAGGAGGTTAACAATTATATAATTAGAGCAGAAAATCTCAATCTCAGTATGTGAGGTATTATAACTTTTTTACAAACTTGCAATTCGCATTTACCAGTTTCTGTATCCCAAACAACTGATGATAGATCAGCGGAGGCTGTTACCAGCCTCATGGTATCACTGCTGATAGCCATATCCCATATTGTACCCTTGTGTCCCTGATATGTCCCGAGCCTCTCTCCATTAATTGACCACCAAACATTCGGGAGATAGTCTTTTGAAGCAGTAAAAAGGAGGTCACCATCTTTGTTGTACAGTATCTTCGTGAGTGACCTCTCGTGTGCTTGGAGAAGAATGGGCTTCATTCTAACAAGGAAATACGTTAAGGTGACTGACTTGATCTGGATTGCAGGAAAAGCATCGGCTCATAATCACAAAAATCGTGAAATTGGTCATCAAATAAGTTCCAGGGCTTAGCGCTGATTTTTATCGCTTTAAAGCTTCTATTACGACCAGCTTAAAAATTGGAGGTATAAATTTTCTGAGATGCACATCGCGCTATACCTTGGCCGATTACTGTCACGCTGGAACAACATAGGTAGGTGATCCCTGACCAGTTGTAGGGTCTCTCCCTCCTTTTGCACCAGGCGGTTTTCAACCGCCTCCATCGAGGACAGGAAGTATTCTACTACCCGTGTTTTCCCAATAATTAATTTGAATTTGTCATATTCCATCTCTCCAGAGAAATATGATTACCGGTGTTCCATCTGGCGGTGATCCCTCAAAATTGTTGATCCAGTACGAGTTCTGAGCGAGGCTGTAGCTGATCCGGGCTAGACAGTGGGGACGACACTGCTGTTAAAGTGTTAAACAGTCGATCTTCTGACGATGAGACACCTTGAAATTCTACAGTTTTCACTGACAACTGTGAGAAATCCGTCTGTGATGCAGCTTTTTTACCCACATAACATGTGAAAAGCAAATAATTGGTTTACTACAAAATAATCATTGCTCAGATCTTGCTCATATACGTAAATGTGTAAATCAAAATTCCTCTTATCAATAATAAGGAGGGGAGTAATCGGGTCTCATAATCATTAGCATTCATTGCTAATGAAGAGATAAAAAGATAGTGGTGAGTAGGGGCAGCGAGAGGAGGCAGCGAGTAGGTCATACCTATCACCTCCAAGTAAATCGTTTGAAGCAGATACTAGACAAAGACATGCATTCCCTCATCTTCTTTTATCTCATGCGCCCAAAAATGGATGCTAATGATTATNCCCCCCCCCCCCCAAATTGCTGAACAATAAGAAACCCCTATCTAATTTTATCGTATAATAAATTCGTCATGAGCTTCTGGGATCCGCTATCCGACATCTTGCTAAATAGGGGCCTTCTGCCTTTTCTATAATTCTACAGCTCATTTTCCGCGATGGACTACAAAATATGACTGAAGAAAGGGACCATCCATTTCTCGAGTTGACGACAAGCAGAGCTAGCTATTCACTTTTTTTCTAGTGATAGGTGCCACATTTCCTAGTGACACCACTCTCTCTCTCATGTGTGTAACATTTCCTGGTGCTAGATTCATCTCCCATAGGACATAGAAATGATTCATATCCTGATTATCGGTCTATTCTTGTCATCTTGTGTTGAATCACGTGAGTCCAACTACTACGTTACTAAGTATTACCTTTTATGAGTGCCCACTGACCAAAATAAGACTCCTTCTCTATCACTCTATATATGGAGCAAAAAATGTTGTCTGCGACTCTGCAACAAAAATTGACAGGTGCTATTTTCGCAGGCTTTTATTCCCTAAGCCGTGCTGCATATTATTTTTGTGATGATAAACTTCTCCTTGGAACAAATGAGAAAGGCGGAAACTATTTAATGATGGCAGAGCCCACTCCTTATTCGTTCATCATTGCAAGTGTGAGTGTTGTCTGATACAGCTCAACAGCTAAGTACATGGTTATTCCGGAGGGTAACAAATCGCATCTCTCAGGGCGACTTCATGGGGTGTTGCTACGTTCAAACAAGTAATGAAGATACAATAAATGCTGCGTATGTGGAGTGCCTTGAGCCTAATCAATGCTATTACATACACGTTAACGAAGGGTTTGAGGTCAAACAAACAAGGTAACAAGAACTGGATGTAGAGTGAAAAGTGTAAATTGTCGTTTCGCACCGTTCCACAATGGGATTTGTTGATGAAATTTGTGAAATAATCAATGGTTAATAATGAAATAGTTTTGGCCTTAATAATTCGCGCGAAGGTTTGCAAGGCCCTATAATTCTATAAGCAATTCGGTCGTATGAACTTATATTATGAAAGTATATCAATGACACTTTAAGGCATGGTCTTGGGTACTAATTTGAAAGGCGGAGACAGAATTAATACTTTTATAGCAGTTCTTAGGCCATGGGAAATGCTCAAAACGTAGAACAGGGGCAATAGGCATAGGGAGGTCAGAACTTTGTCAAAAAATTGTTCATTCCCCATTACAGCACATATGAAACCCTCGAAGGAACCATCTACACAGAAACATTTTCGGGACAGTACGGTGCTGTAGCTACGACACCTGATGGGAGTGAGTTGAACCTGAGGTGAAGTGTTAACAATTTCGTGAACCAGTACCAGTAACATGTCACAAAATAATGCCATTCCCAGCTGTTGTAATCTGTAGAGCTCGTGAATCTAAAGTTGCGCTGTGTGTGCACAACAAGAAACTGTACTATACCGAAACCATCTCCTACGTCGTAATCGTCCGGGAGGATCCATATATTACTTCTGCTGAGATACAGTCAACAGTGGGAGCTCCACTGGATTTCTGTTGCAACTTCAAGTGGGAGTGGGGTGGAATTGCAGCCGGCTGGTTCAAAGGCTTGGAGGAGGTTATAACAGAGGTGTGGCTAGATGGAAGGGGAACAATCACTGTTGTCGAACAGAATGTGAGTAACTATTAATGAGTAAGTAGGAGCAATGAAAGCAATAATTAGCATTCCTCGAGACACTAAATGATTACCTACTTAATGATTATCTACTTCACAGACTGGCTACAGCTGTATGGAAATCACCAGTGTCGAACTTGAAGACGAGGGAGTGTACAAGTGTTACGTGGATTATGAAAGCTTCCCATTTGGTAGACTCTGGAGTGCTAATGTAACATTGACAGGTAGTAACATAGCCCATTTCCACAGAAACTATCTCTAAGGTGCTACTGCTGTCGCCATGTCAAGATATCCATAACATGGAACCAGTTTCTAGTGTATCGATGCAATATGCATAAGATGAACTATTCAATATAATTACCCACTGAAAACACAATTCAAAAAACCGCTCTGAATTTATGATCAAACGCCAATATCATATGCACGAGACTGTCAGGATAACACTTGTATCACGCAGTGACCGGGCCCGACTGTGAGAGCGGGCAATATCTATCCTCTGACACGGACACATGCGAAGATTGCCCAGCAAACACATTCACCAGCTATCCAAACCGAGATTCATCGTGTACTCCGTGCCCTGATGAAATGGNCTGTTTTAAAAAGCCCTATCTCTCTTCTTTCCATCTCAGGGTCGGAATATTTTGTATCATCTGCGGTTTAGGAGTTATGAATGTTCAAAGAGGGACCACTTTTGATGTAAAAAGTGTCCTCTATCGGTATGTCTCTATCTATATATATAGGGTAGCCCTTTTTGCCAAGAACACCCTCGATTTTGGCGTTTTCAAATCGCTGTAACTTCGTCATTTATTATCCGATTCACTTGAAATTTTGGTTGCTACCTCTCTATGGTCCAAATAGACGGAATATAAAGTTTCATAGCAATCAGACAAATATGAGCGGTCGAAATTCGGCTAATCCGCAAAAACATATAGTAGGGTCTGGCAAGCTCCACAGCTTTCCGCGCGTTACATAAACGCGTAAAGCTCACCAAGTCGGCCCTTCGGGCCGCCTCGGTGAGCGAGCTCGCAAAAAGGGCCCTTCGGGCCCTTTTTGCTCGCACGGTCAACGTTCCCTACAGATGCCGCGGGGGGCTTGCCAGCCCCCTGATTTCATATCATTGCACATAGGTGTTTGCGGAGGAGCTTCATTCAAACGTTCGGACGGGACGGCATGTGAATCATGCGAAATCGGATATTTTGTGCATTTTTCAAAGGCGACCAATAGTTTCGCATGTGGTAAGTCAGCATTCACATCTATTGAGAAATAGGTAACATCACCGAGATAACTGAGACTACAATGACGTATCCTGTTCAGTGGCCTGTGATGCTGGACAATACCGAAGTTCAGAATTGGAAAGCTGCCAAATGTGTCCTGACAGCCACTACAGTGGGGAAGGGGCAGGGATGTGTTTGCCTTGTCCATCTCACAGTCTTGCGAACACAATGCAAACTGGCTGTGGTAGGCGCTCCTAAAACAAAAGCATTTATTTTTTACACAATCATCAATCAGAGTGCCTTATCTAAAGATTTCCTCCCCCCAAGATTCCTGCTTTGGATTGGCTAGAGAGTGGAGCTTCATGGGGAGTTCTACTAGTTTTCCTGTTAGACCCGGTACTGAAGTGGAACTGACTTGTGATACAGGGTATTCTCTAACAGGAGATCGCGTGGTCACTTGCAGAAAGGATAGACTATACGACTTTGTCAATAAACCAGCATGTGTGAGAGGTAGGCACTACTGACGGGGTCTAAAGACGGATTCCAAAGCACTATGTCCCATTATGATTGATGAACATTGAATATAGAGTTGGTAACATAATAACAAACACACTTTCAGATACCTGCTTCCAATTGCCGGACATAACCAACTTGGTGAGTGACACGGTGTTTCCCGTTTACCATGGACAACTGGTAGCTGTTTCCTGTGCTGCCGGTTTCTCCCTTCACGGATCCAGTCTCATCACGTGTGTCAGAGATTCTACCTTTGCTCATGCTACAGAGTCGATAGCGTGTGTGAAAAGTTAGTAAAACAAGGCTCTTTGTAAACTTTTAGGTATCACATCTGTACTCTGCATGAACCCAAAATGAAAAAGAAGGGCTAGCAAACATCGAAAGATAGAATAGTAAATCTCAGCTTTCACCTCATCCGTTATTCCTAGATACCTGCTCTGGAATTCCTGAAGAAATAGCATGTCTCGTGAGCGATGCGTCTTTTCCTGTGGACCACGGCACCACGGTGAACGTTTACTGTGATCTCAGCTGTAACACGGAGCTCAGAGGTGATGATACCATGACATGTGAAGATGGAACATCATTCAGTTACAATGACAAGCCCAAGTGTAACCCAATCGGTGAGGATACTGACAGGGAAGATGCGCGGTTTAGGATAAAATAAATAAGCCATCAAATCTATAGTGGAGACTGGAGATTTATACAGATTAGATTGAGGTGTTAAATGGTATAAGGGTAGGTAATCCGGAAGGGAAAATTACATCAAGAGAATAGGTGAATAGGTGATAACAAAAATGAATGATTCATTATCATTTTCAGACACCTGTACAGAACTGCCTGGTGAGAAGAATCTGCAAACTGAAACCGAATTTCCTATCAAGAATGGGGAAATGGTTTATGTTGCTTGCAATGAAGGCTACAGCATGTCAAGTGGACAAAGTACAGCTACCTGTGTAATAGATTCCACCTTCGACTTTACTGAAGAGCCAGTGTGTGAAATAGGTTAGATGTGAATATAAGGATATAGTAACCAATAACCATGCGTATAACTTATTGTGTCACTTTAAGAATGCTGCTTCATTTCTTTCTCTGTCTCAGACAAATGCTACGGTCTGCCAGAGGATATGATGAATATTGTCCCTGGAGAAGAAGTGGAATTTCCAGTTCTGTTTGGTGAGATTATTCGCGTGACTTGCATGATCAGCTATTCGATGGGTGGGTCGAACTTGATGACCTGCAAAAGTGGGACTACTTTTCAGTACACGACCGCCCCCGAATGTATTCTAGGTAAGAGTTTGAAGATTATGTGCCAAAGCTATGTTATTGAATTTCAAAATCTTCACTTATCAAACATGTTCTTACAGACGAATGTATCGGCTTACACAACTTAGAAAATATGGTGACAGCGATCCAATTCCCTGTCGTAGTTGGGACAGAAGTTGATATCACGTGTGAGGATGGATATACCCACAGTGGATCATCAGTGTTGACTTGTGTCAAAGAATATGAATTCCAAATGGATCAAGTCCCAATTTGCATGAGAGGTTTGCCAGTTTGCAACATGAAATAATAGCTTTTTTGTTTTGTGTCTCGTCCTTTTATTGATGTCTATTGACTTGGTATATATCTATAACAGATTTCAAAGCAATTTTGTACTCATTGCTTCTTCATTGCAGATTACTGTAACGGACTGTTTGTGGAGGATAATCTCTCAATAATCGGGGATGTAGTTTTCCCAATTGAGTATCACACAGAGCTCAAAGTAGCATGCAATGAGGGCTTGACACTTATAGGAAGTGATGTGATCACCTGCACTAAAGATTATGACTTCAACTACATGATAAGACCCACCTGTGTTAACCCAGGTGGTAGGGCTGAAAACACACACAAAACACACACACACACACCCATTATGTGCCTGCACACAGAGCCCCTCCACATGCATCATATCTTATTTGCGGGAATTGAGCCTGCAAAATAAAACCTAGCACAAACATGATTCTGCAAGATAACATTCCCGCATAATTCCGAATCATTCGAATCAAAAAATTCTGTAGCTCAGTTTCCTTAGGCTTGATTTCCTGTCATGTAAATTGTAAAACATAAATATGTCTTATTATATATTGTCATACTCAAGAGTCTTAACCACAGATATATCCAGATTTTCACAGGCAGATTACCTATCAAACCCTGGAAATATATGCAATCATAGTTGCTGTGTGGAATGGGGATGTCTTGGTGACATTGGTGATAAATAGGACCATAAGTGTTGTACAATAATTCTATTTATGATAGGTAATTGAACCCACGGATGATTTGGAAGGAGATGGATCTAATTATAGCTTTAAAGGTTGGTTTCTAATTATGGTGAAAATACGAGTGCTAAGCTTCAACATGAACACAAAACTCACAAGTCACATGTCAGCTTGAGCAAAACTACAATAAGCTATAGATGTTTCTTAAAATGCTAATGCTTAATAGAATCATTTATTTTTTCCTTATTTCAACTCACGGAAGTTAGTAAAACAAATAGACCATAAATGATTTGTTTTACAAACTGCAGTATATAGTGGGGGGAAATAATGAGCAAAAGTAAATGTTCCTATTTAGGGACATCTTTTATGACCTCATGTATTTCAGGGAATGTAAATTACAGGGCAATGTTTCCAATAGAGTCAACTTGGAACCCAGCAAAGATTATGGTATTCAAGACAATCACATGTTGGCATTTACTAATACGGTAAGCAGACAAAACACCCCCGGACGGCCGGACAAAACACCACTGAATATAGCATGCCAGGATTGTCATTTTCAATATCTAACAATGACATCATCAATCAAGAAAACTAGAAGTACTGTGTTCTTGAGCAGCGGTGTAAGTCATATTGTGTAACGGTTTGTCAGGGTTAGGGTTACATTCAGGATTATTGTTAGAGTCAAGGTCAGGGTTAAAGTTAGGACATGCTTTATATTTTTGGAGGTGTTTTGTCAGGGAATCACTTATACAGCATAAACATTGAAGTTGCTTGCAGGAGTGTATAAAAATCGTATGCAATCAACACGTGCCAAGCATGGGTTAGACTGAATGGCCTGCAGACTCTGAAAATCTAAAATTGGGAATATTTTCCATCAGTCAGTTCAAACCAATACTTGGCAACCATGTACTTCATATCATGAAAGAAATTTCAAAAAGAAATTTTATTTTAGGATATCAATCTGCACATATTCTTGTTTACTTGTTGTTTCAGATGTTTGAACATTGTACACAGTGAGACAGTCAACAACTACTGAATTAATGAACAAATCATAGAATGGAGCCTGACCAGGATTTATCAGCTCTGTCCTAATTCTGACATTGTTTCTTTGGCCAAGATTTCAACTGGGACAAAATAAGATCTTTTTGAGCATTGGTTTGAATCCAAATTCACGACCTTGTGAACTGCCTGTATTTTATGCTATTTTCATAAATCATCAAATAATTGCACAAAGGGACTCATATACTCATCTTGATTCTAGCCTCTAGGGTTTTTATAATCATGAAAATAACCCTTCTCTTATCGGTGTGTGATTGTGTGAAAGAGGGATCATTTATGATCAATAGGATGAGTAGTGTTGTTTTGAATCTTTTCATGTTGCAATAAAACACAGCATTGATCTTTTGTAACTCGAGCGCTAGCGGCGCGCGCAAAACCCCGCAGGTATGGAATAATACTACAAAACCCGGTCCTATTGAAGGCAGTCAAGCCCGCGCCGCGCGGTACGGGTCATTAAATAGCTTATAGGCATGATTTAGCTTGCCGCGCGATTGCTTTCAAGACAATCGACAGAATAATTCGCGCCTTACGAACACGCTTAAATTTGGACAACAGAGTGATAGATTTTCCCCAATCCTATGATGTGAAATCTTGAGTTGATACACATGAGGCATCAATTGGCATCTCTGATGATAGAATACATAGAATTTAGATGATAAATGTGACATCTTTGATGATAGAATACATCAACGAAGCCATTACTGATCTTCAAAATAACACTAACAGAATAAGAGAATACACACAATTTCATCCTCGAACATACTTGTAATAAAATCTTCCGGGCTAATTCCCGAGTATGAAGTAGAAATACATACTCCATGAAATAGAAATTCATTAAAATCATCAATTCTATACTGAAAGGTATGATTTGAAACGAAACATAGATTCGTATTTTATAATACTTATCTATAATACTATTTTTCTAATAATCATTCATACTTTCATGATTCATAAGTTCCTGAATATTTACAGAGTATAATAACAAATCCTATCCTGTCCTAAACTAAAAACTTGAAAAACACGCAATACCTATTTCAACCTAATAGTTATAAATGTAATTACACAGCAATCACTGTGAGAAATTTATATCATATGAGACAAATTTCTCACGGCAAATGTCGAAATGAAAGATTTAGGTCATTGGTAAATTGGCTAGAACTCATCATTATTTGGAGAAACAAGTAATCGCTTTTAAAAATCATAATTCCCGTTCTATTCCTCAAGTTTACAATAACGGACGCATATTATACCTAAAACACAATAAAACACCCTATCCATTGATGAATAAAATCTCTGTATTCCTAGACTATCATATAATATGATGCGTCTAATTATGCTGACGAAACACGCTTCTCTAGTTCTTCTTCATAGATTCTGTCGTATATAATACCATTCACTCCGGCTGTCCTCATCTTGGCCCGAAACTGCGTGTTTGTATTTCGGAAAAGATATCGAATAAAAAACACCATAATACGGGGGCTGTGCAAAACACTTTAAGGATTTTTTCAAATACTGACATTCATGCACGTTCCACATAGCCCCCTATAATACAGAGAAGGTGAACTATATTGAAAAATTCTGGCAATTCCCGCTAACCTCTTTTTGGCAGTTGTGGAATCCCCAAACGAAAGTCTTCAGACCGCGGTCTCTGATAGACTTCAGTGTGACGCTTGGGTATTCTTGGAGAAGCCCCGAAAACAAGGAGACGCCCTGGGAAATGTGGGGTGAAAACACATAGAATAAAGCTCCGCCGAAAAAAATATGTGCAATGATATGGCAGACACACACATTTACACACGCACAAACACACACACAGGCACACGCATACATACACAGGCAAACACACAGACAAACAGACAGACAGACAGACACACACACAGTCACATTTAGAGGCGCGCACAGGCGCACACACACAGACAGTAGACACAGACAAAAAACAGACACACACACACACAAACAGACATCACACACAAACAGACACATCACACACACAAACAAACACAGACAGGCGCACGCGCACACACACACACAATACAACTCGTCAACGCACTTGCAAATCTTCTGATAGAGCGAAGTTAACGGCGGTATCCAAACATCGTAGTCTGTGATCTGAGTAGTCGACGTATGTTTCCGTGGACCCCTGTAAAATGATGAACACAGGCCATCGGTCCTGTTTGTTCCGTAACCTGAAACGATTGTCAGTGACGGAAAATTTACTGACTACAGTACCGACACTTAATAAGTGTAGGTTACATTGCGGTTACATTGTACACAATATGCTTACATTTTATCATGTACTTACAGTGTACAATGCACTTACATTGTACATAATATACTTACAGTGTACATGTGGTTGGACAGAAACTGCATAGAATTATATTCCTGTCTGCAGCGTTAGCGAACAGATCTCTCAGGATAACATCGATATACGCATTTCTGTCAGTGTGGTATTCAACTCGGGCCATACCCTGAAACGAGCAATTAACGAGTTAATTACGAGGTAACAACTTAATAACGAGTTGATTATTTCCTGATCGATTTGTTTAGTTTACTGCCCATGTTACGCTGTTACGTCTAGTCACACTGTTCAAACCATGTCAAACACTCAATGCGATTCATTACATAGTGCAGAAATAATGGGAAACACAACTCTTGTTCCCACATTAGGTACATCACGATCCGAGTTACACAACTGAGAATATCAATAATAATTATTGAATTTAACCTTTTATTGAATTTTATTGAATTTTATTGAATTTAACCTTGTGTTTTATTCAAAGACCCCTATCGAAGTTGGAGTTTCGCCGGAGTTGGCCAGGACCTGAACTCAGTGGCTAAATACTTGGGGCGAGTTATCCCCGTTTGGTACCTTAACCCCTCACTATTGGACCTACACAATGATTTGGCTTTTGGTCCACTGGGATCGACAGACCTTTTGGCAGATCAATTTGGCATTCAGTGACTATGATGACGAAGTATTCGTCCGACTTGTCTTGTGTCAAAGATCTCACATTGTCAATAATCAATCAATAAATCGTGTATAATACCTGTCACATTTGCACCAGATTTAATCAGCAGATTTGAAAATCGCGCGATTCACGCACCTCTTCAGGCAGATCTGCTTTGACTTCCAACATAAGTCCGAGGGAGGGTGGTAGCTTTGTTAGGATATCAGTCAGATAGGGAAACATCCTGTTCTGATCCTGGATAGCTTCCAAACTCGCCGTATCCTGGGATATTCGTTGTTAATTAATTAATTAATTAGTTAATTTCGGTTAATTTCAGAGTATTACCATTGTACTTCGTTGTGCTTCATTGTATTTCAGAGTATAATTAATTCATTTCACAACTTGAAGATAACAAAATTTAGAGAAACAATTTCAGCAAAATCTTGTGTAAAATCAACTCCCTCTCTCATGCCTAACATTTTCTGAGATGAGGAGCTGTGCTTTCCTCTCCTCACTGGTCACTGTCAGGGGAAGTGATGGGATGTTTTCCAGTACGTTGCTTGCCACGTGACAGATAGGCACTTTCCGTCTGTCAGACAGCTCAATCTCCAGATCGTGGTGCAACACAGCTCTCTGCCGTGGGAGGGAGGAGTGGGGTGTAAGATGGGAGGGGGTGAGGAGTTGGGG
>CAMPET010000002.1:1049013-1087989 GCA_946803715.1 Beroe ovata | reverse complement strand
GTACTCAGGGGGTGTACTCAGGGGGTGTGTGCTTAGGGGGTATGCTCAGGGGTGTACTCAGGGGATGTACTCAGGAGGTGTGCTCAGGGTGTGTGCTCAGGGTGTGGTGTGCTCAAGGTGTGGTGATATACACGCACAGGGAGCATGGTACAGCCACTGTGTTCGTTATTCAATAATTCATCAGTGTTCACTGGATGTATAGGATGTATAATGTGCTATAGGCTTCGATTTCAAGACTCGATCTTCAGTGCACACTACACATTGTACATAATACATTATACATGCGCATAATGTATACCGAGTGTTATACACTGTTATACTGTTATACACATCTCACCTCGTTGATGATATCAAAGTGTACATTGAGGGAGTGAGGTTGTGTGCCGTCTAGGAGGAGAGCAGGGGACTGCACACCACTACCCAGTCGGACACTGTACTGCTTCTCACCTTGTCCCAGTATACGCCGGGGCGGAGACCGTCTCCCATCTGGTGGGGCAGAGAGAACTGTTACTCACAATTAGCAGAGTTACAGAAAGTATACATAGTAACTCACTCAGTACTTTATAAGTGAGGCATTGTTAATGTGGTATCATGGAGAACTGAGAATGGTGAGTATAGAATAGTCCTTGCGATGTTTAGCTGCAATTGATCATTATGTGGCATACTGACATAGGATCAATGACACGGTTATATAAGACGTAAGCATCCAGAAATTCATTTTATCAGCTGAAATAGCCCACCAACAATCACGGCAGATTCTATTATCAAATAGAGAGATCACAGGGAAGATCCTCTCATATTCTACCCCCCCCCCCTAACGGCACATCTCATAGCAGCAGAGCCCATGGCATCTGGGCAGCTGAAGTAGATATATGAGGAAAACAGAGGAACAAAATGGAATACCCCAATAAAGCCCGGGCCCTGCAACGTATCATGGTTACAGGGTTACAATGTTCCCTGAGAAATGCTGATCCTCCAATTCTGCTTCTCTTACACACAGTCTTTGTTCTTGTGATCTTCGCTTGCTGGTGATAAAACTTTTAGTATAACTTCTTATCCGACCTCGGCACTGAAACATAGGGTCTTGGCTAGGGATGAACCGAACTGAAATGGGATGAATTTTCATGAGGGTTCTATCAGAGACCGGGCTTTGATAAGATTCAGAAAAATGAGAAAGCTCAGAATCAAACCAAGATCAGCAAGGAAATTTATCAACGTGCTGCTATCACGTTTTGAACTACCTGATGTATACTCAGACAATTCAGTCTCTCTGGCTAAGACACTAGTACTATTCTGCAGACTGCCATATCCCTCGTCTTCAATTCCGTCCTCAGAGTCGGACTGGTTCTCTTTCGGTAGCGGGACTTCCTCACTCATAGTCTCTTCTCCCAGGTCCCCGCGATGCATTTCCAGTGCGCTAGTCGAAAACAGCGGTTTGGGTAAAGTGCTTTTCCAGGAATGGGAAATATGGGAATGTGTAGCAAGAAACTCGGTCACAGGAACCCACAACAAGAAAACAAGAAGTGAATAGCATGCAAGAAAAGTGATCAGCCGAACAAGCTCAAAAAGCATGGAGCATGGATTATCATGACACAACAAGAGAATCTTCTTGCTGATATATCTGCCGATAATACCAGTGTTAATAATACAGTGAGAGGAGGAGAGGAGTCATCTGATCACATACATGAATTTGTCCGTGAACGGACAAACAATCGCATGCAGCGTAGTGGGTCACGTGACACACATAAACTAGTAACTGCATGCACATGTGACACATTAAACAATCATACAAATTATTGATTTCTTAGGGGAGATTGAAAATTCAAACTGAAATGATATATTGGCGGAGAAAGGGAATATTATAAATAGGTTAGGGAATATTATAAANATTTAGTATTAGTAAGGATTACAATGTATTATAATAACGTATTCTTGTTACAGCCTGACGATGTCGTTGAACGACGAAATTGATCGCAATTAAAAGACGTATTTTCATTTGTAAACAGAGTCAAAAGAGAATTAACTAACTATCTCTCATCGTAACTTATGCGACTCTTATTCAATCGTCCAATCCATGAACTAAGGAATAGCCGTAGTTCCTTAGTAAAACAATGCTCGGCAAATCATCGATTTCGTGACGCAAACACGGCCAGCCGGCCGATATATTATACAATAGATACCAGAGAAGTTCTCCGGAAGCTTCTCGACGCAGCAAGGAAAATAGAAATTGGCAAAACGCCAGGGAATATGAGCAATCCATATCGTACAAATGATCAGCTGACAGCTGCAGTATCGAGACACAATGTCCATCACATTGCCCGATATTCAGTACATAAACAGGGAGCACTCAGTGTGCCGCACTCCGGAATTGTGACAGAGAGAGAGAGAGAGAGAGAGAGAGAGCAGCTCAGAGAGTGATGTTCTACGGTATAATGAATGGAAGTAATTCATACCGTATCATACTATCATTGCTCTAGATAGTTCTAGAATGTAGACTCATCAGGGCAAGCTGCTACATGCATGTCACAATATCCATATGAGTCTGTCATATCCGGTAAACAGGGATAGTCAGTTGTACCTTTTCTCTAGATACGAAATGACGGACACGCTATTGCCGTCATATGATGTCACAATGTCACACAAGTGTCACAATGTCACACAAGTGTCACAATGTCACACAAGTGTCACAATGTCACACAAGGGTCACAATGTCACACAAGTGTCATAATGTCACACAAGTGTCATGATGCTATACAGGTGGACCGTGGAAAAAAAATTCCACTCTACTCAAGTCTATGGAGCAAGGAATTCCAGCAAGCCCGCAACACAACTTAGAGCAGTTCCCCCCGTTGCATCATTCTATTATTATAGCACGAGCCACGTTACAGAAACAGGATAATGGCGTGACATGTGTACGATCTAAAGCTTGTCCTGTGCAGATGCTGCAAACGAATGAGGTAATGTGACCAGGAAGTCTGCTATGAATGGTATATTGCATTATTTTTGCATTATTACACACAATCATAACTAGGATTCGCTTGCAAAGGCTGTGTTTGCAAAGACTGTGCGTTAAGATAGACAACTTGTGCCGGTGTCGAATGCAACAATGAGGTATCAATATAATGACTGAGAACAATAACACATTATTAACACAACACAACATTAACTTGACAATGACATGGCAGTAAACTCTCATTAGCACAACAACACAATAATCATACAGAAAGGATCGGTTCATTAATCGAGGAGACTAATTAAAGCTGTTAAATAGACCCCCGTAAATGCTGTGAATAAATGGATGGGATAATATTCCATCTGCAGCCAGAGACAGGGCCGATCTCGATTACCGGATTACATCACGCTTATATTTACTAAAACTGGTTTACAAGTCGACTAGACTTCTATAACGGTTTTAGAGATTAATACCAGAACGTAATGGAGGTTGATTGGAGGTCCATCAAGCGAGTGTCATTATAAATGAGAAACCAGTCTATTCGTGGCTCGAAATGTGATTTAAAACCGAATTTGTTCTTGTGTTTGAGAACTAGCCAAATATGCGATTTCATCGTACAAACATCGTACAAACATCGTACAAACATCGTACAATACAAGAAGATTTTACACTATTATTAGTCCATAATCCATTTCAACCAAATACGATCAGGACATAATTGACAATTCTAAGAAAGGCAATAGTTGAGGCTCAAGAGTCGAGACAATTCATGTAAAGGAGTTCTATATCGGTGTCAAAGCTTGTGATGCTTTTGTGTGATTGGTGATGCTAAGCCTTATAAGGATTAACCACTGTTACTACTGGCTTCAGTTGATCATAGCATTTTCTGAATTCTGATATAATGTTTCTATGATAAAATTTATGTCATTGCAGAAGCATTATATCGATCATAAGGACTCCTCTTATTTTAGCAATATGCAATGAAAGTCAGCAATTCTCCATGCTTTTAAAAAGAGTAGGACGTAGGTAAAGCTTGACTGGCACGATGGATTGCGTAACAACAAAAATGTGACAAGTGGAATCCCAATTTTGCTAAACTGTAGGCATTTGAGATCATGAACTCAGAACTATACATTGAGAGACAAAATGCATATCACTACTCACTAGGTTAAAACACTAAGTATCCATTTAGGAGTGAGTGAAAGGAATACCTACTAGTAAAGTTCATAACACCGTAAGTGAGCTTACCAGGAATCTGACATTCCACAATCTTCTGTCCATGATGAGCAACAAAGGAGTGTGATTGACTGAAATGAATATTCTGAGTCAAGCATCGAAATTTATCAAGCTTATCAATAATATAAAGCTTTTTTATCATGGGGGATTCAGTTTTGTTTGCCTCTATTCTTTACAAAACATATGAAACAGAAAACTCTGTTGCAGAGCAAAATTAACGGTCAACTTACTCAACTTTCTGGTGAAAGAAAGCTCGAAAACACATAGAACATATATGGTAGTTACAATTAACCTATGAGATCAAGCAAAACAAAACAAATACCTAGACAAAACAAATGTTTTAGTAATATTTACATATACATTGCTCCTTCATTAAAACAAAACATTGCTCATTTCAGAAGGTGAGTTGAACTAAAGTGATAAACTCACCTTTGAAAGCATTGGTGTACTATATTAGACAGTGGGAGGTGAGGATAATTTCTTCCATCACCTATTCTAATGTTGATAGGAGAAGATATTCTGCTGCAAACCATGTAAAATCGAACAGATGCAAGCTGAAGAATAACAAATTTTCAAGTCCAATGCAAGCCAGTGAAGTTAAGTCTTATTCACAAATTTTGCACAGACTAAATCTTTTTTCATTTAGGCAATATAGTTAGGCACATGAGAGTTTAAATAATACTTACTGCACTTTCCTGTCCCTTTCTATTTTTCAAAACTTCCATCAGAGACTTAACAAATAAGCTGGACTGAAGAGACTTTCTTCTAGACTGACAAAGTATCATCCTAAAATCTATCAAACCAGGGTTATGAACAAGCGTGTCAGGAAACCCATTTTGGTACTTGATACAGTCCACATTCTGAATATCTAAGGAGTATCAAGTCAAGATGAAAAATGAGATATATTTTGGTTAAAAGAATATTTCTTTTATGGATTAATGAATCTTATCATGAAATTATAACTCATCAATTTTCATGTTCAAATTCTTGTTCAAAATTTACCTAAGATGAGATAACAATTATGTAATTCAACCATCAATCAACCATCAGGTGTCAAGTCTCAACTGAAACTTGATCAATTGGGTGGGAGATAGTTTACTTAAGAACTTAGATAGGAGTGATGGTTGAAAACTGATACCTATCATTACCACCAATGATAGTTAGGTATGTCATATTTATAGCCACATATGAATCATTCAATCACACAGGAGTCAATCAATTTGAATTGATTGGAAAATGGTGAATTTTGATTTTAACTGCGTGTGCACAAGGTCAGTGCAGCCTACACCATACTGTTATCAGATTTTATCTGCGGCTTCATTGAAGGCCGAAACATTTTTGCCTGGCGATGCTAGGCCCAGCGCGCGCAATGAAATTCTCGACAGGGGCTATCATCGACAGCCAAAAACATTTCAGCCGCGCCTTTGTTGTCGATCGATGATGGATCCTGGCAAGAATTTCGTTTAGCGCAGCGCGCGCTTGCATCAGCAGCAACGCCAGACAAGGCCTTTGATGAAGTTGCCGGATGTTGCCGATTGAGATGGTTAAATACCATTATCCTTTTATTTATTTTTTTATCTGTCCACTGTTTCTTGCGCGCGCGCGTCGCGAGAGACAGATAGGTCAGGTAACATCTGATAACCCTACCTATACCGTCGGCGCCGCGCAGTCCTAATCAAGATTTCACCTAGCCTGCACCTGACTGACATGAGAGTAGTTCTAAATCAAATTCAATTTTGTGCACACGTTGCGCGCCCCTGTTCTACTCAGTGAGTCAGTGAACTGAAAAGCCGTCGAAAGAAGAGACGCGCAGCGCGCGCAGTATTTTGTATTTGGGTCACGCAGCGCGGCGCGGGAACATTCAATTTTAAAAGCATGCTACAGCTAGCGACTTATAATTATACTGATAACGAGTACAGTGCGAAATGCGAATGTGCGACTGAGATAGTGAGATAATAAACAAATAATGCATAATGATTAAAATGTAAAATTCAACCAGCAAAGTCCTGCTACTAGTACTGCTACTGCTAGTGCTTGGTCAGTTAATGCATAATGAGATCCTTCCCTACTCCCTAGCTCACACAAACAGAGTGAGACCGAAGCATCTTAATAATATTATTCATCATTCATCTACCATAATCCCTCTTAGAAGTACCGATAGTCCCCCAGCTTTGTTTCCGTATCGCTTCCCTGTACCGTCTGAATTCATCGCTGTCCGGGTTCGGCAACATTCTCGGTACTTCCATGCGGTATCGGTACGGAAGAGAAGCACTAGACCCCTCAGGCCGTTTCATGGACGCGTGCCCGAGTGTTTGGCTGGTTCGGTACTGCAATTGAGTACTAAAATTGTGAACGGAGGAGAGGGGGTTGTACTGGAATGGGACCGCGCACGGCTGACTCACAGAACTAGGAGTATGTTCGGTTGAGGTGATATTATGCTGATGGTGAAGTACTGGCTGGAGTCTGGGTTGGATGTGAATGGTGCTTAGTTGGTTTGGGGTTCTAGTCGGTACTGGATAGAGAGTCATGTTTTCACCAATCTGGGGTCGTGTGGTGTCCTGTGTACAATTCTGAATGGAGTTCAGTAGTTGCTGGTCTGTCACAGTCCGTCCTTGTAGCAGCGATTGTCGCAGCCTCCTATCGGTCTCCTTGCGGCTAATCTCGTGGCTTGCCTCAACATCAGGGCATATAGAACTGCTAGATGGAGGCCGTGTCATGAGACATCGCTTTCTGTGCAAAGCGGCGCACTCCTGCAGTTTAGTTTGCTCAGTGAGAGGGGGCCGGGCAACATCGACATCTATACTGGGACCCCATACCCTGAATGGGTCCGCGTTCCTGTTCTCGATACACCACTGGATACGTTGCTCCAAATCAGAGTTGATTTGGGTGGTGGAATCACGCGACATATCTGGCCTGATTGATCCGGGGACCAGATCACACTCTGACCTTGTTTCATGAGTCACACTGCCACCCACCGAACTACTACCAGCAGCCTGAGGATATTCCAGCGGCTCATGTTTTATCCTGGGAATATCATGGTGCGATTTCTTCTTCACATCGGCAGCTGTTGACTGCGTCGACTGAGACATTTTCCACGCCCCGTTGCCGAGAAATCCGTCCACATTACCGTTCCTCACATCCGGTTTCACATCTTCATTCCACTCAGGTTTAGAGTAGAATTCACATGACTCTTGTCCGTGTCGTGGAACAGGCACACCGGCATTGTGTGATGCGGAAGGAGTAGTTTCAGACTCAGGGAAGGAAAACGCGTCATTTACGGGATATTGTTGTCCAGTCAGAGATGACGATCTCTTGGGTATGGGATAGGAAGGTGGTAGATATGTTGGCATTTGGATGGAGTTTAGCAGATTGCGACAGAAAGTGGAGTCGGAATACTGGCCCTTTGCCATCTCAGCTTTCCACGCATAGTTGTCGAGATTCTTAACACTTCCTCCCTGAAACATGCCTTGAAGCTTGATATTTGAAAGTAAACGACACATCGGTTCTACCGAGAGAAAGAGAGAGAGAGAGAGAGATTAGAGAAACCCTTTCTCTTTCGAGGGAGATCTAGTCAGTACGGACCTTGATTTGCCGTTTCTCCGACTTGTGATGAATGGGTTGCTTGCACGTGTCTAACTGTTTCAGTAACTTCTTCAGGGCTCTTGATCTCCCTAGCTCTGTTCTGCAATGATACAAATATATCACGTCGTTTCAGGAGATCTTTGTATTCATATCAGTTGGAACTGGAAAAAGTATAAATAGCCCTACTTCTTGTTACGTTTTTTACACATTTTCATGTGCCGGAGCATCTTGGAGCAGCCCTCTTGGGAAACAGTCCCCGTAACCCGAATCTCACTGTCAATGTCAGCGGAGTATATTTCCTGACTGATGTTCATCTGCAGGAGCGATATCAATTGAATTAACTAGAATCAGAGGAAAGATGGAGTAATTTCTTCAAGTCTACCCGAAAAGAATCAAGAAACATTTCGACTCTGATTTATCCTGTCCTAAAATACGATTTCCTACAACTGACCTCCAAAACACTTTGCGAGTTTAAGATCGCCATGATGTTGTGTCCCTGGCTCAGTAACTCTTTGCGCCACCTTGCTTCACTTTGCACAAAAACCGCACCGTCTTGGGTGACAGTCGTCCCACGAGTCTTGTCCACAAAAACCACATTATACTTCCCCTTACTACCACGAACTGCCCTGAAACAGGGAGGTGGTGCGTTCAGAATATTTCCTTGTGGTTTGCTGGATCGCCCAGGTTTCTCACTTACAGGATATTATCGGGTCCAGAGCTTGTGTCAGCTATAGAGTACGTGTGATCGAATATCCATATCAACTTCTCCATAGAGGACCGCAGAGTGTTATCTGACTTGAGGCACACGATACGCCCTCTGTCAGACCTTGAGAATTATCATCTGTGATAAAAATCGGCAGAAACCAAAGTTGGGCGAACTATATAGTTGCCGCCTGTGAATTATCATGGGCGAATTATCTGAATAATCAAGAAAATTTACAGGATTACGAGAGAGCTTTTACCTGTTTGAATTGTTCACAGCTACCTCTGAGTTTCTTTTGAAGAGGACCAAGTCCTTCAGATCAACATGAAATTTGACTGCCGAGGGAAGGGGCTCACTGGGTGATGATTCCTGGGTGATCGCGTTTATCTTCTTCTGATTCAGGGCTGGACCAGTTGAATCAAAACTCGGCTTCCCTCTACCCCTCCCTCCTGAAATTGACAACAAGTGAAGATAAATTGGTGATCGTGTGATTAAAGAGAATTTCGCCGTCCTATTCCGCTTACCTGCCTCTCCCTTCCCCTTTTCCTTCAACAGGCACAGCTGCCATGACGATTTGTCCGTCACAACATCTTCAACATGGTCAGTATTGAACTGGTTGTACACCGGCTGTAGGATATTTGTTTTAGGTGCATATTCAGCAGATTCAGTAGATGATTCATTGGCGGAATATTGTGGCTTAAACTCACGTCATCCTCGGCTGTATTCTCAATCGTATTCTGATTTCGACCGTATATGAGCGTAGATGGCATGTCAAAAGTCTCGGCAGGCTCCCAGAAGACTGATGTGAATGATTGGACTTTAGGGGGAAACCTGTGAAAAAGATGGGTATCAAGTTAACAATTCTCAATGAAATTTGACGAATTTTTTGAAGCGCCGTGAACTTCGTCACCTCTTGAGTTCGCACTCGATCGGTCGACCACCCTTGTTTGCTCTGGTTTTTCTCTTGTTTTCCTTCGGAACTTTGACCTCATCTTTGTTCAAATCCATGGAGCTGATTATCTCCTCCATTTCTGAACAAATAATGAGTTCAATCATGAACAATGACACATGCAGTGTCGGAGTGTGATAATAAAACAAGCAAACACCTTTAGAAGGCAGAGGGTCGGATACACTCTTGTTGCCGAGGAAAGAACTCGGCAGATCCAGATCTATCTCCAAATCCTTATTCTGTGTTGCCGGAGCCGAGGTTTTCTTCCTTTTTCTCGACATTGAGTCAAACATATGGTCGAAATCGGCAACTAGTTGGGGGGTAGTCACGACATTTCGTGGACTTCTGATTGTCTCAACTTTTGCATCACTTTTGATGATCCCAGGTGAAACATTCATCAACTTATCATCTGATCGATTAACGGTAGATCCAACAGATGAAATTCTCTTCATATTGCTCTTCCTCCTCTTAGATTCTGATCTCAGTTTCACATTCTCGGCTCGGAGGGTGAAATCCTTCTCGATTCGCCGAAGGGCGTGGTCGTACCATGACCTCCGTGGGAATGACGCTACAGAGCTCGAAACATGGTTAGCAGCGATTTTGATAGAGGAATGGGTAGATGGTATGGCGGGAGTCCTTGGAGTCTCCTCAGAGTCACTCTCGAGGATGACCTGTGACGAGAACAGATCAAGTAAACAGTAAATCTTGTATACTATCGGATCCACATGACAATTGACAATGGTGTTTTCATTCCTACCTCATACTTCAATTCTTCGGGGGGATCAATATGAAGATTCCTCTTGTACGCTCTTTTCCGACTTCTCCTCAACAAACCCCCACACCAGACCCTCTTCCACTTTCTCCCATTTTTACCCATCTTTACTCGATATTTCCTCCATAAACGGATTGCGTTTTTGTTACCGCGTGACTTATACGTGGAGAGAGAGCGTTTCTTCTGGTCTGTTAGCCGTCGACGAGGCCTCATTTTGCTCAGGATATCGCTTCGTTGCGATGGCTGATCGTGTTGCTTGGTAGCTCTGAGATAAAAATGTTTCATGCTTATTGCTCTAGTCGTAGTAGCAGAAGTAGCGATCAGAATTCGATTGATAAAAATCACCTCCTCACTGATTTCGTGATATTCATATCGTAAAGTTCATTGTACCCGTCGATAAAATTGTCCATATTGATGCTGACGGTATCGCCGAAGCACACACACTGAAATGTAAATAATTATTTTTCCCAAAACCAAATGAGATTTGGTTGTTTTAGTCCGCAGCATCTGTNTCATTCTCATTCACACACACACACACACACACTCACACACACTCACACACACACAAACACACACACACACAGTTCGAATGTTGACGACAGTCCACATACGTACAAATTTGGATTTCTTTGCCATGTTGACCCATCTATGGAGAGCAAAGTTAACGGATTCTGCAGCGTTGTACCCCATATTGAACCCTGAGTGGTAACCGCGGGGAAATGTGATCATGAACTCACCCTCCCTCTGGATCATCTGAGGACAGCGCAAATCAAAACACGGGAACAGAAATCCGACACGCGCGCGCGCCATGCAACGCACCAAGTTTTAGAATGCTAGCAAATGGAGCTTGGTAAAGAGATAAATGCGTCGCGCGTTCCATTGATTCTAAACAGCACCTCAATATAGTTAGATCTATAAATGGCCTGACTCACTCTATTTATGGGAATGCCATTTGTGGACAGGTTCTTCGGTGAGACTATCGTCATTTTGTGCCTCATGAACTCGGGACAAACTTTGAAAAAATCTGGATACACTCCTGATGATGATGATAACTACATGATGCCGATGTGGTCAGATATAGTTGTGAAAAAGAGGAAATCGTGGGTTCATCCCTAATAGCACTTATCAATGCTCAAGTGTGGGGAACTTTTGGACAAGTGATGGTGAGATTTCGCCAAAAAGTGCCATGGTGTGAATGTTAACATACTGCCAGTCAAATGGACATTCGTATTGCATGAACTTACAATGCAAAAATGAATGGAATAGATTGTTTACCTCAACAAATCTCAATAACAGTGATGAAACTTCTCACCTCGGACCATAGACTCGAATCTGTCGGCATGGATTTGTGGGATTGCATACCAGAACTTTGGTTCGCCGTAATGCAGGTAGTTGATCGAATACAGGTCCATATCCTCCACGTGCCAGGGAAATGTTGTTTTCCACATTCCAAAGTACAGGTATGGAGAGTTTACACCTGGAATCCGCACATTTAACTTGTCGCATACTCGCTCCAGAATATCGCCAAGCCGCGGGATGTTCCATTCCTGAAATAAATTTTAAATTTCATGGATTCAAGTTATAAAAAATTATTAATAAACGTCGACTTTCTTATTTATTGCCCGCTCTGGGAAATGAGTGCAACAATACCAGTAAGTTACAGTACCATGTGTCAATACATCTCCAATTCCTGACGGGACTCCTGAACACGCCAATTGCAAGTAGCATTGAAATTTGAATTTATATTTGAGATGTAGGCCAAGGTTGTCGAGAGAATGCTAACTTAACCTACTCCCGTCCTTCAATACCCATTCCTTTTCTTCCACACTTCAATTACATAGTCTGCCATACTTCCTTAAGTGATTGCAAAGTTGCAACACCCTATATCTATCGTGGTTGTTAACCGTTTGTTCGTTTTGCCCTAATACCCCAATTTGGGGCGGGGTCAATATCTATTTTTGTTTTTTTTCCAAAAATTTTCTTCTACCTCAACAAAAAAACAAAAAACAAAAAATATTACCGCTATTTATGAGGAATGGAATGATGTTATTGGTCGTGCTAGCTTCAATGCATCTTTAATTATCAGTTGTACATGATGTAAATTCATTTATCGACNACGTTGGGTATTTGCGACATTGGGTATTCTAGAAGTTGGGTATTCCGTACTGTTACCAAAATTACCAAACTGAAGTAAATGAATTGATCGCTGTATGTACATTACATGTTAGCGTTCTAATTAGGCTTCCCGACCTAGTGCGCTTGTATTCTCGCCTTACTCTCGGTGTATGATATGCTATATGCATGTTACCTAATCAGCGTAAGGGAACTTCAAATCTCCCGACCTAGCGTCCACCCTGTGGGAATCTCCCGACCTAGCGTCCACCCTGTGGGAGTCTCCCGACCTAGCGTCCACCCTGGTTTGCGGCTGCCGACCTAGCGTCCACCGACCTAGCGTCCGGTCCCCGCTATATGTACTTGAGAGGCGTGTAGCGCACACACTGGACACTATCTTCCATATAAATGTCGACTGCGCAGCAGGAGACGTCTATATGATGTGAGCTATAGCCTCATAAGTACTTTAGTGGTAGAACGAAAAAGGGGTTTTCAAAACGAAATGCGAAATTCCCACACATCAATCAAAACACATCCACACACATTCCAAACACTACAGCTAATCATTGCAAAAGAAATGTATAGTCAATACATTCCTGTGCAAAAAATGGCTTAACAGTGTACGCTCACTCACTGAACTCATGATTACCAATTTAGAGAATAAACAGTTACCAATGTGATCAGGCGATCGACTTCTGTGACAGAGAGGTCTGTACGGAACCCCACGGTTTCGATTCCTTGTTTAACATGCCGTACAGCAACTTGCTGTACGGCAAGGATCTCCACCGTGTTCGCCAGGCTAGGCACATAACCACTCTGTCTTGACCAAACAATACCATATATGGTTAAATCACAGCGATCAAGAGTTTTTCCCAGGAATTCCAATCAACGTATGAGTCATGTGATGTATCAAACTATTTCCCAGACTCTTTACCTTCAGTTATAATAACCTCAGTTATAACAACGTTGCAGCTTCATTTGCTAGGCTGGTTGTCAATAACTTCACCGCGGCTATTGTAATGACATGGGAGCTGTTACACTGAAATCGCAATGAGGATTGGGACCCATTCGTATCATCAAAATATACCCCTCAAATAATCATCCTGCAATACTCAAATTCGATTGCATTAACATAAATTGAAGTTTGAACCCACATATTGAGTAGGATCATTAAAAGTAATTTTGTAAAATAGATCTGTTTTAATTTATTGATTTTTTGCTTTATTTGTTTTATTTGTTTTCTGGGTTTTTGCACTTATTTGTCTTTTATGTTTTACCTATTTGTTTTATTTGTTTTATTTGTTTTTCAATTTTTTGTTTTATTTGTTTTGTTTGTTTTATTTGTTGTCTGGGTTTCTTGGGTTTTTCCATTTTTTTTGTTTTATTCGTTTTTTTTGTTTTTTCAAAAATTTATTTCAAAAAAATCAAAAAAATAGTTGACCCCCACTATTTCCATGCATAATTGCAACACCCTATAACTATTGTTTGCTTGCTTTGTTAAAGTCAGGGGTAGAATCAGAGACACACATCCACGGTTCATTCAGCAACAAAGACCGACACAGCTTGCTCCTATTCTTATAGGTATGATTCAATGACGTACAATGGATCAACATCGGGAATTCTTGCTTCGTACCATATCTAGGTGATCTAAACAGACACGATTCAGATCTGAAAGTGAATAAGATGTGTAATCGTCATCAAATGGAATCATCCAGCAGTTGTTGCATAGACGCCTTTACGACTAACTGTTCACCTGTCTTCCCTTGGGCCCTCCACCCACTGCGATCTAATTTATAATATTTATCAACATTTCTTCAAGGAAAACACTTTAGCACGCATTTGCTTTATTCATGACACCAACACTCACAAACACAATCTCTAACAGCCACTAACGCCCTTTCCCACTCTAATCCATTGGGTCTAGATTAAAATAACATCACGAAGATGATCGCTCTGGTAGTTTTTCTTATCATTGGCTCTGTTGTCTACACGGAAGGTAATAATGAAATTTTTTCCTTTATAAACAAGCAACAACGACTAGAAATAGTCTTCTAACTAGTTCGAAAACTAGTTCTTGTCATAAATGCTTCCATAATATTACTCCTTCCAGCGAAGTCGAGCACTGTTTTGCGGAATTCTTTATAAACATAATGTCAATTTACCACTCATCAGCATTTACCTATTACCTTATAAAAACAAGCTTAAGAAGTACATTCTGTTAGCGACCTTCCCATCATCAAGAGAGAAAGAGGTTACTTCATCAAATTATCACAATTTCTAACGCTAGTCAACTCCATCCAGGTGGCAAGTGTCAGTTGGTTATGTATGCGGATGCCTACACGCAAGGGAAGAAGGTGATGCTCAAGGGTTCGACACCAACTCTTGGTCAGTTGAACTTCAATGATGTTGCTTCGTCAGCGGTTGCCAAAGGAGAATGTGCTTGGGAGCTGTTCGAGCATGACCATTTCATGGGAAAGAGTTTCGTTGTCTGCAGCACTGTGGTGTTTTTTAAGGATTTCAATGATATGGTATCATCAGCGAAGCCCCGTATATCTTGTTAAATGACAGATCATGATCTTGAGATAACATATGACTGTTTTTTATTTGTGCAATCCGAATTCTACTCTTTAAAAGAATACAAAAAACCGTACCATCTACTACTAAATGGGGTTGCGTAATCACCACAATTTCCAATGATTTTTGACAATAGTTTTGGTGTTCATGATATTATGCCTACAATCCTACATACTACAGCATACTCATAGCAGTTCGTAGGTACCTCAACAGTTTCATCATACAGTGATCCCTCCACATCAGCACCGTATATTGGCGGGTTGAATGTGAGTCCACGCCAATACCTGCAACAGATTATTAACACTGCTATAATTTCCCCAAATACATTTAATGAGCATTTAGTTACATTGTAACCCTGAAATCACCACGGAAATCTGACCTCTGTTCAACAAACTCAATCGTTCCCTTGGGCCGACTGAACTTTCCACTCATCGCCAAGGTCTCGTACTCTTCCAGAGTTAACTCAGGCTGTTCTATGTTCAATTGCTGATAAATCCCAGCTGAAAACAACGTGGAAATATGCATACTAGACTAGCACTTGGTAACTACGCATTAATAAGTGGCTAAGTTAAGAGATAAAATCATGATTTTACGTCTTCACAAGACACAAGCTATAGATCATAGATTTATTATTTCAATGGATAGTTTACCGTGTGTGGATGTGATTTCTTGCTGAATAGGATGAGGTATGGATATGTTGCTGTCACGTATCTTACTCTTCAAATCCTCGCATGCTTTCCAGCCTTCAGGCGGTATTATCTGACATAGGTGTAAACAAAAAGTTGAGATTATCGACAAATATACCCGTGTTATCATGACACACGACTTCACACTCTCCCTCACCACTCACCATACCCCATTCTAACCCCCTCACTGCATGACGAATATGCGATGTCGGCCGATAATGTTGCCACTTGCCATTAACACACTACTATACCAGAGAAGCATGGAGATTTCACCCCCCACTAATTCTGTGAACAGCTTCACCTTTGCTATGCCCCACTGCGCCGCGCCGCGCTCCTCCATGTACTCCACATATTTGGTAAAGTCTCTGAACTCATCTAGGGTTGGACGGAACACCATGACTCGACTCTTGTGTAGAAAATCGTCAACCGCTCCATCCTCGAACATCTAACTGAGAAGAGGGGCTATTACGGCACCATCATTGGAGGATTGGCCCAAATTACGGAATTTCGCAATTCTCATTAGTTCTCCATGGTGGATCAATGTCGCATGACGTGAAGCAACAAAATAGTAAATACAAATCAGGAAACAAAGCATTACAAAATATCAATAAATTATACAGTAGAGTAGACACAGTCGAATTCAAAATCACGAAAAATAAAACGGAAATTTGATTATGAGGAATTTTATATAATGTTTATCAGTTTATCAATAAATCAAAAAGTAATATTTCTGCCATTGATAGGTAATAGGTACGCATAGAATTCAAATCAAATCAAAAAAGACGTTAAGTCCTTAATTATATTCAAGTGCTTTGATAACTCATCATTAAGGTGATATTAAATCAGCCATTGCCAACTAACTGGTCATCTCTTCACTTTTCCTTCCAATAAGATTTGTTTCTCTTCTCACTATCTCGAAGAAGTTCAGAGCAATCCTCCACATGTAACTACAGTTCAGACTCTCGTTGTAAGCCACATGACCACCCTTCTCTGTGACCACCAAGACCACTTTCTCAACCTGCCCACTCTCCACTATGTCACTCCGGATGTTCTCCTTTAGACTCACAAAATCGTCCAGAGCATTGAGCACCAGGGTAGGAGCTCTCAGTCCAGTGAGGTAATTCATGGGATTGTTCTTTGTGACAAACTCCTCGAATGTTTGGCACCCCGCAAAGGGGTAGGCTGCTCTAGTGAACTCATCTATAGACCCAGCTCTCCTCACTTTCTCCACTTCCTCCTCCATCCCTCTAAATACAGCCTCATTCTCCGGCTTATTCACGAAGTAATGCTGGAGCCCTCTCACCAGCCATCTATCCAGCGTAGGGAATGTTCGGAGAAGCATACAGAATGCGTCTTCCAAGTCCCATGCAGGACATAGGCTTGCCACGGCGTCGATCTGAGAGTTGTCTCCTTCCCTCCCTGCGAAAGACACTGCTTGACCACTCCCAGCTGAAAGTCCGGCCAATCCAAGGAAGTTATTAGGGTACTTGTGTCGGATGTGTGTAACCATAGCAACTGTATCATCGATATTCCCCATGAGACAGAAGTTAGGAGTTTTCAGGACCATGCCACTGTGACCTCTCCTGTTTAGCACACAGGATCTCCAGCCATGTCGAGCTGCATACCTCATGAAGCCCATGTAGTGATCAGAATCTCCGGTCAGAGTGTGAAGGATGGCTATAACTGGAGAATCCGCGGAGAGTGCTCTGGTTTGGGTGTCATCTGCCCAGTCAATACTCACTAAACCTGGGCAAATAACAATCAATTAAATGTTTCAAATAAATTTTCTAACCATTTCAATAAATGCTCCAAAAATCGCAATCATATCCCACCTCCATCCTTGGTAGTTATGCAATCCCTCCTCAGGGGCAGAGGCCAAGCCCATGCCTCGACATAGTGTCGGACAATTGTGTAGAGCACATTGATCCAGGAAGAAAAACACCACCATGGAGGCTGGTAGGGCTCCCAGACGACAGAACAATTTTGTGCAACCCGGGTGACCCATGGGTCGTCAGGGTTGTAGAACACTCTGTTCATGTCATCATCATAATTGCTACAGCCAACAAGGTCATGGGCATGTGCCTGTACCCTCTACTGAAGAGGTAGGTGAGTGGCTATCATGAGAAGATATGGTCTTTATATGTATATTCGAAGATGAATGGGGTTCAGACTTTCAGAGATTGTAGAAGAAGTAATTTAGGTAAATACCTAATCAATGAAAGAATTATTGCCTAACAATCTTGATCGTGGCTAACATTAATTTATGTACATTGTACAGTGGAAAATTACACTTTCAAAGAAAAGCATTTCTTTGAAAACTATTAATCGGGTGAAAAAAATATATTCTTTTAAAAACATATCGGCCAAGCTGGCGAAAAATAGTGATTCAATAAATTATCATATGTTCAACTGAAAAAATAATCACAAAACTAAATCCATGCTCTGAAAATTGGTAACTATTGATGAAGAATCAAACGAAAAGTAAAATATAGGTACTTTCCAGTGCAGGATCAGACCTCTACAACAGCTCATACACGAATAGCAATCCCCTGGGGAGACCACTAGTAGAATCTACTGTGCACATCGCTGAGAAGAGTAGCTCCACATCTACCCATGCTGGTTGTGTGTCTGGCCACACATCCAACACAAGCACTCGATCAGAATCGGAGTGATATGCTGCTATGGGGCTGTGATGACCACCTAAATCACCATATCCCAGCGAGGACATGTCATAGTTACAGATCAATCCCTGGGGTAATCCATTGCCACAGACACGTTTACATATCTCCCGAAACTGTGATACATCTCTGAGTGCGGTATCGAGAGGATCACCCTGTTTTTTGTCCAACTGATCCTTTCTAACAGCAACATGGGACACTAAGGTCAGGTCAGGGTAATGCTCAGTGACACCAAACCCGGCCGTTCTTGCAATTTGGGAGAGTTCCCCCAGTGTAACTCCATTCTTCTTTATCTCAACCTTCTTGATGAAGTTGTCAAGTCCCTTGATGTGAACAATGTCATTTTCATCAATAAGGATATCCTTTCCCCTTGAAAAATCTTTTTCAATTTTTCTAGCTTCCAACAGACCGCACTTAAGTTTAGATAGCTTGATCCTATACGCGACATTAATACCATTCACCAGCAAGGCTAGTGAAGCAGGACCACAGTATGTTCTATTGACTTGAGATTTGAAGCGTTTTATCATACGAAGATTCCTTGGATTGTTTTCTTCTGGTTCTTCCAACATTTCTCGTCCCTTCTTTGAGTTCAAGGCTATCATGTTTTTGGGCAGGATAGCATCAGCAGTATTAAATGGTGTAGCCATACTGCTATGAACTGAATATTGAGAATAAACATACACTCAGTAGACACTAGACAGCTACCTACCAACTATTATGGTTGCTAAGATATCTTATCAATATCGAATGATAAGATGAAAAGGTAATTGAGATAGAATTAAAGTATGTCAGATAAAAAGTTATTCAGAAAAATAAATTAAAAGTCACAGAACCCTCAAAAGTTATCAATCAATCAAAGAAAAAAGTCAAGAATAAAAATTCTCAATAATAAGTAAGGGCGATAGTAGTAATTCTCCATAATAATGGCACTGAAACATACGTTTAGTAACTAGTATGTTAGTATAGTATAGGTGTTTCAAACAGAAACCTTCAAATCAGGTCTATTCAAATCAGTTAATGACTGAGCCAATGGCTTGTTTAATGTTTCTGATTGTAACTTTGAACTAACTAACCCAGTGACTCCCATGGCTAATCCAGATAACACCAGGAATGACAATGGATCGTCCACCACAAAATACTCCACTAGAAATGGTGCAGCCAGGCTGCCCATGTTATCAGCCGACCACAGCATCCCACCTGCTACACCTCTAGTGGTAGTGGGGTACAGTTCTGTTGCATAGAGTGCCATGACTGACCGGACAGCAGCAACTGTCGACAGCGACATGCCAATAGAAATGGAGAATAGCAACGAAACTCTGGTGCTTAGGAAGTATGATGCTCCGAAACATAATGATGAAAGGAAGAATGATTGCTTTATTGCATGACATCGGCCATGCTTCTGAGCATATAAAAGTACGGCAGGATGGATAAAGAAATCAGGTAAAATGGACATCATCATCTTGGAGTAGATATTTGCAGTACCTGAGTAACAACCATGTGGAAACCCAATCCCTTTTTCTGCTGATTCGATATCAGAGAGTGCTCTTTTCATGATATATGGCATCGAAATATGGACTGTTGTAATGAAAATGCCTTTCATAAACATCAAAAACATCAGTGTGTAGGTATGCAACGCGAGATTTGGTGAAAGTAAGTCCATGTAGGTACCTGGTTCTTCATTAATCTCTGCGTTACTTTCCAAACAAATATCCCAATCAGTGACTCTACCATTTCTCCTAAACATGCTTTTGACGACATTTTCGGCACGGCGAATTTTACCTTGAACCATCAAAAACCGTGGAGAGGGGTCCATACAGAAATAAAACACGATGAATACAAAGTAAGAGGGGAAAGTGAGCAGAAGTTGGATGAATCGCCACGAGTAGACCTCGTAAAACTGACCTACAAATGCACCCACAAGAGTACCAAAACACCCAGCATAGCCAAATATTATCTTCACGATGAACCTCTTACTAGCAGGACAAGACTCAACGGCATATGAATGTGCAGATGGCATAATTATACCAAAGGAAACTTTGTTAAGAGCATGGAAGAGAATGTACCAAACTAAGGAAAATAAATGGACTGATATGGTTGCAGTAGTGATTTGAAATACTAGACCAATTAATATAGACAGCCGTCTACCAATCTTATCACTGATTTTACCCCCAATGAGTCCACCAATGCCAAATGCTATTCTCGTTGACAACAAGTATGCAGTTGCCTGGCTGCTGGAGAGATTCCACTGGCATTTGATAATTGGAAGTAATATCCCATCGGAGACAAGACTGAGCAATTCGAGGAAAAAGATGAATGAGCTTGCCCCGGTATTTATCACCTGGCTAACACCAAATCCTATTCCTCAACCGCAAAGTCAACCGTCATAACTCGAGTTTTCTTGCACTGATTACTGGTATTGACATTCATGACCATTCCCTGGGTTTGAATGTTAAAGATCTATGTGAAAATAGCATTTAAAGCATAGAAGCGAGAGGTTAAGGTAAATCATTGTTATATGCAACTGTCCTTTAGCTTCATTGAAACCATTTTGATTTGAGAAACCATAAAACCTTTGATTTCAGAAACTCATAGTTCTATATGCTTCAGATCTTTATTCCGATTGAAGGCTTCTTGCTGTTCCTCAAGCTCCCGCTTTTTAATCAACCTGTGGGATAGGTAGATACTATAAGGAATGAGTTTTCCACAACTGTATTACTGTATCAGCTTTTTGAAAGAAAATTCGCTTCTCAGAAGTGACTTCTGTTTCCGTGAAGCGGATTTTTAAAGTTCTGTGTAAGTTTCGATTCAGCTTACTTTGTTCTTTTGAGAAGATGATAAGTAGCATATTTGACATGCTTTTTGGAATACCCAGGAATGTTAAATGCTCTGGCTATTTTCTTGGATTCGGCAGCATTGAGAAATGAATAGTTCTTCACTGAAGTCCATCCTGATTTTGTATTGAATCTTGGCTCAAGGGGATTTTCGGTTCCAAAATCACAGTCTATCAAATAATCACATTTCCTGAAAGATAAATTTTTTGTGACTAATTTTTACAATGATACTTTGCACTAAAAGTTAGGCAATGTTTCACAAGTATAGGTACTCACTTAATGTCGATATAAACGGACGATTCTTCTTTATTCCATTCATTTTGATTAACATTTGAAACTGATGTCCCATGTTTACCACTTGCATATTTTTGTGGCAACTGCCCTTTGAATGCAGACTTTATGAGTCCCACGTCCCCTCCATGGGGGACAAAGAAATGACTCGGGAATCTGTGCCATTCTTTGCCAATACAAATTGTAGGATTAGTCTCTGAGACATAATACAAGTCTTTATAGACATGCATAGGGCCATTGTAATAGGTTTGAAGTGCACTTATCCGGCACATGCAGAATGCAATGTATATCACGAAAAACCCTGAGACACAAACAATATTGTCTTTCTTTATATGTTTATAGAGATAGCCAAAGAATGAAGAGGTACATTTAGCAGTCATACACAAGACAAGGGCTGCAGCCAATGAAATGAATGGGTACACAGGATATAAGAATCTTTCCTCCTTGTGGGGCATGGAAAACATGATGCCAAACCAGAGGTACATTGGAGCAAGCAAAAAATATATTTTATCGTTTATTCTTTCATAGAAATAATGGTATGAGATGTATAGTGGTAGGGATAGCAATGCAAAGAAAAAGGCAAAGTTGAAGTTGAGGAACCCATTGACCAAGTAATATGAGAGTGGTTCCGTTCCATAAAGGGTTGATCCCTCCACATTATAGACATTGTACAGCAAAATGTTCAATGGGGCAATGACAAGTTTTCCATACATCATGAAGTCAACAGCAAGGATTGGAACCATGGTAAAAGCAAGAGCTACCAAGAAATATCTGATAAAATCGACCAAAGACTTGTTATTGATGACGATATCATAGGCAATTGGAATCCCTAATATAGCAACAAATGGCCACCCTACCAATGCTGCTATTGCTATCCAGATAACTGCTGCCTGGTTTGATGCATCAAGCCATGCTGCATAAGCAATAGTTATGCAACACATTGCAAAGCTACTCGGGAGGAATGCAGTGCTTGATATAAACATCCCCGGTGCGAATAAGGTTAATATCAGCCAACAGTTCGCTATGAATGAGCCGAACGTCTTGTAGCATGATGTGTAAAACTGATCTTCTGAAACAGCAGAGAAAATCGCCAAGAAAACTCTCGTCATGTAAAACACTGCAACTTTGTTGTCAAATACTAACAGTGAAAATATTTTTGCTATCCCTGAATGTAGGCCTACATAGAGGTAAGACCTTAAACCATACATTGGATTATATTCCCAAGTCTGAAATCCTTTGCCATATACAAGGTAATGAGTAGGTTCCCAATAATTGTATACTTCATCACAATCAGTTATGTGCGAGGAAAACGCAGAGTACATTCGAAAAACCATCAGCACGAAGAATATCTTCTCAGTTTTTGGGACTTCGGAGGGTCTCTCATTAATTTGAGCTCCCTTTTCCTGTGTACCTGGCTTTCGAATCAATTCCCTCTCTTGGTCATGTCTAAGTTCACTGGAGCTCCCTAATTTGTTCCATCGTTTTTCCAGTTCTTCTGCCATTTACCCCAGATAAACGCTAGTAAAAAATAGAAAAGTTATGGGCAAAAGGGTCATAAGATTGTAGATGTGTCCATTGTGTCCATCAATAAGGGAATGTCTAATGCACGTCTAATGCACATCTAATGTACGTCCATTAGACGCCCATTAGACATTCCGCTCAGTATGAAAATTTGGTATTTTTGTCCATTGCACACCAGTGGACACAATGGCCACAATTTGTGCATTTTCGATGTCTAATGGACATGTCCAATGGACACNGATTGCTCGATGCATCAGCCTGTAACTGAGACTCTTTCATTTGAATTGATTTAGCAAGACATTTTTTGATTTCTGATAGCTCATTGCGAAACTCACTTTTCAAGTTATCAAGTTTCTTATCAATAACTTCAACTCTTTTATCATGAGTTAGTACCTTCTTCAATTCCCACTCTGTGCAACAGTCATTGCACATGAAGAAAAACTTGCCAAATCGGTTTTCATAAGAACCAGTTCTGTCAATTGCAGGTCTCAGATGTTGTGTAAATGCAGTTTTAGCACTGACACAGAATGATGTATCACAACAATCAACAGCATGGAAAAATGATTCACACTTGAAACATTGAACAGAGAATTGAAGAATGTCTACCTCAGATTGACATGCATTGCAAATACCATCTTTGATGATGTTGGGTGCAGAAGAGGCCGCCTCCTGGATCACTTCAAAGCTTGAGCAGCTGCTACTGGACAAACTTCCTCCACCATCATTTTCATTTTCACCCGGGTCACTATCCATCGTCCGGGACTTGCCATTCTTTGCCATACCTCAAATTTGATTGTATTAAGTAGTGTTGTAAAGTCTAAAACTATGCTGTGAAAATCTTCCAAAACCTTGGTATGGTACATTTCACAGTGTAAATTGATCGAAAATCTAACAGATTGACCTTAATTAATCCTATGCTGTGCCTCTTGATTGCAGAAATGATAAATTTATGAATGTTAAGGAAATTAATATATCTGAAAGAAACATTCACAGCCATTTATAAACACCACCTCCAAACTAAGGCGTCCAATGAATGCAAAAAAGACTATCACATTTATAAGAACTGCTTACGGATTTAAACACTCCCTTTTTTGCATCCAAGGGTGACTTCTGATTAGATCCCATGCCACTCGTCAAAACCATTTTCGGTCGAGAAGTACAACACCAAGGCCAATGTTTCCAACTGCATGCAATTCGATTTACAAAATTACACGTGAGATCAGATCATTAATTGAAAGTTTGAATTTGGAAGTTAAGGGCGCGCGGCTCGCCATGTGAATTCTCAACATGAAACATTCGTTTCATCATTGCCAAATATTTGCTTTGGCTGTCCATGTCGATGATAACCCCATTCGAGAATTTTATTGAGCGCGGCGCGCGCTTCGCGGCTCGCGTCAGTTGGGTCTAGCATCGCCAGACAAGATTTGATTATTGGTTCCAAATTGCCAGATGTTATCTATCCACTGATCGAGTGATCGGCTGATCGGATCCTTGCCTTGTAGGATTTTACCCTATCGTCGGTGCGCGCGCGATTAAATCCCGCCAGCATTCAGCAAGAGTAGGGTGAAATATTACAATTACGAATCCTTGCCTTGCGAGCGCCGCACGCAATTCAAGAAACAGTAGTCAGTAGTGAGTAGACGGACAACAGCCGGCAAGTTCCACAATGCAGNTTTGAATTGATTTAGCAAGACATTTTTTGATTTCTGATAGCTCATTGCGAAACTCACTTTTCAAGTTATCAAGTTTCTTATCAATAACTTCAACTCTTTTATCATGAGTTAGTACCTTCTTCAATTCCCACTCTGTGCAACAGTCATTGCACATGAAGAAAAACTTGCCAAATCGGTTTTCATAAGAACCAGTTCTGTCAATTGCAGGTCTCAGATGTTGTGTAAATGCAGTTTTAGCACTGACACAGAATGATGTATCACAACAATCAACAGCATGGAAAAATGATTCACACTTGAAACATTGAACAGAGAATTGAAGAATGTCTACCTCAGATTGACATGCATTGCAAATACCATCTTTGATGATGTTGGGTGCAGAAGAGGCCGCCTCCTGGATCACTTCAAAGCTTGAGCAGCTGCTACTGGACAAACTTCCTCCACCATCATTTTCATTTTCACCCGGGTCACTATCCATCGTCCGGGACTTGCCATTCTTTGCCATACCTCAAATTTGATTGTATTAAGTAGTGTTGTAAAGTCTAAAACTATGCTGTGAAAATCTTCCAAAACCTTGGTATGGTACATTTCACAGTGTAAATTGATCGAAAATCTAACACATTGACCTTAATTAATCCTATGCTGTGCCTCTTGATTGCAGAAATGATAAATTTATGAATGTTAAGGAAATTAATATATCTGAAAGAAACATTCACAGCCATTTATAAACACCACCTCCAAACTAAGGCGTCCAATGAATGCAAAAAAGACTATCACATTTATAAGAACTGCTTACGGATTTAAACACTCCCTTTTTTGCATCCAAGGGTGACTTCTGATTAGATCCCATGCCACTCGTCAAAACCATTTTCGGTCGAGAAGTACAACACCAAGGCCAATGTTTCCAACTGCATGCAATTCGATTTACAAAATTACACGTGAGATCAGATCATTAATTGAAAGTTTGAATTTGGAAGTTAAGGGCGCGCGGCTCGCCATGTGAATTCTCAACATGAAACATTCGTTTCATCATTGCCAAATATTTGCTTTGGCTGTCCATGTCGATGATAACCCCATTCGAGAATTTTATTGAGCGCGGCGCGCGCTTCGCGGCTCGCGTCAGTTGGGTCTAGCATCGCCAGACAAGATTTGATTATTGGTTCCAAATTGCCAGATGTTATCTATCCACTGATCGAGTGATCGGCTGATCGGATCCTTGCCTTGTAGGATTTTACCCTATCGTCGGTGCGCGCGCGATTAAATCCCGCCAGCATTCAGCAAGAGTAGGGTGAAATATTACAATTACGAATCCTTGCCTTGCGAGCGCCGCACGCAATTCAAGAAACAGTAGTCAGTAGTGAGTAGACGGACAACAGCCGGCAAGTTCCACAATGCAGTAATTATTTTGATATTCTGATTTTGATATTTTTCCTGTCACGCCGCGCATTTTTCTTAGATGACTATTGACTACTGAAATGCGAATTGATGAGCTCCAATGAAAGTGTTTGTAGCTAGTGTGCTATTAGTGTTCACACCAATATTTTATTTAATATTGTTCCAACACTAGTATTGTGTAATTAGTTAAACATATTGTTTTACTTGTAACTAATTACTTGAAGTATTACACGTATGTGTTCACCTGTAGACAATGAATGTGATTTGGCTATCAACTTCTATGACTGAGTGGTCTGTATCCAACCCCATGGTTTCAGTACAGTAACAATCTCCCAGGCTAGGCGCTTAAGCACTCTTTCTTGACCAAAGCCGATTTTTAATTCCTAGTGTTTGACAATTGGTGCCTACATAGTAGTCCATTACAATGAGTTGATGGTGTAAACACTAGTCTTCATATAAGGGATGAGGCAGAAGGGCCGACCATCTCACTGGACTACAGAATCAATGTGACAATGTGTTTTATAGGCTATCAACTTCTGTGACAGCACACTATTTTATGTAAAACCCATGTTACAATAGCACCCTGGAGTGTTCATCTCTTTCAGTCCGACTGTTTTTGGTCCTGGTGCACACATACCAGTAGTTGAAGTACATTGGCAAAGGTTATTTAATTTTACTTAACCTTACACTTATCCCTTCCTCCTCTTAGGTTTGAATTCATAGTTTAAATCTGTAGAAATGTAATTCAGTTTCCAGCGCTTATAAAGATGTGTATTTATTCCTCCTGAGAGTCTGTTACAGTCATCAAGATGTGTATTTAATTGATAAGAGTGTATCATTTGGCATCCTAGCCCTAAGTCCCTTACCTTGCCATAACCCTGTTTAGTTTTATAGTCTAGTATAATCCATACAAGCTCATAGACCATTCATGAAAGATTGTTCCATCATTTCTATCCTGATACCATTTTTTAATCCTTTTAAGGCATTCAAAATCTTTTTGAATGAGTTATATTTGCAGGACAAATGGCTGATCCCCTGACACTGCTAAGGCAGTTCAATATCAACAAACGTGATGTGGCTGAAAAAGATGACCAGATTATCTTTGGAGAGTTTTCCTATCTCAAGAATGTGAAGACAAATTATATGGTTTACAAGGCTGGAGAAACTGTTGCCAAGGATTACTATACTTTAGAAGCTCTTCACTTTTTATTGAAGAATGTCAGTATTCCCCATCCAATTTATGTTCAAAAAGCTGCAGCAGCAAAAGTTCCTGTAGTTAATCGTGTTGATAGAAAGGCTCTTCTTGCCTATCTCAATGGTGACACTGATACATCAGCAAGCATAGATAAGAGTGCTCCATTAGAACTTGGGACAAGTAGATCTGCAACTGCTAAAAGACCGGGAGATCATGTTGAAAGTCAGGATATTAAAAAAGCTAAAATAGAAGTTTCTCAGAAGGAAAGTCAAATTTTGCAGGAAAAGAATGCACTTGCTGCACGCTATTCATCCAGACCTGAACCTGTCATAAGTGGTATTTCAGTTGCAAGCAATGATGTTGGCTCATCCTTGAGTGAAGCTATGAGTGTAGAGACAATTGCTGCAATTAAAGCTAAGAGGTTTGCTAAAAAGAGAAGTACAATCAGAGGTGTCCCAGAGGAAGAAATAGAGTCAGTGTCCCTCGAAAACAGAGCATTCATTGAATCCGAAATAGATGTAACAAGGGATATTATCAGTAAGGAAAGGGTTTTAAGGGACAGAAACAATATCTTACAGAGTGTTGGAAGGACATTTACTAACATCCTGTCTATATCAATTGTTAAGAGTCGAGCTGATACTTCTAAGGCTGCCAATACCTCCTCATCTCATAATGATGCAGATAAGACAAAACAACTTCCACCCAAGTCATACAGTAGGTATGATCAGGAACGATTCAGGGGTGAAAAGGAGACTGAGGAGTTCAAGATTGATACCCTTGGAGGATTTGCGAGTATGAAGAAATCCTCAGCTACTCCTCAGCACAACCCCCAGTACAGTAACAAACCTCCTTCACGACCCTCACAGAGTTCAAAAGTTCCAGTACCAGTCAAACCAAATAAATCACAAAAGCGAGGTAAACCATTGTTGCATCACTAGGTTTGTCTTTTTTTATCCAATTTGATAAGATATTCATTTTAATTCGCAATTTGATTATATGTTAACACTTTATAGCCAGTCATATACTAGTCAGTTCAATACTATTATTTTCAAATTTTCAGAACAACTAACCACGACATGTAAGTTGCAGCGAATTTTTATCATAGCATATGACATCATCAGGCAGAATCATCAGGCTGATGTCATATGCTATGTTGAAAAATCCCTGCAACTAACATGTCGTGGTTACTTGTTCTGAAATTTCTATGCTCACTCAGTTTCCCTCCAAATATTATTTTTGCTCAGTGGATATAGAGATATTCTGTTTCAGAATCAAAGACGCCCATCATTATCGTGCCAGCATCACTCAGTTCCCTCATCAATCTGTATAATGTGCGCGACTTTCTCCAGGAAAATCGGTAAGTTGCATCTTGAAAGTAAAACATTTTCTTTTATTTCTAATTATTTCCATTATTTGTCATCAATGATCACCAATTCAGAATTAAAAAAAAGTTGAATTAAAAAAAGAGTTGATTTAGTACACTTGCGTCAGGTATTTCACTGCACAAGAGAAACAGCAGCAAGGCTACAAGAAGCAGTCTGAAGTTACCATCAGCAGGAAGAGAGACCTGGTGGAAATGAATCTGTTGAGGGGTCACACTGCTCCCATAACTGGAGAAAATCAGGTAAAATCCCATTTTTTTCGTAACTCGTAGAGATTCTCTTCTATGAGTCAGGTAAGCTCCCTGGCCCCTCTTTGGCCCTGACTTACTTACATTTACATTAATTCTGTTCTAAGGTCGCATATTTCAGATAGTCACAATCCCATATCGCCTGATAGACTGTCCGCAAAGGCTTGACCCGAAGGAGTGGGAACGGGTTGTAGCAGTGTTTGTTGCTGGCCCAGCCTGGCAGTTCAAAGGCTGGCCAAGTCTCGCTAAAGACGGTAGCCCAGTCAATATCTTCACAAAAAGTGAGTGAAGTAATGAATAATGATGGATACACTCTTGACCAATTTCCCCTAAATGACTTCATACTGTTGTTTAGTTATTTGATTTCACTCACTTGAATAATCGATTATCACAGTGAAAGCATTTCATTTGAAGTTCGAAGAGGTTCCTCTGGAGCCGAATATCAAGAAATGGGATGTTACAGTACTGACTGTTAGCAAGAACAAGCGACATCTCGACTCAGTGTGCGCCCTGAAGTTCTGGGAACATTTGGACAAGTAAGTTAGAGACTGTGATTCCTCCAATCTCACTGGCCTTTCATACATTAATGTATAGTACATTAATGAAAATGTATAGTACATTAATCAAAATATGTACTATAAAAAGTCCCTACTGTAACAGGTTTATCATGAAGAACAAGAGACATCTCAGGTTCTGAGGACACATCTGGACATTATCTTACATCCGCAGAGGACATCTTTCCACCAGAGTGCTGGAACTGAAGTGGGTCATATAAACATGTGACTTTGATATGAGTTGATGTTGAGACTTGAGATAGACTTTTCAATTATTGACCATATGCATACCAAGGACCAAGGCTTAAGAAACATCGATGGATGCGCATTGCGCGCTTGACAAATGAACACGGAGACAGAGAGTGAAGCACGCGGTTTTTCTCATTTTGTTGCTTCAATTTGTTAGTTAGAACTTAGAAGATTACTCCTCATTTGGAGAGTTGAAAGCGACTTCCCATTTGAAAGTAACAGTTGTAACAGTTGTGGTTGTGTATAGGTTCTGCAGAGCAAACTCTAGAGACTTATATTCAAGTTGAGATATGATTTGCTTCGTGACGTATGATATTATTTCAGTGATTACACTAATCAAAACAGATTGCCGTGAAAATGCCAAATGTTTTCTTCGTAGCTGAAGTTCTTTAATGTGCTTAACTCCAATTTGATCACCAAAGAAAATAGTATCTCACTCTCTTGGTGCCAAAAACTCAATTACATCATGGAATGTTGATGGATTCAAAATGAGACATTTCTCCGTTTGTCCGTACACCGTAGGCTTATAATTTATCATATCAATCCTGTGATATGATAAACATCTAGGTATGAAAGATGTTTGGTTACATCATATCAGGTCAAGTGCCCAACACGACTTTTGAGCGTGTTTCTGAGACACAATTCCTCTCAAACCTCACGGTAAGTGATTGAGTGTGACTTCGGTCTTCGGGTCATATCAGTGATCTTTATTGTAGCCTCGAATACACGCGTTTGACATAACGCGTGACATTGTGAGATATTGCATTACGTCACGTGGAACAATAAAATCATAAATTTCACGTGACCAATATGTTCAGGTACACAGTACTGCAGTTCATATAGTAATATTCACCACGGAGCCTTTTCCTGATGGATATGGAGGTTTGTGTGTGCGTGCGTGTGTGTGTGTGTGTGTGNTGTGTGTGTCTGTGTGTGTGTCTGTCTATCTGTCTGTCATTCTGTGTCTGTCAGTGTGTGTATGTGTGTGTACTGTGTCTGTGTGTGTGTGTAATATATATCCCTGTGTGTCTGGTCGCTGTGTCAAGCATCATGTATTATTTCCAGTTGTTCAGGAGCCATCTACTTGAACTGGCCCAACCCCGACCCCACCTGGCAGTATCTGGGCTTCATCAGCAACGGCAAACCATCCGCCATATTCAAAGCGTCCCAGTTATCATGTCAGGTACAGGTACTCAGCTGAATCAGCCATGAATTTCAATAGTGATGCCCGATGGATATAACCTCGACTACTCAAGCTTGACATTGCAATGCTTAATAACGTCGAGATAATATCAAGATTATAGAGCGTATAAACTTGTATGAACAGTTCAATTTTGTTCAAATTATGTCTAATCGACTGAATATAACTGCAGGGTGGTAGTGGTAACATGTTTGGGGGTGGTAACAGTGCCGGATCACAACCACAGCTAGGTTTGTGTTACATGTGTCACTATGACAGAGTACAATGACAGAGTACAATGACAGAGTACAATGACAGAGTACAATGACAGATGACAGTTTTATAAGAGAGCTATGGCAGTTCGTGACTAAACTCGGGCAGAATTAGTCTCACCCATTTTGTACAATTCTCCCCTCAACCTGACACTTGTGCAGGTATATCTGTGCTACCGCTCTCAGAGATAGAGCAGTTGACTGTAGCCAATGATAATACTGCGCTGACTGTCTCATCCAATGTACACTTTGTGCAGGTAAACGGAGGGTTGGATAATGCTATTGGTGGTTATTGGTGGTAATTTAAGGTTATTGCGGTTATTGATATGTTACTGTTGTGTAGTGGATACTGCAGCAGATGTTATATCTGGTTTTTCTCCAGAATATTGGTCTATATTGGTATTCACTATTCATTTAATAATAGAGGTCATACATTGTACGCAATGGTATAGTTTGGGGTATAATTTCCTCTCAACTGCATAATTAGCAATGTACATTGTAAGGTATACATACAATTTTTACTGTTGTGTGCCCGTTATCCCTATACAATAAACATGGTGAAATGTGCAATGAACAATGTATTAATGTATAACTGTATTGTGTATGTACATACATTGTACATTGTACATACACTGTGAACAGTATTATACATACTGTTTACATCGTTATTGTTTCAGAGCATGTTGGACAACTTATACAACTATATATCCAGCTTTGCCATATCACAACAAGAAATGGTACCTTGCTCGGATCAATGGGTTAAGATCAACACGGTAACACAATGGTATGAGAGATTCAAGTCTAAAATGTCAAATGACCCAAACTTCTGGAAAAAGTGATACTGAAAATGACACAGCTATAGTTATTGATGGTTATTGATAATAATAATGGATATTTTTATTGAACTGTGATAATTGGGATTCGTTTTTATTATTTTTAGGTCATCACTTTCATGGGTTTGCTGTAAACAATTATGTTATTTGACAATTGTCACCCCATGTTATAAATAATACGGAATTTTACACAAGTTCCTCATTTCATTCGACTCCAGCCCAAAACATGACCTGTGGACAGATTTAGTGTCCACTAAACATTGAACTGTTCCAAAACATGACCAGTGGACAGATTTAGTGTCCACTAAACAGTAAACAGTGTTCCAAAACATGACCTGTGGAAAGGATTTAGTGTTAACTAAACAGTGAACTGTTCCAAACCATGACCTGTGGACAGGATTTAGTGTCCACTAAACATTGAACTGTTCCAAAACATGACCAGTGGACAGATTTAGTGTCCACTAAACAGTAAACAGTGTTCCAAAACATGACCTGTGGAAAGGATTTAGTGTTAACTAAACAGTGAACTGTTCCAAACCATGACCTGTGGACAGGATTTAGTGTCCACTAAACAGTGTTCCAAAACATGACCTGTGGACAGGATTTAGTGTCCACTAAACAGTGAACTGTTCCAAAACATGACCTGTGGACAGGATTTAGTGTCCACTAAACAGTGAACTGTTCCGATACCAGATAGCATCTGGCTTATTGCTCATCCCGTGATATAAATATTCAGTATTCACTATAGGAATGGGCACGAGGAATGAGCCTCTCGACAAGGATTACCCTTACCCGTTTTGTAACGATGTCTCCAAGTACAAGAAGATATTCAAGATAGGTCAGGGCACTTTTGGCGAGGTTTCAAAAGCTCGTGAAGATGTGAGTTGGGTGGTGTTGCTGATAATTACATAATGATAATTACATAATGATAATTACATGCTGATAATCAAAAAATACAGCTAAAAACAGGAAATCTTTTGCACTGAATTTTCGACCATTTATCACTGATAAATCGAGTTTTCGAACTTCACTTTTCTCCTCTCTTTCCGTTTTATTTGCCCCATGCCACTTGTGAATGTAATACAACTCGTATCCTCAGTGTCCAGGTGGTAAAGTAGTGGCTCTCAAGAAGATCCTAATGGACAACGAACAGGAAGGATTCCCAATCACAGCACTGCGAGAGATCAAGATCCTGCAGTTGTTACGACATGAGAATATCGTGTCACTATATGTACGTGATCTTATCACGTGGTCACATATCACGTGTAACTATGAGGCATTGATGTCCATGTTAATCGCAGGAGATCTGTAGGAGCAAAGCACAGGCAATGAGGAAGTTCAAGCCAAGTATTTTCCTTGTGTTTGAATTCTGTGAGCATGATTTGGCGGGCCTGCTCAAGAATCCTGAAATCAATTTCTCGCCGTCTGAAAAGAAAAAGATAGCACATCAGCTTTTCAACGGACTGCACTATATACATAAGAATAAGGTCAGGTAAAGTTTCAAATTGCACCAAGCTTCTGTGAAATTTTTTGTACAGGACAACTATACGGCAAAGCTTTTGATATTTGTTCGTGCCATTGTATCAAGAAAGTACATTATACACTGAATAACCCTGCGCAATACATTCTATTGCTAGTTTTGTGAACCATTTTGTGTCACAAATTTAATTCCGCGCACGCGAAGTAATATTTATGAAATTGTAGAATTCATACTTACTTGCGGAATAGTTGGCTCGCTGACCATCATGCTGCCAGCTCACTGCTCTTTGTTCAGGTTTGTTTTCATGGCGTTACATCATTTTTTTGACAGATTTTGCATCGTGACATGAAGACAGCAAACATACTGATTACTAAGAATGGCGTGTTAAAACTAGCAGACTTCGGCCTCGCAAGAGCCTTTTCATTCAGGTATGACTTTGTTTACTTTGGCGTATAGTTACTCCAATCTTTCAATTTGATTTCAGAGCATGATTGTGTTTTTAGATATTTAAGACCCTATTTGAAGTTTTGTCAGTGAATTAGTGTCAAATGAAAATGATACCAATTATCATCCTATCAGAGACCGTGTCAAGTATACGAACAGAGTAGTGACGCTGTGGTACAGACCGCCCGAGTTACTGCTAGGGGAACGGGAATATGGTCCCGAGGTGGATATGTGGGGAGCGGGGTGTATCGTGGCGGAATTGTGGACTGGGAACCCTCTCATGCAGGTATATGATCCGTGAAAACTAGGGGACATGCCTTAGCTTTGGTTGTTTTGCTCTTGTAAAATCCACTGGATAAAACAGAATAACCGGGAATAATTGTGAATAGTATCGTTAGTAAGCAGCAAGGCTTGGGTAAACATTAACGTGGTAACACAATGTCTCAGGGTAACACAGAACAAGAACAGCTGACCCTCATTTCAAACCTGTGCGGGTCCATCACTCCAGAGGTGTGGCCTGGCGTCACAAAACTTGATCTTTACCGAAATATGCAGCTTCCCGAAAACAAAGTTAGGAAAATCAAAGACCGACTCAGACATTTCGCCCGTGATTCACAAGCTCTAGATCTGCTTGATAAATTATTTGTACTAGATCCATCCAAGAGAGCCAACTCAGAGGACGCCCTTGATCACGACTTTTTCTGGACGGACCCAATGCCCGCTGAAAACCTCACAAAAACACTTTCCAAACTCACTACCAGTAATTTCGACATGTTCAGCGGTCGAAATAATCAACACAAGCGATACAATAACACCCATGCAGCAGGGGCATCGAATATTTCACATTCAAAAGTGTTTTAGTGCAGCTGTAGCTCACTTACCACTTACACCGACATGTTATACAGCCCTTATGTACATCAACTTCCCTCCTGTTTCATCCGACTGTACCCATCTCATCTCAATGGCTAAGCTACATGTTCTGATGAGTATGAACAGTGCAATCTTGCTCGCACATTGTACCCTATTGTGTATCCTCTATCGCTGGTACATGAAGCATGTGCGCACATACGAACATGTGGAGTTGGAATTAATTGTCAGTTTATGGTATATCAGTTGCAGTCATCATTATTATATTGAATGCTAATGCATCATATCCCACTTTTATGTTTTAAATGTATAAATGCTATACGTGATACGGATACTGATAGGGATGAATAATAGTATCAAATATCAAAATCTGAAGCATACTGCATATATCATATGCTTCTACTCTGTGAACGACGCGAAATTTCGTTCAACTTCAATTCAACTACAATTATTAACTAATTGACTTGCAATTTCATGCATTCTCATTCTTAGATTTCCTGATTTCAATTTGATCCTGAAATTAACATGATTTGTAGGATTTCGATTGGGCATGGGTGCCCGGTCCGCCCGGACTGCGGACAGCGCGGTGCTGCAGCTGCAGTGCAGCTGTAATTGTAGGATTTTACAATTTACCCTGGCCCTACCGTCGGTGCGCGCGATTTTCAATCCGCCCCGATCCGACAGGGATAAAATCCCGCCAGCAAGGGTAGGGTGAAATCCTGCAACCGTCTACTATACTGTTTAAGTATTTCTTGCGCGGCGCGCGCGCAAAAAAACAGTAGACAGATAAGATCCGGCAACGGAGAAATTCTACAAGCTGCGCACCCCTCATAAGAGAATTTGCAAGAACAATAAGCCATATTTATATCATCATCATATCTGGCAAGCTACTAACTTGGTTATCAGCAACCAGGCGACCACTAATTGCTAATGTTTGTGTGCTCAGTGCTGTGTTTTGTATTAAACGGTATGTATCATATGGCGTTTTGTATCATAGTGGCAATGAAATTTATTCTAATTATTTATTTTCCTTATATGGCTCTTGCCTGGTTTATTGCCTATTGAGATGCGTTTTAATTATACTTCTTGACCCTCCTAGAAATGACTCTAATTTCACATTTTATCTGACCTGGTCTCGGCTAATATTGCAACAGCTTAATTACTGCAGTATTAATGTGAATGGCAGTCAAAGCCTCACCAAAGTCTGACCAAAATGGAGCTGGCTGTGAACAGGTTTCTGAACAACCTAATAAAGTCTTGAAAGATAAGCACGTGAAATATTTCAAACAAATGCTATCTCTCCTGCCACAAGCATTTGAGGGTCATGACTCTACAAGGCTCACCCTTTTGTACTTCTCCCTTGGGGGTGAGTTGTGTTTATTTCTCTTAGGCACAAGGCTTCCGAAATTATTATGATAGCCTTTTGAAAAGGTTTATTTCAAAAAGAGAGACTTTTTACACATCAATCTGATAGCCGTTATTGATTTCCTTTGATGTTCAGCTTTGGATTTGCTTGGTGTGACATCAGATATGGACATTTCAAGGAAAAAGGAGATGATTAAATGGATATATTCATTGCAAGTAAAACCTGATGAAGTTAATGGAAATAAGCGATGTGGTTTTTATGGTAGAGTATTTACCCCTGTTTGTCTATGCTTGCTTTTATGAATGAAAGTCTAACTGTTGGCTTGAAAGTTATACCTGTAATGCAATTGATCTGAAGTTGTCATTAATTCCAAACACAAATTTCAGCATCAGACTCATTACCTGAATCTATAGAAGTGAACCATGGTCACATTGCAATGACTTATGTTGCACTATGTTCACTCATTATTCTTGGTGATGACCTATCTGGAATTGAGAGGTTAGTGCAAATGAGTCTAAAATTAAGCACTTAATTTACGTAGGTATTCATTGCAAAATTCTTGAATCACAGAATTCTTATTGATCCAAGTAAAGCCATGTTCCATACTGCAATTTGTCTTCATCATAGTAACTATCACTGCTCTTCTACCAAGTCTCATGATGCTAATATGCTGATATAAGAGACTTAAATGGTCTTGATAAGCAGAAAGGAGACTAGCACTACAGACTGTTGTCAGTTAATAGGTTAATACCTAATTAGGTTAAAACTCACAATTTCACGTCATATGGCCCTCACCATATGATCACAAGATATATCATCAGCAATATTCTGACATTGAATTCGTAGTGGCTGTGGAGTATTACAACAGTCCCAACAGTCTTCTCTGTTTGAATCCGCGCTAAACTCATTGACAATGCCTAGCTTTAACTGCTAAATTAACATGCTTTTCATTATAAAACTTGCAGGGATGGCATTGTCAATGGACTAAAGTCGTTACAGCTCAAATCAGGCTCCTTCCAGTGTGTTTCCTTTGGCACGGAGTCAGACGCTAGATTTGTGTATTGTGCTGCATGCATCAGTTATATGTTACAGGTAAATGTCTTTGTGTACTGAATCAGAGCAAAGTAATGTTGTTGGGTACTTTATCACAGCGTTATCAACTTTGTTACTGTATCCCTTCCTCCATTTATTCTGACTTACTGAGGACATGAGTAACAAGACGACCTATAAATAGCATCGATCATACTATGATATAGGAGGAGGTGAAGTAGAGGTGTACATGGATCTTGGAAGAGAGCACTGTTATGTTATAGTTTATAGTTATAGCAACGTCGCCCGATTATGAGTTATTCAAAATCTGTGAGTGGCTTAGTGGTATGGGCACCGGACTTTCGATCGGAAGATCGTGAGTCCGATTCCCGGCCACCGCACCACTCAGCTAAGGGTGAGAGATTTAACTCGAGCCTATGCAGTCCACCGGTTTACTCAGCGTACAGGAAACTGTGCGGGAGGGTTAAATGAGGAGCTGCCCATTGCAGCGAAGTCTCGGGCGAAAAAAGTATGGATTACACTTCCTTAACCGTCACTGGCTTGTTTACTTGAATCCTTCGATTCCTGTCATTGGCTGTGCAGCTGTTGGAATAAAAGTGAAACTCTACTAAATAAAAAACTATGAATGATGATGTTGCTTCGCTCTCGTTTTCCTAGATTCCACATATCCTCGCAATGCCACAAACATGTTACCGCTAACGTTACAGCTAACACATATATAATCCTAGGATTGGAGAGGTGTTGACCGTGTTCTGGCTACCCAGTTTTTGCTATCGTGTCAGTCGTACGAAGGGGGATTTGGTCAGAACACTGGAAGAGAATCCCACGGTGGATCAACGTTCTGTGCTGTAGCAGCTCTGAAACTCATGGGTACCTTTGATGAGGTGATGTGTGGGGAGAGGAGACAGAGGCTGATGTCTTGGTGTCTGCGGAGACAAGAGGTATGTTGTCATGGTGATACTGTTACCAGGATGGTCATGGTTATCGACGTTGCCATGGTGACAGTACCTACTGGCAAAAAGTATGTTGTCCGCTGTTTACTTACCAATCATCAGTCAAATCCTACCGCCCAGACAGGATTCAACGGGAGACCAAACAAACCCAAGGACACTTGCTATAGTTTCTGGTTGGGTTCCTGTTTGAAACTTATCGGTGGACATGATTTTATCGATAAAGATGGGAACTTTGCGTTCCTTATGACTACACAGGTACACATTAACCTCAGGAGTTGTGTATTGTACTCTCGTATAAGAGTACTTCATGTTGTTAAACGTTCAGTCAATGTATGTTAAACATATTCGAACAACATAGTTTTCATTGATATTATATTGGGATCTGATGGAATAACCCCTGGCAGCACAACTACAGCATTTTACGCGCGATTACTGATCTCTATCACTTCATAAACACTCACTCACTCACATAATCATGCAATAAAACTATGAAAATTCCCAAAGAGAAGTTTAATATTGAAGAAAACTTAGGTTTTAAAGTGTGAGTTTTTCCCTAGTTTTTAATACATTTATCTCCACCTCTCTAACTCGCAGGACCGGTACATGGGTGGGTTCAGTAAGTGGGAAGACTGTCTTCCCGATCCACTTCACAGCTACTTCGGACTCTCTGGGCTATTCGTTATCTCTGGTGAAGTAGCAATCCATCCCGCACTGAACATTAGTATGCGCGCATTTGCGGCATACTCAGAAAAATGTGATGTTCCCATTCCTTGGAACTAGGTACTTAGGTAATTAGTTAATTGGGTATTTAATTATGTGATTCAGAATGATTGGTCAGAAGATTTGGTAGAGGAAAGGATTTGTGTGTTGTTATGCTGTAATTTGTTGTGTTCGAGGCAGGGTTCATAAAATGTGTGTGTGTGTGTGTGTGTGTGTGTGTGTGTGTGTGT
>CAMPET010000002.1:1035701-1047523 GCA_946803715.1 Beroe ovata | reverse complement strand
CACAGACACACAGACACAGACACAGACACACACAGACACACACACATACACGCGCAAACTATGTTTTTAACTCGGCTGTGTGTTTTTGCTCTCTCTCGTCCGGGAATCATTAAGTCATTATCACATCAAAAAGACTCTCTTGTCATATTATTACTGTACGTATGATTTCCTGCTCTCTCTATCGCTGTACATAGTGTATTAATTGAGGTATTGTGTGTTGGGCATTTAATCGCTATTCGCGCCTATTATGCTTCATCTAGGCAATCAATAATGCATAGTAAGTTGAAGTGGATGCATTGGATATGATATTTGATTAACCGTAATCACTTGGAGTATCATGATAATCTATGCGATTTTGTCATGACCTAAGTCATATGAATTTGTTGATAGTCTACGTGCTCGAGAATGGTACGATTTATTAGTATGAAACCATGAATTATTCCCGAATATTGAATATTCACAGTAGTTCTTTATTGTGATTGAACTGGGCCAGCTTTTCTTTATTTTCTTCATCAAAAGCCTCATTTTTCGAGGGTTGCAATGGCTCTGGGTACACCATTCCGGCCTTGCTTAGTGCTGACTGCTGATCAGTTTTACAAATTGTATATCGGCTAGAGACAGTGGCTATAGACCCCCATCTGTCCAGATTTATTGTTGGGAGAGACAGCAGCTGTCAGAAACACGCTAGACTCTAATTAGAACTGCCACTTCAGATGACAACTTCATACCTACCTTATTATGCTAATTAGGACTTTCAACGTGTAGTCGACATCGTCACGTATTTGGTACAAGTAGCAGCTAAATACTCGGCGGACGTTCATAATAACATGAATATCCAGGGTTTAGATTCTATATAGCTCTGTTCTTTCCTGTGGTTCCTTACTCAGCTTCTTTATTTGCGTGCTTTGAATTGAATCGTTAAGCTGTGCCCAGAAAGTCCGCGTTTCATTCTTCAATCAAAGTTAGCATGCTCCTTCATAATCTAATATCTGAACACACACACACACACAATAGTATGATGAATTTGGTGGCAGCTGGCAGGTGTCAAATCGTTGTCAGATAGCAATCAGTTGATGAGAGCCACACTATCGATAGCATGACGTCACCTCCGACGCTGTCAAATAGAGCTACTACTATAGTCCCTCAATATCTCTATATCTCTGTGTGGGTTGTTAGACTCGACGTTTTGTAACTGGTGTCGTGTAAATGATCTCATGGATGCGTGCTGCTGTCAAATGTGTCATCCCTTGTCATCATACGTCATCAAACCAGGATTACCGCATGATCCAGTAATACGGAAATTAATACTCAGATATTGTATGGAACTTACAATCACAAGTTTTTTTCAAACCTATATATTCTGTGGAAGCGCAGCTTTGTATTCACTCCTCAGAGTGTAACAATTTTGTTATACCTACAATCTTCATGCTGCATTCGGTCTCTCTTTATCCACACTCCCTTCTTTCTTTGTCTTGTCATTATACCTTTTCAGACGACCTAGTACGGATAACTCCAATTATTGTTCACTCTTTCGTCCGAATGTAATTCCTCTCTTCATGTGAAAATGATCAGATTGATGTTGCAACACTTTGTTCAGGCTTTCTGTGATGATTCCTCCTACTTCGTGAATTACAGACAATCGCGACTTTATTATATGGGCACTGTATTTTATTATTCCTGAATATTTTCTCGCGCATAATTCACATTGATAGCTTCATATAATGTGTATGTTTGATGTTTTTTCACGCTTGAATAGGTTAACAATTGACATGCCATCTCCGCATTCTTTACAATTTTCATATTTGCAACTTAACAACTCCTATCAGACATGACTCACTTGAATTGACGAATTTGCATTTTCTCTGTTGGATAAATCGCATTCTCTCCCCCGAGCTTCCCTTGGAAGTCTCGACACCTTTCTTTCTTCCAGCTAGACGGTGTAATTCGATATATCCGATGAAAGCGAGATATAGTTACTGTCTGGAATCTATAGCTATCGGCATACCCACGACATTCTATTGTGTCTCCCTGGCGTGAGAAATTAATTTTTAGAGTTTGAATATGAACATTATTTCTTCAACTAGCCTGCTATTCGGTGTGTAGCTGTTCAATTATTTCGATAAAAGGTTCTTAGATTTTTGGTTGAGTGTTTTTCCGATAGGCCGTGCTAGAAGCATGATGTTATGTGAATCATGATGGTTTGTCTACTTTTGATAGCATCGATACGTCATATTATTTTCTGTTGATTCCTCAGAAATGATCACAGCTTGATAATGCACAGTTATCAACGTCTCTCTCTTTCACTTGAGACAGCAACGTTTCCTCCCCGTTTCATTTGTTTCTCATCGTATAATTTGTTTCTAACACTCTTCTTTTCTCTCTCTCTGATCATTACGTCTGTGATTTCTGAAGGATTTCGCGAAAATTTTAAAATATGCACAGGATCAATATACCCTAAACCGATAATACCGATAACACCCTAACCGAGTCGTTTCCTAGCCGCAACATCCTTATTTCTCAGATATTACCTATCGTTGGGAGAAATTCTTGGTAAGACATTGATTAGTATCTTCCAAGGTTTCCCTACAGTTCAACTTCCCTTTAATTTCGCGTAATACCGGGCTTCTATTTTTGTTTGCTGTTGAAACACGTTTGTGCAGAAAGACTTATTGTTGTTCCTCTTTCAGTCAATTACTTTCAGTCAATTATTTCACTCTTTCAGTCGCTTGATAAAGTTCGTCTTGATTCAGTGTAACCTTCACTTATTGGGACTCGGAAGTATTCCATCATGCTAATGAGGAAGTGATCAGCCTTTCCACTACTTCCTAACGGCTGACAATAATCATTATTGAAAGAGTAATCCTCCTAATAGCAGCAAGTCACATCACCATGTTTCTGATGAACTATATGAATGACCAGAGACCGAGAGTCACCGGTGGGGGAGGCTGTGTGGAGGGAGGGGGTGGAAGAGGCGGTGACGTCACGAGAACCAACTCCGACCTCAGGACAACAAGTGTGAGTAATTCATCAGTCAAATTCCGCTTCCCGGTATCAAAGTTGGGGGAAGTTGAAAAATAATTGAAATTTGGATTCTGATTAATAAGCATGAAAACAAGGTAAGGTCCTACTTCGCGCGCAAAAAACCAACGATCGGGTGGTACGGATTGATGTTTTGTCAACATGGTCAGATTGCTCTCACTGACTCTTCACTGATTCCCACATCGTCAGATTATGCTATGGGAATATTCATTGCTTTATAAAGAGGTGTTTGTATATGAGTGTTTGTGACTGTGTGTGTGTAGCGTGTTTCCTGTACCTATACATAACGTTATACAATGTGTGTGACGTGTGTATAATGTACAATGCGCACTTATAATGTACACGCGGTACTGTGTACAGTGTACTGTCTGTACTATGTACAGGAAGCAGTACCTGTATTCTCTACTCTGTTATACGGTATGCAATGACCAATGGTCACTGACCATCAGCTGTCATCCTCTCGTTGATAATTAATCATGAGAACCTGCATGATTTCCTATTATCAGGGGGAAGGGGGCTTAGAGAGCTTGTTATAATGTACAGTGTACACCGAGGTTTATATACTCTCGTAGAGTCATTGATTGTGGTTACCGATGTCACCTTTATCCTTATTCAATCGAGTACCATTGGAGCACAATCTCCACGATTGTTTTTGTCGAAATTCTTAATTTTGAGAATTTTCTACACTGTTTTACATAAATCGTCTCAGTCTGCCACTGTGCTTGCCGAGTCTTGTGAAGATATTTCTAATCACCCCTGTTACGTCACTAAATCACTCTTATCAACACTCTTCTTCCGAAAAAAAAATCAAATGAGTATTAGGAGACCCAAAATATGCTGCACTACCGCATCATTTCACTGTTTTAGCAGTTTTATCATCGCCACGATAAACTGCGAGGCGGCGCTCTCATGACGTCTGTTTTCCTTTTCTCGTTCAGATGTTATCGATCAATTATCATTTGATGATTTCTGGTGGGGAGCGCGAGGTTTTTTCTTAGATTTTCAACCGATCAAACCCCGGGGATGATTCTCAATCCACTCCTCACTCGATCATCTGGACGGAAACATCAAGGTGTCTTCTGACTTCGTCGACTATACCTGCTCGGTATTACAGCAAGAGCACACACAAACATGATAAGAGGAAAGGGCGAGGGGTGGGCCTTGACTTGAGGTGTTTAGTAAGTGAGAGCTGCCATTATCCCCTCAAACAACAACCCAGCAGCTGTGCGCCCCTGTAAAGCTGCTTCTCTAACCACTAATCGTTCCTGTGCAGTAAACATGTCACATGTGCCATACACTTGAACATACCCAGAAACATTGTGGTGTTATCATCGAAACTATTGAACAGCATCACTTGTTTGTGAAAGTTCCACTGTTGTTTCTTTGCCTCGAGTTACCGTATGTCATTCAAGTCCTACCTCGAGAAAAAAGAAAGTGATGCTTCTCTCACATCGTTATTCGAGCAACTGTCTCTTCTCGTGCCTATTCGGCCTCCTGTACATTTACTCATCAGACGTTGGGTAGACCAATGTACCCGGTGATAATAATAATGACATTCGCCTCACTCTGGCCTCTGCCGTTGATTGAATGTTGTGAAAATGAAAACAATCACTTCTGCAGCTGCTCACTCATCTCGTGTTGCAGCATACTCCGACGTGTTTGTGTGGGTGTATGTGCGTTTGTGTGCGTGCGTGCGTGTGTGTGTGTGTGTGTGTGTGTGTGTGTTGCTGCAGCAGTTTTGTTATATTTTGTCTTATTAGTAAGTTAGTAGCTTTTACTCATATTTTGTCTTGTTAGTAGGTACTTTTGATCGGAACTGTACCGGAATTAGATGAATCATATTTCTGAAGAGTTCGCAAAGATTTGGTGGTCTAATGTCTCCCCTATGACAGTCGAAATCACTCGAAATCAGCTTAACTATCGGATAATGTTTGCTGATGGTTCTAGGACATTCAAATTGGATCGATCTCAAATAGCATCCTGATTACACATCGTTCAAACGAAAATACGGAGATGAAGTCTTGAAAACATCCATCTGTAATTATTCCAGAGTCCGGTGCAGGCACTCTTTCTACACACTGACTTGTTTATTCATTAGCTTCCTTCCGAAACATTGCGTTCCCTTGTAACTTGGTAACGTTGTTCCAAATTTGCTCGTTTGTTTCGATTTGTGTCATTCCTCGGTTATGGCGATCACTGGGATACCTAATAGTACTGACTTTCGAGGAATTTTCTAGATCTGTTTGTATTCCAATCTGGTTACAGCTGTCGGTAATAATTACTGTTATGTTGTGAAATATATGACCTCATTAATTACAATTTAGCCATATACATCAGAGTTGACAGCAGTCGACGATTTTAGACGAGTTTAGACGATTTTCCATCATGACTCATCCTAAGATCATAACGATGATCTTACATTTACTTGGTGTTATAGTTGATCACACACCAGAATGCCGGGGAAGTCGGTCATTTGGCCTAACTGGACATTTGGCCTAACTGGACATTTGGCCTAACAATCTGTACTAAAATTAGCGGTCATTTGGCCTAACTGGACATTTGGCCTAAACCTAATTTCAAGCTTCATTCACACATACCGTTCCTGATTAGGCCATTAGAATGCCGGTAGTCGATCTAGCTTGAAAACAAATCATTAAACAATCAACAATTCATTGGCCGTGCCTAATCAAGTGAAGTATAGCACCTACACTCTAATTCTAATTAAGGAGTGGGTTATTACATTTCAAGACTTTATTGATGCACTTGAACACTTGCACAGCTGAAGACTGAAAGGCTATATTTAGAACTGGTAAAAGTTAGAATAGTAGGTATTTATATTCTCCGACGTACACATACATTATCCTAAGACTACTGTTTCATGCAAAAACCCATACCGTGGCCTTAGGGTTAGACCTTTTATAGGTTTCTCATCTACTAATGCACAAAGGTCGTGTGTAGACTGTAGAGTTCAGTATAGGTAATCTGTTTCAAAATCAACTAAGTTTTTTTCGAATCACATCTTGATCTACAATCTCATTATAAAAAAGCAAGCTTATCCATTACCTGATTGACATGAACTTGAAGGGAAAAGGAGAAGAATGGAAGAATTAAGATCCAGTTTCTTTGGAGTCTCAACTACTTCAGGCTACAGTCCACTCTATGACGGAATTCCATCACAAGCCAAGGTAATGTGAAGCAGGAATTTTTCATCAAGATTTTGAGAGTCACAGCGCTGAAATTTGAAATGAATCTGACAGGAGGTTTTAGCCCTAGCGGTCAGTCTTTGTGATTTCCGCATTTGATCAGTGAGATATCCCAAATCTTATCCGCTGGAATGCGCCTTCCATCCCAAATTTTCCAAATTACAGTAAGACCACCGGTCTAACTGTAAATAATCCATATCTCCATGATCAGGAATTCTGTTTTTGCTATCTCCCATACCCTAACTTATAGCTACCTTCTCCTAGCTCTCATGTCTTCCTTCTACAGTGTCTTGCTGTGTTATAGTTGTACTGAAGTATTTACGGAATACCGAATATCTTGCTGTTGAATAACGCTGTCACGCAAATCACACATGATACGAATTTTATACCCAAACCCTCCATAAAACGGGGGAAATCATCCAAAGAGCTCAAAGTATATTGTTTGGCACAAATTCAAAACTTCTTATCGCTCCAATATGGACGTTGATTACCATTACTTTCAGTCTCGAATCCTCAATCCATGCCTTGAAATCCATTTAACGAAGTGCTGATGACATTTGGCACCTAATAAAAGATGTACCTACTTGATAATACTGAAATATTACATTTACTATCACCTTGTATCAAAGCTTTACTATTGTACATGCTGGTGTACATGGTGTATTATATAGCACTTGTCTAGTTGTGGCTCGTCTTTGGGCTTATGATCGAATAAGAGCGATTAGGCTAAGTATTTGTAAGGTTGAAAGCTACGCTGACACCAGTCTATACACCTATTTCCTTTGTATTCACTGCCTGCTCTCTGGTTTCTTTGTTGTTTACTCCGACTTGTACCAACTCTAAGCTGATGTCCCCACGCGCAAGATACGGTGTCAACACGAGTTGCTGGAAATGGATGTACCTATGAGCACTCGTGGCAGAGTGGTGTCAAAGAACATGGTGTCTAAGTTAGGAGTTGTCCAAGTAGAGTGGTGTCAGAAGAAAGCGGTGGTAAACTGAGCCTGAGTTAGTGAGGTACGGTGTCAATGGTTTCGAAGAGAAATGACATCAAAGATCAATATCTCCATCCATTGATGAATATCTACGGACGTCCAACACCACTGCAAAGTGGATATATCGTGTACTCATGCACATGAATCCGCTTGCACAGCACAGTCATGTCAGTCACTCTAATTTCCTACAGACTTCTGAGCGAGGCATGACGTGTTAACATGGTTTATTACCCATCACTTATTTTCCAATTAGCAGGTTGATTTGCTGACTCCGATATATAGAAACGAACAAAGACACTTAATTGTCACATTGTCTAAGATTGTTTGTATTCTTTTGATCAAAGCCTGATCATAGGTTTATCAAAGAGCATAACACAGCCACACAATTCGATCATTGACATTGCGTGATTTTGATGTGACTTATATCTCAGTTTAACTACACCGTAAGTTTCCTGGAAATCATCCTAGTACGTTGTACCTTTGCCAGTTTATAGCAGGGAGTAGACAGCTAAGCTAACCCTCAAGCCTCATTAGCAATTATAGGTAGTCACTATGTCCATCCGATGCCTTTTTTAAATATTATGGCGCACTCATAGTTAAACTAAACTGTTGGACCGTGATGCAGCGATGTGTGTGTCTTGACAAACATAGCTCATTTTTGTTTACGGTAATTAAAATTCTCCTCGTCTAGATACCGACAGTATCCCCAGAAAAAACGATTAGAATTTTACACGTACCTTTGGTCACGAGCTTCTTCATTTTCTGTCCTTTCCATATTTTTGCTCGTTGATTTAACTTTGACTATACATGATAATATAATACTGGAATTAATCTTGTGATCACCATCGAGCCTCGTTGACAGCTTTGGTATCAAATGCGATGTTATTCCTGCATTGGGTACGGAGGAACACATTCTTGGACCGGGGGAATCAGGTGGACGGAGGAGCTGGTCCAAGGAAGATGTCACTCACAATGAGACTCAGCGGTGGGGAGAGGAAGACTGTCTCTCGAGACAACAAGGTGAGGAGTGGTGTCAGTGTCAGTGATAGGATGGTTCACGGTAATATGCGAGGTCTGGGAAGTATAGAAATTCCTAAAATCTGTAGAAGAAAGTAAACACTGATACCGTAAGTGTTGCCAAAGACAGGTTGAGTTACAGTCAGTTTGGGGGTAACAGAAGAGGTAAGTATTCAAAAGTGGTGGTCACACCGTTACTGTTAACACAATTATCTACACACTGGGGTAATGCTTGACGTCAAGGTGAGACAGCTTGGTGGTTTCAAGCTGAGTTCTCACTTAGTTGGTTTGTAGAGACGTTCTTCTAACACAATGAATCGAAACCGTGAGTAGTTCCGTACAGACCACTCTGTCACAGAAGTTGATAGCCTATAATCACATTGCTTGTGTTAAGACGGGTCACCAGAACCTTCGCGTCACTTGATGAAGTGAAATCATGTCTTCATCATCCAACTCATTATCCCTCTTAATTATCCATATAATATTCATTATTAACTCTCTGAATGCATACTTAGCATATTATAGTCACTCATCGATATTCCTTAGATTATACCCAAATTGGTCAATAGAATTCATCATTTTGTTGTCCATGATTGATCAATGAGTCAAAACATGGCATATCTCACTAATTCGAAGCTTTCATCAAAATGCCCGTTTTTTTCACACCCAACCCTCCTGCGCGTTGAAATACAGAGCTCCCATTTTTCACTGTCTATCCGTGACGATATGAATTACTCATTGCACGTGAGAGAGATATACTATATAGAGTTAATGAAATAATAGGAAACTTCAACACGTAGGTAATATAGATGTGTGTGTTTTAAACCTGCCAACTTTAGGATACGTTATATCATATCCAATGGTTATTGGTCCTCTAGACAGACGCAAAAACATTGCCACAGATAAGCTACTGACCAGTTAATACTCATGTGTTTTGCTTGGCGTTACTCTTGCATCGTCAGTTAAATACTTGAATACATCCTACGATTCTAAATAGCAACAGATAAAGATACTCTAGAGTTTAGGGTCAAGCAGTTTTTGAGTTGAAATGTAACTGAGCACAATATAGACCATGCAACTGAGCAGTGAGTACATAGATTTGTGTGAGAGCATTGTTCATTTTTCATTGTTCATATAGTCTTACACTGCAAGTGATATGAGGCCATCGATAGTGTCCTAGCTAAGGGTATGTAAACGTGTACAAAGTACAATGTGCATTATACGCGTCACGTGATAAATCATTTTATCCTTTGCCTGGCATCGGATCCCAATTCGATAACCATGACAGTTCTAGAAAAACATATACACTGGACAAGCTTCTGTCACTTCTTCAGTATTCCCATGTCATATTACCTATACCTATTACCTACCTATACCTGCCATATTACCTATACATTCTGTACATGTTGTCCGCATTATGCTGTGTGTAATTTGTAATGTTCTTTCGTACTTTTTTAAGTACGACTGCAGGCCTGTTGGCTCTAGTGACTTTTATTAAAAATTATTTCATTGAAATTTTATTGAAATATCATTAATTATCTTCATTTACTCTATTATGTGTGTCATTAGTTAACTGTTGAAAAGTTAGCATGTTAAATGTTACAACTTTACAAAATTATCAATTACCTACCGAGTTGTCAAGGCAGTGTTTTTGTTGCTGTTGTTGAGGTGTTGTAGGTATCAGGTTTTGATAAAGTAATAACCGATAAATTAACGCTAGCAAAAGTGGCTCGCAGATTTAAATACGAATGATCTCGATTTTGGCCAGTAACTACGATGTAAAACGACCGTTTCGCAGTAAATTTGTAGTCTCAAGGAACAGACTTCCTGTGTGTGTGTGTGTGTGTGTGTGTGACTGTGTGTGAGAGTGTGTAGTTAGAACAAAGTCGTATCCTAATTGGTGATTTGAACTGGACTAACGTACTATCGTGCTCACTGCTCATACACTGTATTCCATATGTTATGTAGTGACTGTGTGATATGGGAGTCTATGGCAGTGAGGCTGTGTGTGTGTGTGTGTCTGTGTCTGTGTCTGTGTTGTGTGTGTGTGTGTGTGAGTGTGTGTGTAGTCTAGGACTACCTTCCGACAACCAATCCCTCTACATTGTACAGATTTGATGAGTTCGTTTAATAATGGCATATGTGACGTTCTTCATGTTTTTTTTGCTGGTTTATAGTAGTTGATGTTTTGAGCTAATAAATTAATAACGATTTCGCGTGTTTATGTACCTTCCTACCAGACACCAGTAGTTCTCGAACACTATAGGTATCATAGTTTGAAGTAAATTCAAATTAATTTTTCACCATTTCGTATACAAGCTATTTGTGATCACGTAGTTTTTCACTCCCGCTATTGCGTGATATTGTGCGTGACTTCTCACGCGTGTGATATTCTCTCTCTCCTCCGTGGTACGCACACAGACACAGGCTCCAGCTACACATCAGCGTGATTTATGAGATTGTGGAAGAGACGAAGCCCAACCGCCATCATCATCTTCGAGAACATTGTCTTCGACGACGGCCTGGCAATATCCCTGCCTAAAAACGTGGTGCGTTTTCACCGGGGATATCTATAATGGTTCTTTGTAAAGATTATCGCTAAAAATGAGAATGTAAACCCGTACACCGTTGCTAATTCGTAATAATTTTTCCGGTGATCTGAAAACATCTGATGTGGGGGAGGTCATGTTTTTTTAGGTTATGCGTTTTATCGGTATGATGGCGATTCACGATGAATATCCGGTTTAAATTCGCTGAAATTTCGATTCTCGGGAAATAACGAATGGGTTATTGAGTCATGTTTCCGAGAAAAGTTACCGAATTTAAAACGTAATTTTGTGTTGATGTACAGCAGGCAGTAGATTTATACATCAGCAGAACTACTGCACTTGTGCAGTATTAATTGAGTGCAACCTTAAGCTATTACTGGGCTATAGTGTCCAATGTCCATGAGTTATAGGGTCTATTAGTACTGGGCCAGTTAACAAACTCAGAAGCCGAGATCCTCTTGTGATGTACCTTACTACGCGTTTATTCTAAGATTTGATCATTCAATAACAGTTCAATCAGTGATAATTTCAGTCGTCCAATTTTCAATGTTATGAGTAGTTATGTTGGAAATATTGGGCGTAGTTAATAATGAGGGTATGCTTGCCTTGAAGTGAGGCAAGTGTGGGCAGATCGCAGAAATGACACTATTACCCACTGACACTTCGTAGTTTCATTCACTTCTTACTTTCATAGTGTGGACGGGTTTATGATTGAGATCAAAATAGGCTACTTGACCGGTAACAAGGGGCTTGGGCTGAATTTAAACTTCATTTCACAGTACAGTGTAATTTACCCAATTTCTTTAAAAAACAAGCACAACAATTTTCTAGTTGTCTCCTACTATAATAATATGTGCAAACATAAGCGATAACTCGCTCATTTGTACACCGCGTTTACATCTAGCGTGAAGCCGTACTGTTACCACCACTTAACTGTCATCGCAACCTGTAGTGTGTATTCATGTGTGTGTGTATGTGTGTGTATGTGTGTGTGTGTGTGTGTGTGTGTGTACGTGTGTGTG
>CAMPET010000002.1:1008440-1034866 GCA_946803715.1 Beroe ovata | reverse complement strand
CCCCGTATTCTAACCCCCCCTCCCTCCCATATTCTAACCCCCTCTTCTTTCAGCGCGGTTCCTCAGAGTACTCGGATCAGTCGTATGACTACCAGATAGAACCTAGTCCAGACACCTCCCCCATGCGGGACTCCTCGCCGCCCCCCTCTGACTGCCGGGACTGCCTGCCCCAGCCACAGCCCCTCTCGTACACGGAACTTAACCGACTGCCGGGTAAGACTTTCATTCTTACTCCAGATAGTGATTGCACGAATCGTTCTGTCAAGGGTATATCAATTCCTCGCATGTCGTTCCCCCTCCCAATCGTTCTTTACCAGGTGTATTTTTAACTATGGGTCTTTCTTTAGATATAGATTGCATGAATCAAGAGTATATTAATTCCTCGGACGTCTTAGTCTGCACTTCTCACTTCACCGTCGTTTCAGTTGTACAACTTAAAGGACAAGATCTCACAGTTAAGTGTTGTTGTGATAAGCCATGGGAGAAAGATGAAGAGGTAAGTCTGCTCAGGATTGTATATGCTGGTTATTAACTGCTCCGCCGACGCCCCCTTTCCCCCTCTTTCACACCTATTTTGCCCCCCCTGGTTGATATCCCTTTTTGTCCAAATTCCGTCCAATCTCTAGGTAACTCTCCTACTCTGCGGCCACCATCTACACTCAACGTGTGCGTGTAAACTTATGGAAACTGGAATATGTCCGATTTGCAAGTCACCAGACGTAATCGAGGACAAGCTCAGAGAGATACGAATAGATTTGAGCGGATTTAACTTTTGAAAGTGAAGCTGGTGCAGTGACGATAATGTAATATGTCCGCGGGAGATGATAATGCAGAAGTGTGATGAGATGTGTGAGCTGTGAAGTGAGGATGAAATACGTGATGTCACTGTTTGTGAAATAATTGAAGGACAGAAGTTTACTTATATTTTGTTTGTGCGATTATTTATTAGCCGTGATTTATTTGTATCTGGGTTTAAGTTGAGTATCTGGCGAAATAACGTGGTTCAAAATAAGTAAACTAACGTTACAACGGGATTATTCACACTTCACATATTGCGTTTTCTGCCGAGAAGAAGGTGGGTTTACATATCGTTGCACTTCATGTAATTGTAACAAGCTGTGAAAACATTCCCTGTAAATATTGAAGGGCTTTTAAAATGAGCAAGGAAATTTTTTTGATAAAAGTTTATAATGTTAATCTATTCTTTGCATTGAGAGAATGGTTCATGCTCGAAACGGTATATGGAACTCTTTTGATATTCATGAGTTATCTTTTCATCATCCTTTAAAGACGTTTTTTATTGTTAGACAGAACTCAGACGGAATAAAATCCTCATATCAGTCTTGTTGAAATGTAAAATAAAAGTTTACTAAAACGTCCGGCGCGGTGAATAGATGACATCCGTGTTGACAATGTCGCGCGAAAATCCACTTTCGGAGCTAGCGCGCGCTGGAAATCCACTTTCGCCGCGCTGTGCGCGCACTCGATCGATCATTTTGCTCTCATATAGCTGTGAGCATAGAATGAACTTTCTTGGGAAGTACAAAATACACCATATCCGTTATGAAATAACTGATTATGATTAACATGATATGAAACTTTAATCAAATAAAGAATTTGCAATCAGGCTCAGTTTATGATTAAGTGTTTTTGAAGAAAGTTATCAAAATTGAATGAGATAGAGATTACATTTCAGCTCACGTAAACTGTGATACGAAACTGTGATTCGACTTCTGAATTTGCGTTGCACCGGGTTAATCTCCCCTCACACAAGGAAGGATTGTGGAGTTTTTAAACTAAGTTTTGTGTCGTTTTGAAGGGGTTGAAGTCAGTGACGTGTCAGGAAGCGAACGTTTTGATATATGACTGATTTTCGATGACGTCATTATCTCTCGTGCCGCGGGCAGGATGTGTTCGTCTCTGATTTTGGGGTCTGCGCCGTGAGTGAGATATTCTGGGATGTATTCCAACTTTAAACAGTGCACTCCAGCCTCGAGAAGGGCGGAAATTGGTACGTCTGGGGGTTGGGAAGAATGAATAAAGTGGTGTCAACATGAATTTGTGTCAACGTGAAGTGGTGTCAGTATTCAAAATGGTGTCACTTACCAGGTTTAGGATTCATAGCCGTTTCCACCAACGCATGCGTCAATCCAGAGAGCACTTTGTAGGGTGCTTGATACTGACTAACCTTACCGCCCCCACATTCTATGACACCTGGAGTTGTTATTAAAGCTTATCAACTCAACTTACTATTATCAAATTTGAGCTCATGGTCTGAGGGACCTATATTGGTGTTACAGCGATTGATCAATGAAAACATGGATACAACCAATGAAAATACAAAAACGCTGTCACGTGATCAAAAATATTTGGGACCCATAGAATGGTATTCTAATATATATGGTATTCTTGGGGGGGGTCCCAAATATTTTTGGGCTTATTTGGGAATATTTGACACTATATAGAATTTCTATATAGTGGTGGGTCTATGATATTACTACTCAGTTCAAAGAACTCAGTTGTTTTATTGCCCATTTGAAGTTTCGAATAATAATGATACTCAGTATCAACGTTTTAAACATATCTTATTCAAGCTCACAGTATGCACGGACAAATAGTGGCGTACGCCTGCAGGTTTGATGCGATCATGCTGATTTACCCTTGATGTTCTTAGTTTTATGACTGCTGATGCAGAGCATGACATTCCACCCGGTGAACGCCTTCCGACCAGACCAGCGACACGACGAGTCGGCCAGACTCTTGGTTATTCCTGCAGTACAAGGTAAAATTTTAATACTGTAATTTATGAAAAATCAAATATAATTGCAATTAATAAAAATTTCAATTTTATACCATGATCGAAAAAGATATAGGTTGACAAAGAGCGCTTTTAACGTGACGTAGATACAACGCGCGAATTAGCTGATAGCTGATAGCAGTATCTTACAGTTTTTTTGCGATATTTTGCGCGTTTTTATCGATCCGATTCTTTGCGATCAAGATGCACTCATTTTGTGGTACTGTAAAACATTTAATTTTAGCCTTGGTGTACCCGTCAAATTGAACTCAAAGCTTTGTTTATCAGGTCATATTCCAGACATTGTTCCATGATGTACTGCAGCGAGGTCGAGCTGTCATCATCGAGATGCGCACAATGATTGTACGGTGGCTCGCACACTTCTTCCCCCATCTGACATGGGGCAGAATACTAGCTGCTAGAATTTGACATGGGGCAGAATACTAGCTATTAGTATTAGACACGGGGCAGAAAACCAGCTGGATATAAAATAGATTGACAATGATCCCAGTCTCCACATCGCAGAGCCGCTCATTTCGCGGTATTAACGAGCTCGCTACCGGGAAATATCATCCCCCACCTTTCTGCGGATCCCACAACACTATGACACAGCCAGAGCCGAGGTTAATGCGTGTCTCATGGAGTGACGGCTCGCGAAGTCCCCTCAAATACGACCAACACTCCCTCTCAAACGCAGTCTCCTTGCCAACCGCGTGCCCCATCGCCATTACACGGATATCGCCATTACATATCGCCATTACACGGTTATATATGCGTTGAGACATGGGAGACTCCAATATCGCTCACTCACACAATGGTACTCCACATTCATTACCTACTATACTGATACTGACATAAAACCAAAAATCGCTGCTAGTGCCACTGTGAACAGTGTTGTGGACCGCAGCAAAAAATAAATTTTCCCTCCCCCATCACCATATTTATTTTCATCAAGCTTTTATTTCGAGCTTGTATCGTTGGTTGACAAATTCTAATTTTCGTTTCAAAAAGTGACGCTTTTACGCTGAGAGCGCCAAACTTTCACAATTTCACATGACTCAGAAAAACTGTCAGTACAGAGAATGGAACTGAAGGTTTTGGCTCTCACTTTTCTCTTGCTTGCTGTCCTTGCGTCTTCTGACGAATGTGGCAGTAAGTGTCAGACGAAATGCCACAATAGAGCTGACTTTATTGTAAGGAAGTGCTGGGATAAAGGTGAGTATGTTTCTCGCAAATATTGAATATATAGCTGATGTTGGTTTTCTAATGAGGCAGAAATTTCTTTATCTCCTCGCAATAAGTAGAAATAGGTCAACAAATCGAGTTCTGGTCCGAATTAAATAGTCCTACTTTTCTTCAGGTTTCTGTGACGAGGACGACGAATCTCTTGAACTGACAAAGAATCGACTTCTGAAATGTCTGGGACGGATGACCTACCTCGAAAAGAGACCGTACTGTGCTGAATATCACAGCGATATCCTAGAGCTGACTATCGGGGATATCGACATAATTGTAGCGAGGGATGAAGAAGCAGTTGACACTGTAACAGCTAGTGTTCCTGTGTGTACAGTCAAGTCAACTCACTTGGGAGAGGATGGTATGTGGTTCAGCATGTCATTCACGAATCAATCTTCTTTTTTCTCCCATCTCTTTCATCATTACATGAAATCCTGAGAGCTTGTGCATCTCGGCAAACACCCATTCACTTTCTTGTGCAGTTGACGGGTTTTGGGACGAATGGGATGCGTGGGGTGATTGTGATGTCACGTGCGGTGAAGGTCTCCACAGCAGAACTCGCGAGTACGTGCCCCCTAGGAACAACGGCGAGGACGTAGAGGGGTACGTGGAGGGAGAGGGTGATATCGAGATCGGTACATGTTCGGACTACTCCGGATGTGAAGGTAATATCTGGAAGTGAATCTCCCATTAATTCAACTTTGATTATTCCAGTATAATAACAACACTTTCTTAACCACGTGCGTTTCAGACATCATGGTGTGCCAAGGTGGGCAGTTTGTAGAAGAGGAAACGTGTTCTGACTGTCCCGCTGGCACATTTAGTCCCGGAGAAAACTCTGTCACGTGCATTAGCTGCCCTGAAAACACGTACAGTAGTGCCGGATCAAGTGGATGTCATTCGTGTCCTGGTGACACGCTTGTTAACGCCGGAGAGGGAACCCAAGAGAGCGACTGTGAAGCACCGGTCTCGTGTGACCCAGGGTACATCAACGTTAGCGATGAATGTCTGCTCTGTCCCCAGGGATCATACAGTGACACATACAACGCGGTGGAATGTACGGCATGTCCGGAGGACGCGTACACTGACGGTGAAGGAGCAAGTAGCGCAGGTGAGTGCAAAGTTGACGGAGCACCTGGCGACTGGGGAGAGTACACGGCATGCTCTGCGAAGTGCAACGGAGGGGAAAAGACCAGGACAAGGGCTTGTGACAGCCCGGCACCTGCTAACGGAGGCAATGACTGTGATGCAGGGGATCTCACGGAGACGGAATCATGCAACACAGACGCCTGCCAGTTGATTCTCTTCAATGATGACACTTTTACTGGGACATCTCACACGGTGTCAGACTCCCTCTCCTATACTGACGGTTACAATGACAAGGTAACCAGCGTGAAGGCGGTGAAGGGAAACTGGAAAGTCCACGAACACAAAGGATACACGGGAAAGGAGCAGATTCTATGCGAGGGTGATGAGGTGAATTGGGTTGAGTTCAACGACCAAATCTCCTCAGTTAGCTTGCTCGATTGGGAGCCAGCAGAGTGTGATTACGAGATCTGGCTCTATGAGGACGTTTCTGACACTGATGCCGAGGCACTCAAGCTCAAACACAACGATGGGCTGCTCAAAAAGAGCGGATGGAACGACAAGATCTCAGTCGTCAAGGCTGTCAAGGGATTCTGGAGGTTGTATGAAAACGACAAGTATTCTGGGGATAAGAAGGCTATCTGCGAAGGTGCGAAATACAGCCACTCGGATCTAAAGGGCTTCGACCTTGCAGATAAAATATCCTCCATCAGGCGTCTGAAGTGCTGTCCACTCGACGATGACAGCTGTGATGAAGACTGGCTTTAGAGGGAAGCTGGTGCTCTCTGTTGAGATCCTAACACGAATTTACCTATAAATCGAACAATATATTGTGCATTCCACATCTGCAGTTTGACTGTGCCTAGGTCGGAAATCATATAAGTGCCACTTAGAAGTTAGAAATCAAAAGCAAGCTCGAATGTCACTCAAATCACATTTGCCTTCGTCAGTCGTAACATAGTACCCGTCACTGGAACCGCGGTCCGCGTGTCCAGTATTATAGATGAACCCCTTAATGAAACAAAATTACCGCAGTATGGGACATAGAGCGAATAACAGGTCAAAAAATACTTGAAAACTTTTCCTCCCTGATCACCATTTTTGTTTTACAAAGGCATTTGGGAAGGCATTTCGCGCGATCTTATCTTCCTGTTTCTTTACGATCATACGCGTCATAGTCTGGATTATTGCTCCCTCTTGCCCTACAAGTCCACTTATTTGCTGGGGCGAGGGGCTGTTCCATCAAGTAAACCCACCCTTGAGATCCGCCGAGAATTTATCCCACGTGTACTGTTTCTCCTGGAGCCACGTGCCCCCCTCTTTGCACGCTGTCAGATACGTGGGGTGAAGTACCCAAATGCCTGACCCCACTGCTGAGATGAACTTCTCATTTCGGTTAGGCTTCGTGGCCTGTGAATCGAAAATTAGGAATAGGATCAAGAAATCAGGAGAACTATGATAAATCCCAGATTAATTAAAGCATCAACGAGTTAGATGGGACGATAATATGATCACTCACTATCAGATGAGTACATCTGGTATCGAATGTAGAAGATGCCAGGACTATCCCACCGAATGAGTGGGCTATGGATCCAAATTCCTTCTTCTCAACATCGTTCATTCCTGATTATCAAATTACAGAGTATCAGAGTGTGCCAAGGTTACAGCCATTTCGAACTCTGGTATCCCTACTTGACCAACAGTATTACCAGTAAAAAGGAAGTAACGCTGAACAGGGGGCGAGTCCAATGCTTTCTCAAGATCACCATCACTAGAGATATCGATATCAGTGGAATCGAAGTCTTTGATTAACTCCTTGACTTCGGATTCGCTGAGTTTCGGAACTCCCTGTGACATAAAAGAACGTGACACATTTGAAAGATTTTGCCGAATTGGGTTTGAAACATCATAAAACCATCTTTAGCATGCAAGTCACCTTAACGTCAGATTTAGCGTTGGGAGTGGAGGACGAATGAGGGGCAAGGGACACATTGGGCAAGTTCGAGTTATTGAGGGTATCATCGGGAATATCAAATTTCCTGGAAAGATCAACTGGTTCCGATCTTGTGTCAACAGAGCCCCGGGTGTCAAGAGGAGCTTTTGACACCACTCTAGTCCTGGGTCCTTCCTCTCCCGCTAGAATTGCTTCCCTTGTCTCTTGACCATCTTCGTATGTCACTGAGAGGGAAACCCGGTATCACTGAAAGTCTATAATAGTCGCCACACTATTTACACGTGATCATCAGTTATCACGCGCCACGTGTCACACTGTCGCACGTTTCACAATGTCACATACCGGTAGAGTGAGGTTGCGTCATGAGATCCTCCACAGGGTAGTCTATCTTCTCTATCTTCCGGAATGTAGTCCGCTTGCTGGACCCTCTACTCCGAGGTGTTCCTGTGGAATATGTACAGGTCACGTGACTGTCCAATGTCACGTGACATACACAGAGAGAAATTTCACAGAGAAAAATTACCCTAGGAAACATAAGTATTGCGTGAAATTCGACGAAAAATTCCACAGTTTCGCTGTGCAAAACATGTCACGTAACAGTCCAATGTCCATAGGGAACCGGGGCTGTAAAACTTGATGTGGAGAATTCGTAACATACCCGGGGCAACAAATCCAGAGGAAGTTTCCTCTGATGAAGTGATTCGTTCCAACATCTTGATCTCCTTCTGTAGATTCTGAAATTGAGTGCATTTTCGGGAAAATGTTGGGGACTTGATGGATCGCTCAATTTACTTAAATTAACTATAGATCACCAGAACTCGTGATCTTCTGATGTATCATCTATAAAATAGTGCACTCACAGCATCCAGTGAATGAGGATTATCCATGTCTGGAGGGGGAGGGGGAGGATTGTGTCCCGGCAACTGCTGAGTATTGTCTATCTCAACTGCGGGGACCTGTACATCTTCCACGGCTAGAGGGGGTGAGAGAGGGGGTGAGAGTGAGAGTGAGAAAAGTGGTGAGAGAGGGTGAGAAAAGTGGTGAGAGAGGGTGAGAAAAGTGGTGAGAGAGGGTGAGAGTGAGAAAAGTGGTGAGAGACGGTGACATGACATGGGAAAACAACCTTCTTGAGGTGTAATTACCCGAAATATTGAGTGATCTCTTTGGATCAAATCCAGGAGGGAATTCGGCTTCGGGGAGGCGCTCCTTCGCCTCATCACACGCTGACACCCAGTAACATGACACCGCCTTGACACCCCTCTTAGCTGCCTCCTCCATGTTCGGCTCACGGACATCCTTCAAACCTGGAAAACATTAATTTGTTATTCCTTCTCTCTCGCTGGCAGAATTTGATAATTTATCAAAATGCGTGCGCTAGGGGAAACAGAAACCCCACTAAGGAATTGTGAGCACGACTGATGCATAGCGTATGTATCGAAGTGAACTGCACAACATGATGGACAGATGAACTCACTGCAAATCACATGAGTGCACGCTCTGTCGATATAAGTCCTCACAGCAGCACCATTACGTCTGGCCATAGCTTTAATTTCAGCAGCTGGTATCTCAATATTCTTACTCTGCTTCACAACTAGAGTCACCTATGTGTTGGAAGAAAGGAGGGGGGTTACATGGTAATGTTGGGTTCATGTTCCATGAAAGTGTTTTCCTGGCCACCCTCAGGATTTCCCTCTAACGATATCCAACTCTAAGGATATCCAATTCTAAGGATATCCAACTCTAAGGATATCCAATGCTAAGGATATCCAATTCTAAGGATATCCAATTCTAAGGATATTCAATTCTAAGGACATCCAATTCTTAGGAAACCCAATTCTAAGGACATCCAATTCTAACGATATCCAATTCTTACGATATCCAATTCTAACGATATCCAACTCTAAGGAAATCCAATTCTAAGGATATCGACCGACTCATCCACTCATCCCACTCGTCAGTTCCCACTCATCATTTCTCACCCCGCTCAGTATCTTAGTGGAGGGGGGTGGAGCAGCTGTTTTCCGCAGGGCAGCAGCAATGTTCCGCTTGTACACAGTCTCCAGACTGCTGACAGTCGTGTCGAGGGCGGGAGCCGGGGATTCCAGTGCTTCCAGCGCGGGTTCTACCTGAAATACGGGGAAATTTCATTGCATCTTGAACACCATGAAACAGACATGAGACAACATTGTTTGATATTCTTCATTGTTGGATATTTTCCACGATTCTTCATTGGTTATATCGGCAATGCCGAGTTTTGGTCATAGTGAATTGATCATGTGATTATACTGACATTGATGACACTTTTAGGTTTCAACTTCATCGGAGTGACAAATCCCTCATCGTCATGTTTGAGTATGGAACCTGATCGTGTGATCGTCACCGCTGGTGTCTCCACAGGAATCTGCAGATACAGGGGGGGGGGCTGGAATCAAAAATAAATTTGGTATAAACGGTGAGAAACGGTGGATACCGAATATTGACTGCCGATAGTAACAGATTGGAACAAGGATCACATGGGTTAATATCCAATTGAGTTGAGGGGTGGATACTGATTGCTGACTGGTTCAGATACCTTTTCAGAAAGTTTCGATGCAGCGTTGCTGAGGGCTTCTGTTGAGCTCGCAGCAGCTTGGTCCTTATCACGCTTACCTGAGTATAACGGATATCACGATAATGAAACCTGTTGAGAGCTGGATATTGACACCAGAGTGACACCACTAACCCGGTGGCTCCTTGTCATAGAGGTATGGTGTCACATCCACCAAACTGAGAGTATCGTAACATTTGTACAACCAAGTGATATGAACACAGGGCAACTTCCACTTGAATGAAGCGAGAACCTTCTTCGAGTCACCTTCATATCGCTGAGAGATTAACGGGTGATAAAGTACACTGAAATTAACGGGTGATAAAGTACACTGAAAAGCAACGAGGAACGAACATCTTGATCATATTCATTGAAGCCAATAAGTTACAAATACGCCACCCGTGAAAAACATTTATTGATAAGTTCAGATATTTGATTCAATATTTTACTCAATTATCCACCTGGTATAGAAGATGGGTACAGGGCTGAGAGCTAGTCGCTGCTATAGCTCTGTTTGTGAATGTTCCCTGATGAGTCCCGCCCAGGGTCTCAATTAGCTTACAAATGTGACTCAACTCAAATCCAGAGAACTGAAAATGGAAACTGTTATCATGGATCGATGCGAACAATGACTCAAAAAATCGTGAAGTCGATGGTCAGATGGAAAAGTTTTGCTGAACATAGGTATGCTCTCTGTACCTGAGTGTAGCAGACTACAGTGCCTTGTAACACGTTACAGTCTTGCGGTATGTTCCGTGGGGTGAAAAGCAGGTTGTCACCCACAGACAGGATCTTACCGCCCTGGATACATCTGGAGTGGTGTCAACGTTAGAGTGGTGTCAACTTTAAGTGGTGTCAATGTTGAAGGAGTGTCAATGTTAGAGTGGCCGTGGTGTCAATTTTAAGTGACTGAGTGACGTCAGCGAAAGTATGGTGTCAAAATAACTGATTTCAAGAAGCACCGATTTCACCAAACTTGCCTCTGGATCCACATGTATGTCACGAAAGTAGAATTGGTATGACTTGTTTCCTTAGTCTTGAACGGGTCTCCCACTACAAAATCTACATTGTCATTCCTGGAACATGGATTAGAAAATTTCATCTTCTATAACTTCGAAAGAATGCAATAAGGAAACTTGGATTGAATCATATTTTCGATTGTATCGAACCTCAGGCAGCCGCCATGGGCAATGATTTGTTGCTGAACCAGTCTTTTGATTTTAGCTTGAATCGTATCTGCCAAGATCTCAAACCGAAATCCTTTGAACAGATCCGATTTTTGTATCATCTGCAATGGACAGCTATTGAAATTCTGCTTAACCAGATAGTAATCCATCAACTTCAATTGAATCCACCTGGATTGTCATGCTTCAGTGGATTCAATTCAAGTTGATGGATAGATCAATGCTGCTTCATTGACCTCTGCACAACAAACCGTTGAATCAGAAGCTGATTTAGTACTGTTAACAAGGGCGGTTGTGTTAGAGCTAGTTGTGTTTGCTGATTTTTCACTGCTAGTCGATGATGTGGCATTGTCACGCGTTGCTAGGGTCACGTCACGCGTTACTAGGGTGACATCACGCGCTGCCTTGGTGAGATCGGCTGTGGTCAATGTAGTGTTGTTCAGGGTTGTATCACCGGTTGTTGTACTACTTCTGTACTGGTCGAGGATCGCGTTCGAAGCATCCTGGAAACACAAATTCTCTCAAAAATAACCGATATTAAAATCTGCAATCATCATGTCGCTTTTTTAATCCAGATCAGCTCTGTTTCGTACCGGTTTCTTAGTTTTCACTTGTCTGAAGGAAGGAAGAGGATCGTGGGGGTCTTCCCCCGAACTGGTGGGGAGAAGCGTGTACACGTCCTCTGACTGTTGAGCACCCTCCTGCATTGACTTGATCAACCAGTCCACGGATACTACAGCAGCTTCCGGCTGCATTCCGTTAAGCACTTCCACCTGCAATAAAGAACTGATAAAGAACAATGATCTTTAACTTTTCTACCTTGTAACTTGTCTCAATGTTGCGACTTGCTTCATTTTCAGTTACCCGTCACCCACTTCTTTGAGAGTTTTCACTTTGGACACTATGTGAGTAACTCTCTCAGACAAGACATCTAGTCGCATGGCTCCACCATGGTTTATCAGCTTCTTTATCTTGTCCTGTTCGGCACTGGTAAACCCTGACACATATATCCTACATCCGTCTAGGTAACCCTGCGAGAGATATTTCATTGATCTCATATATGTGGTATGGACCATCTTGAACAGTGTTACATTTGATATCATGGTTTTAGCCGATAGAGGTTAGGATGAATCTACACTTCTTCCTCACTTTGTTCTGACTGAGTGGAATGTCAAGATCAGTTGTGTTGAGTTGAGAGAGTACTGTGGTGTCATTCCTGTGACATATCAAATCATCGTCTAACAATCATTCAATCATGTCATCTCTCGTAAAGAAAGATGTCCTAACTAAACCAATCTAACTGAACGTCCTTATTAAACGTCCCGCCGACTATACCTGCCCGCTGTAGTGTTACAATCCCGCGTCTCTTCAAGAACTGGACGGTACGACACGTCATTTGCCGGGGCCGTGGTGGTCGAGTGTTGGAACTCTGCCAGCTCTAAACATACTCCCTGGTAAAACATGGTACAGGGTGAGGACAAGAGTCAACTTCAGGTAAGTTGATCCATTCTCTTCGGCTCAGTGAAAAGATGCTGTACTGGATCATCAATTTCGCAGTTTCAAATGACACGGGTTTTTTACAACGGCTTAACCTTCTTGATACACTCATAGAACCAGGCAGATTTAATGCATGGTATTTTCCACTTGCGGGCGTGTTCGTATTTGTTACCACTCGCTTGGTCAAGAATGAGGTGGGTACACCTGGGATTATGGTGTGGAAGGATCAAGAACATCATTCAAATCAATTATATTTGAATTCTTCATGAAATCTAAGAACCCCATCATGAACTCACTTATCCATAACAAGGTCACCGCTGTAAGTGCCCCCATATTTAGCGGTCAGGACCTGGATATCAGACCGCTGCGCTGCATCCAGTCCGGTAACGCAGATCGTACACCCTCTAAACGGTAAGCACTTGTACTCCGTCATTACCGTGGCGTCGTTTTCAATGACCTGACAAATGTATGGGAAAATGTTACAGGAATCGGTCTAGAAGTAGACAACAGCTAGCGTGTAGGGCGCTGGCCTTGTACGCTTGATAAAGCTCAGTTATCCGCAGATGTCTGGCTTCGGATGGGAAATAATTAAGTCACCTGGGATTTGGACTTTTCCCACAAGAACGTGATCCAGGATGGAGACATGATGGGAATACCCAGCTTCACAGCACATTGATATTTCTGGGGGAAAAGTAAACTAGAAAAACGGTATTTGGGAGGATTGGACATTGGACAGGGTTAGTCAAAAGAAGGGGCAGGGTAAGTCACACTACCGCTAACGGTAAATCCACACTTACCAGACTGCCCACTTCATCAACCACAAGGTGTGTGACTTCAGATGTCAGTGTCGTGCTGACAGTCCCACCCATTGCTATCACCTGTAATTATAGTATCATAGTAGATATGCACAGATGAAGAATAACAGACTAGAATGCATTCCCTAGCAACGGAGGATGCACTCCCTAGCAGCAGAGTTGTTTTTGTCAACATCACCAACCTGTTGGTACAGTTTCTCTCTGGTATCCTTATCAATGTTGCTGCAGCAAACTCTAGTTTTCTGTAGTGATACCGAGAACATGTGTTGTCCTTTCTTTAAACGTCTCGGTAACAACACCTGTCGATAATGACGGGTTATGTCATAATTGGGATTCTCATAGCACACTCCGTGGTCCTTTTAATGATAATTATCCAAAACAAGAACCATTTCTCGATAAATATGACACATTGGAACCTCATGTTTTAGCAAGAATGATATTGCAGCCGGTCCAATGATAGGAACTCCAGTTTTCTTCACCAGTTCAAATGTTTCCCCCTCAAAGAATGGCAGTAGGTACAGATCAACGTCAGTCTCAGAGTTCAGACAGCTAGCATGCAGTAATGGGCATTCTATCTTCAAAACCTATGAGAGTGAGGGGTGAGTTTATGTCAAACTAAATCCCCCTTCTGCATATATGTCAGAGAAAAAATTCAGTTTGGTAGCTAACCTTTCTGACTAAAACAACTGCTTCTTCAAGAAATGCACTGTAGTTGCTTTGATCATTCACTGCAACTAACTTCTTACAGTCCATTTATCATTACCAAGCTATGTCCCTCCAAACTACTTCAATCAAAATGATACATTCTATAGACATGAACAATATATCTTAGTTCATCGAGAAAGATACAAATGCTCCTAGAATTGTTTTCTTTTAGGAGAAGGGGTAGTTTTTATATAGCTATCTATGTTATAGTGGCGTCTTGAAATGTGATTCAAGAAACGCTGTGTATAATGTATTCGTGTATAGCGGCAAAGGCGTGCGCAGCCCTCGCGCGCGCGAAATTCAGTAGTTTTTGCGCGGGTAGAGCAGAAGAAATGTCGTGCAAATTTCGCGCCATGCGTAAAGTTTGCCAAATCTGAAAATCAGAGTGTACCTTCTATCCATGACATACAGTGTGCTCCAAAAGTGTAAAGTCAAAAATCCATACCCATTTTGCTCTCACTGTCTCATACATTATCAACACAGACACTAGAAAATAATCATCTTAATTTCACATTTAACAACTCCGCGCCGCTATAATTATCAGGTATCTCAATTAAGCCTGACTGTTTCATAGAGTTCGATACGAAAAATTGGCTTATTTCGAACCGTGATCGGAGGTTTTCTGATGGTATGGGGAATGTCGGCTCGCGGTATATTGGGTCGATAGTGTAGGGGAAGAGAACAAACTTGGCAAAGTATTCGCCATATTCTTCATCCTGAGGAAAATCGATGAACGTTATATAATAAGTGAAGTAAATATAATAAGTGAAGTAAACTCTCAATAATGAATATCACAAATGCGAAGAACCGGATAAACTTAACCCGACTTACTTGTTGTCTAACAGTCTGTATGGAGGCTATCATGATATTGGTGGTGTAGGGAAACACAGCAGTCACACTAACATCTGGAGGTGCGGTATTAGGCAGAGATCTGATCAGATTATTCCACACTGCCGGATTGCCAGCTGGGCTGTTTCGAGCGAGGAACATCTCAGAGATGTTCACTCGGACTATACCATGCCCAGGGTAGAAACCGCGATAAGAGATAGGGATTTGGAGAGTGGGATGTTCTCGCTGTAACTAGGGAGGCGATGAGTTCAGAACGCGCGCGAAAGTGCTGCAATTCTGAATTATTATACGGTTGGCTCCTACATGATGATTGGTACCGAGAGATTACTGAACAAGTTTCCTCACTTTTCTGAGGCAGAGGAAGTTCCTATCCGAATCGTCCAGCCATACTGTGTACCGCTGTCCTGCACATAGCTTATCTGGATGTGTGCCAGCTCTGGCATCGGGATTGGTGACGGGAACGCATAGGGCGTCCGTACAGCCCGGAAGGGGGGCGTAGTACATGATATCTGAGTGGTGATGTTAGAGGAGTGATGTTAAGGGAGTGATGTTAGGGGAGTGTTGTTGGAGTAGAGATGTCAGGGGAGTGATGTTAGGGGAGTGATGTCTGAGTGTGAGTGGTTTGAAAGTCGACTTTGGAGTGAAAATTCAATCTGATATTCAATGGTTTTCCTTACTCTCGTGTTGGGTTCCAGGAAACACACTTCTAGAATTTTGGATGATGTTTACTTGATCGACGCCGTATTTCTTACGAGAATAAGTCTTATCTGCATCATCAATCGACAAGACCTCTACCTGAAGAGAGGATGAAAAGGTGTCAATTGGGGATGTAGCAGCGATAAACAGTGGTTAAACGGAACTGTGTCAATGAATGATTTGTGTCTCTATGGTGAGAATGATATGGAGTGAGAAGAAATATCAAGGGAAAGATGGCGTCAAGGTCATCAATGCGAATTGGGGTGGGCTCAAAACATCACCTTGAAGATGGGTGAAAATCTCTGGCAACCGGCAAGAGTCTGTAAATCAGGCAGCGAGTTGACAATCTCATCATCATCCTCTGACATGGCCTCGCCATCCATGTCACCATCATCCTCCACATCACTTAGCTTGGATCTCATCAAGTTCATTGGCTGTCTCGTCAGCGTAGATCTCATCAAGTTCATTGGCTGTCTCGTTGATGATGACGTCTGAGACGTTGATGAAGGGGTGAAGTGCGGTTTTCCAGAGGCTTGATTTGCCATATTTTTCAGTTTTCCGACGTCTTCATGTGATTGATTTTTAGAACTGGGTCCTGTCCGTTTCTCAGTCAATTGTTGTAGTTGTTTCTGTATCTGTTGTTGCTGTTGCTGTTGTTTTGATTTTTGTTCTTGTTCTTGCTCTTGTTGTTGCTTTGCAACTAAAAACTGTTGTAAAAGAGTCGGCTCTGTCTCCTGAGACTGAGCTAGTTTTGATCGCTTTGTTTCTGGTTGTTTTACAACCTTTTCCTCCATATCAGACTTCCTCTTTCTGCTCTTCTTCTTTTTCTTCTTCTTACTACTTTTCCTCTTGCTTCCTGCTGCTGTGAACTTTTCCAATGCTCCGCGCTGGAGAAGTGAACTCACAGCAAACTGACCGCTACCTCTCACTTGTCTGGATGAATACGGCGGGTTTGCGGGCCGTGGGACGGGTTGTGGGGCGGGCAGTGGGGCGGGTTGAGGTTGTGTATTAACACGATTGCGAGCATTCTCATTAACATTGTCCATGAGCAGCATGGGCTGTCTTCTCGCATTCCCACCCATGACATCAGTTACGCTCTCAGCAGTGGGGTTATGAGTGGTGTCGTGAGTGGTGTCGTGAGTGGGGTTATGAGTGGGGTTATGAGTGGGGTTANGTGTGAGGTTATGAGTGGGGTTATCTGTGGGGTTATGAGTGGGGTTGTGTGTGGGGTTATGTGTGGGGTTATGTGTGGGGTTGTGTGTGGGGTTATGAGCTAGGTGTTGGTTGTAGCTTTGTGAGCTGGTGAAACTAGCAGTCAAATGTCCAGGAAACGGTTTAAACGAGCCACTGTTTATCAGGGTTGCATCCAAATACTCTGTGTCATCATTCGCGTTGGTTGGGGAGTATCTCCCATACGGGTCATTCTCCACAGTGTTGCTATTAGCAACAGCACGCGTGTCGTTACTGTTGCCATATGCAACCTGGTTTCCATAATATCCATAGTGTGTCCCATACGCTAAACTGTACCAATCTGCTGAATAGGAGGATGGAGGGACTGAGGACACAGCGAGGGAGGATGAGGATTGGAGAACAGCTGAGGATTGGGGGACAGATGAGGATTGGGAGACAGATGAGGACTGGTGTGACAACAGTTTCGTTATGTAGGCCTCAGACCAAGTGGAGACGTGATTTCCTCCACTGGAAGAGAAATGAACCGTCACTGGTGTCTGTGTAGAGTCACATTCTGTAGCAGTCAGTGAGCTATCACAGCTTGACCAGTGGCTCATTCCCTATAGAGAGAATTGATAGGTTAATGTTAATGTGATATTCATCGGCTTTACTGAGTATGCCTCGAATTCATCAAATTTCGATACACAATTATAAATGAAGAACATGATCACTGTTTAGTGTTCATTTATTAATTTCGTTTAGAAGAGGATAAAGATATGGTCGCTTAAAAAGCCCAAAAACAATAACTGGAGGAATGATAATTCGCAATAATTCAGTAAAATTGTCAGATCCGTAACATAACAGTTGACAGTCGAACATCTCATTATTTCTGTCAGACCGCAGTTTTAGGTCTTGTTTCAGGATCGCTAACTTGTCGAATATAGATCTGGTCTGGGGGATGCTCCTTGTCCCCCAACTCAAACGTGTAGGAGGAGGCGATGGCAAGCAAACTCCCATCATCATTGAAACTGAGCGAGGCTATGGACGTGGGTAGCCGGTGTAGTTGACATAATCGTTTCTTGTTCTCACTGTCCCAAATGTTAACAAACCCGTCACAGCCACCAGTAGCAAACGTGTTGTATCGCTTGTGGAACGATATGGCATTGACCGGATATATCGTTTCCATGCCATCTTCCTTTATACGGTGGCATTTGAAGGCATATTTCTTCTTCTGAGCCTCAGGGCTGGAATCCAGATACTCAACCGCTACACGACCCTCACACGACGATAGGACATAGCCCTTCTTGTTGGGGAAACACCGGATACACCTTGTCATGAACTTGAGGGCGCTCTCTCGGCGCTGGGCGTCGAACTTCATGTTCCTGATGTCCCAGATAAGGACCCGGCGACCTCCCGTACCTACCACCATCACCTCGTCAACCATGCCTGGGTGATGGGTCAGGGTCAGGAATTGGGAGAAAAAAGAGGGCGTGGGCAACAAAATATAGACGGGGGGGAGGAAAAAGTGAAAACGGACAAGTTATGCGCGCCTTGGCGCGGGTCCAGAAATCAATTGGGTCTTTAATGACACCTTACAGTTTTACCCATTGTGTAGATTCTGTCTGGGTGCTCGCTGGAGTGTATGCAGTCTCTTGCTCTCGGATCCCACAGCTTCACTAACTTATCCCAACTACCTGGAGAAGAATAAAACCAATTATAGCCCCCAGAAAACCCCGTGATCACTTGCTATAGCAACTACTTTCTGTACAATTTTATAACATTTGGTCGAGAAGAACTAACCAGTAACAGCTAAATTCACTTCACTATTCCACTCAACACACTTGATCGCATCTTGGTGATATCCAATGACACGATCAGAGTGCGTGTTGAAATCGAACATCTTCAGCTGACCATCCAGCCCCCCAGCGATGGCGGTGGTTGCTGTGATGAAGGAGCAATCTAGCACTGCGTCCTGGTGATCGAACTTAGCCCGCATCTGGTTGTTTACGGTGTCGTAGAGACGTGTGCTCTGGTGGGGAAAAGGGGGAGTTATACAATAGAGCCCTCGCCACAACTTAGCAGCTGTAAAAACTAATAATCAAATTGACCTCCCCAGTAAATGATCATGCAATGATATTGATCATGACCTAATGGCTTTTGTTTTTAAAGTAACTGGGATCTATTTTCCTGGGAAAAATTGCTGCTTTTACACACCGAATCCCATGACGACACGAGGAGGAAGTTGTTTGGACCGAATGTGACGTTGGATATCCCATCTGTAGGGGGAGAGTTCAGCTGATATTCCTGTGCTTCTGAACGAGCCATCCTTTGACTGAGAAATTGAGATCACGGGAGTGACAGGCTGTCTCGGGCTAAGGGAGATAGCTTCGGAGTAATATTGGGAAATCATACCAGCTATTGACACAAATCAAAAATTGCATTCTAAAACATCTTTAAGTGACCAAAAAATTGTAAAAAGTTGAGGTAGGTATACAGTAAGCATTCAAACAGAAGAAGTGGAAAATCAGTCCTGCATGGGTGAAGGAGTTCTGATGTGAAACATGCAACTGTGCGTTGATCGGTATGCATATTTCCATATCTCAACTCGTGTTAACATTTGACCACCAGTACTAGGGATTGGGACGCTCTGAAATAAGTAAATTTAGAATGAATTATTACTACGGTAGTTTTTCTTTTATTCTTCACCTTCTTTTATTCTTCTTTTATCAGTTGGGCCTTCTTCACCGTGAGGTTAACACCCGCAAGGTAAACCCCACGGCCCACACACTCCCAAAATGTAAACCATGATAATATCAATCATAAGAAGATAACTCTGCAACTAGACATGGGAGTATAAACGTGATTTGCAGCACAAACAATGACATATTATGGAGACATAACACACCTTGCCAGCCTCCATTATGAAAAGATTTTCATAATTTGGGTTCCAGGGAGGTAGAAGGTTGGTTGGTGGAGGTAGGATGTTCCTAACATTAGTTCCTTTCATAACATTGATGAAGTCGATGTTACGCTTGATGAAGTCGACTGAACTGGTTTCAAAAGGAATTCTGATTACATTTGAATGGGAATTTCTTTGCTTGTATGGAATGTGTTGGGAATCAGGGGAGTTATCCGGATTTTTGTCTAACTGAAACGGTCATCGAAACATTATTTCCTTGTCAGTTGTCTAACTGGAACAGTTAAAACTTAAATTAATGGAAAGAAATATCAACCAGAATTACGTGCAATGTGCAATGATATACATAAATCACCTTGAGGTAACAGAATTGGCTGTCCAAGCTCTGAGAATCGAACCAACATACATAATGATTGCCTTCAACTAAAGCCACTTCATGTCTCGGAGATTGTGCACTGGACATATTCATTCGAAGCTGTAATGGTTCTTTGGGATGCTGAGATGAATCATGTTCTTGGTGACTGAGGCTCTTTTTCCTCTTGGAAACAGGACACTGAAGTTGAGTAAGTGTCGGTGGTTCACTGCTTTTAAGAATACCCTCCTTACATTTGTTATCTTTCAAATCAGCAGACTTTATAAGTGAGCTAGATGATTCTATTTTTAATGTACTCTGATCATCAACAACAGCCTTGACCATTTCCACAACATCTGCTGCAGAAATACATTTTGTATTTTGGTCCTTTTTTGCTGAACTACTTTCTACCTTACTTTCTATATTTTTCTTGAGGGGTAATTGATTTTGGTCTGAAGTCTTGACTCTCTTCTTGGTAGAAATATCTTTTCTCTCATTTGAATAAAAGAATCCCCTTCTAGATGTGAAAAAGTCTGGGTATTTTATTGTTTTCTTGATATTTGTTGGAAAAAATTCTTCCCACTTGATTATTTCTGAGTCGTTTTGCTTCTCATTCAGTCGATGATCTGAACATTCATTGGTCAACAAAGTCTTACATGCACTGATAAACAAATTATATCTTGCCAAGCGAGATTCAAAGTTCCGTTTCTTCTTTTCATTTGTTCCTTTAAACTTTGGACCTGGATTTATGGGTACCAAAATGCTCCCGTGTTTTGTATGTATCCGTATTATCATTTTAGAAGCTCTTTCTGATATCATTACATTTTTTTCCATTTTGTCTAAAACATCAGCACAGGAATATATCTCATATTCTGTACTCACCAATTTCTCATTCCTTACAACAAACTCAATCACTGCAGCATTCAAATTTGGATCTGCAACATTTGAAAGAACTGATGATAGTATTGCTGAATTCATGTTATCAGTCACAAGCAAATTCTTGTCTTCAACATTCAAATTCAGCATTGTAAACTTCAACAAAACTTGATACACTGCTATGCATCTTCTAGCTTTGGCACAATTTGAGTCAATCAATGGGCTTGCTAGAATGCTTTCCAGCTGTTCTGATTTGATCAAGTGCAAACTATCCTGCATCTATGGGGATGGAGACTTGTATTATTCACTCTTCTCACAACGAACCACATGTAATTAAGTGCTTTTGTCAACCCACAGTATGATCTGATATCAACCATACAACACACTATCACCTTCAATTCATGATTGTCATGCCGCCATAGCTAGTATCATAATTCAAACATTAATTTAATTGTCAAATTTAATACCCCCATTGTAGTCTGAACAGCATTTGTCGGGCGATGCCAGACCGCTGATGCAAGCCGCGAAGCGAAACGAAATTCTGGACAGGGTCTATCATCGATCAACAAAACAGCATTCATGACAATACCACATTTGTGTAATGTTGCATAATTCAAGGGATCAAAATTAACAGAATTTACAGTGGCATTGTTAACAGTCTAAAAGATTGACTAAGTGCTCTCCCTCAGCACAACATAGAGGCGTCTTTTTATAGAACAAAATATGTTTTATTGATATTGTGCTGTAAAAATATAATTCAATTCAGGATATCTTTCATAATCATAAATTAATATCTGTCATGACAGATAGGTAAGGCGTGCATATTTTTTAAAATGAATTGTCGGGCGATGCGCGAAACGAAATTCTCGACAGGGTCTATCATCAATCGACAAAAAATGAATCAATATACATGTATTATCAATCGCGTGGCGCGAAAATTTTTTGCAATGGATGCTAGAAACGGTGAACAAATATAACATCTGTTTTTGCGCTGCGTGACCTTGTAGGATTTCACCCTACCCTTGCTGGCGGGATTTTATCCCTGGCAAGGGATAAAATTTGTCGGGGCGGATTGAAAATCGCGCGCACCGACGGTAGGGTAAAATCCTACAATGCGTGACCCACATACTCCGCGCGCTGCGCGTCTCCGTGGTCCTTTCTACGACTTTTCAGTTCACTGAGTAGAACAGGGGCGCGCAACGCGAACGTCGCGTACTGCATTGTGCGGTGCACCGCCACCGTAACATCTGGCATGGCACCATGCCAATTAACGCGTAAAATAATAATGGCTCGTGCTATTCTGCCTCGTTTGAATCCGCGCACGACGGTACTTGCGAGTACGCGCCTGCCAGCTTTTATGCTAACCTGCCTAACCCTAACCCTAACCTAACCCTAACCTACTCCTAACCCTAGTACCCTAACCCTAACCCTAACCCTAACCCTAACCCTAACTCTAACCTTAACCCTAACCCTAACCGTTAAGGTTAGGGTTAAAGTTAGGTTAGCATAAAAGCTGGCAGGCGCGTCGCAAGTACCGTCGTGCGCGGATTCAAACGAGGCAGAATAGCAGCTGCGAATAATTATTGTACTGCAGCTGCGCCGACGATAGGGAAAACTCTTTTAACTCGCGACTGTGGAGCGATGCCAGACCAGTGTTGCAAGCCGCATGAAGCTAGCGCGCGCGAAATTCTCGATAGGGTCTACCGGTGTATATCCAATATCATCGATAGCCAGAACGCGCGCATACGCATGTTTTTGCCGCGCCATGCGCCAAGATCATCCATATGTTATATCGCGTTGGATAAAAATCAAGGTGTGGAAGAGGCTCAACATTCTTGGTGTATCTGAATGAGTCGGGAACTCATCCCCGTTGTATCTTGTTGCAAAATGGCTTGGCATATCCGCACCGAGTAGAATGCTCTTTTCCTTTTTGAGATTTCCTACGAATATCAATAAAAGACGAATCAGAGAATACGTCCTACTCACGGACTTCCGAAACAGTTGAATATTTTGGAAGGAAGCTTGAGCACAGACTTGCAGCGGTGGTGAGTTGCTAGAAAGTTCTGACTCCCTACCAACTGTCTTGGTGCTATGAGAAACAAACATATTTAGCACATAATATCTGGTGATATTATCACTACCTCATTGATAATTATCTCGTGACATATTCTCACCAATGGAGCATCCGTTGTGTAGCGCTGTGCTTCTCATTCCTGTTGACAGATATAGTAATTTGTAGTCACGTGATAGAGAGCACAGCTCTATGGTACAGTTACTTTATATATGAGCATTGAAAATGTGTTCATTATAAGACAGCAAATATTTCTGCGTTACCAAACAAATAATGCTATTATCGAATATCGGCAAATGATGGGATGAGATATCCCTGCATGTCGAAATATCCAAATTATCATGCGGCGCACACCCGCACAATCCTGTCTGTGGTATGCAGGAATACTACCGATGACAGACGAGCTAGCACTCTACTGTTCTGAGCTATAACAGCTATCCCTGTAATTCTATATACCCAGCAAGATACACGCACATCAGCACTATTTGTACTCCGCCTTTCGTTTTGTTTTCTCCGTTTTCAAAAAGAAAAAACAATCGAAAAACCGATAGAAAAACCGATAGACAAACCTTCTCCACGCCTCAACGGACGCTACCTCGTCTTGCCACATTATGATCGACAAGCCCCGGACTGGCTACGCTTACTGGCTAGCCATGGGTTTCAAGTTTGTTAAAATGTGTGTCGAGAAGGTAGCGGCCTCAGTCATTGGAGACCTTTGTTTCATAGAGTGCGAAGGTTTGCGGTTGGTATTGCTTTATTTCCCGTTACGTTTAGCAAAGTTTAGGGTACGATATGTATGAATCACCATGCATTACACCACAGCAACCCTGTTTCAGATTCCACGAGTTCAGTGATGATAAAGCCAGGATCTGACGATATCTCCCCCGACGTTGACACTCCTCTGAAACGAGTCCGTATTTTGGAGGACGTGTTGAAACCCCCCTCCTTGCACCACAACCAGCCTACCCCTGAGCACCCCAACCTGACTGATCACATTCAAACCATGGAAACTGTTGCTAGGGATCCACCGGATAATGACTGTGTCACGTGCGATGATGCATTTGTCACATCACGTGACACAGACATACAAACAGAGATTGCTGTATCAGCAGTAAACGATTTTATTGCTGATGCGGACTGTATGACTCCGACCAACACCAGCATAACGCCGACAAACAGTTATGCTTTATTGAAGACGGGCGAATTGACACCAGGAGCTGTGGAGGAGACGCCACCAGTGACACCCACAGTCGAAGTGACATCTCAACCTGCCACGGTAAGAATTCTCCTTCTTCTCCTGTACATAGTTGTTGTTCATCATAATTTCACATCTTTACATTATTGCGCTCTTCAATCTCATATTCGGTGTTCATGGCGCTCTTCCTATATTAATCGGAATATTATGTAGGCGTATTTCCATCATGTCTTGACCCTTCATGTCACTGCAATTAGTAATTTGTAACGCCCATGTTGATTAATTAGCGTGTTTGCCTGTCTAGAACTTTCTCATTGTCTTGACGCTTGATTTTCACTCACTTCTTACCTGTGCGTATAAGTCATTAGCGTAGTAGTTTGACCTACATTCACACCTTACACCAGACTACTGAATATTTTCCAATATTCGGCCAAATCTTTAGGAATTCTGAACGACGCAACTACTTACACATAACGGAAAGCACTAGTTCGGTTACTGTAGTATCAGGAAGTTTGGAAAAGAGTAGCATAATTACGCTAATTATAGCGCTAATTTGTCCGAGTTTTTGCATCTCCCAAAGCAGTGTTCCTCAGAATCAAAGATATGTTTGCTTCCGATTTGAACTGTAGAAAATGGTGGTGGTTTGTAGTTTGTACAAAGATGTTCAGAATTCAAAATTCAGAGTATTTGGAAATGTGTTTGAACTTGAAAGAGCGTGTGACGATCAGATTTGAGTCTTGTTTATTTTCCACTCCAATCCAACGTTTCTACGTATATTGCCCTGCATTAGAAGTTAAAAAACGCAACACACGTAATTATGCGCTTTTGTAAGTGCAAGACCCATTACTTGGTCACGTTGAGCAGAAGCTTTGCTTGTAACGGTGAATTGTGATGTATTGATTTTTCTCAGAAACAAGCTGGCCACATTCTGAATACAGGAGGATCAATGAATCTGTATCTTGACGGGATTTTGGTCATTTAGATTATACAAAATTTCTGCTTGACCAGTTTCGACACAAATAGTTATTATACCGTCTGACCAGTGTAGCTTCTACCACAGTAACTACGGCCTGATGTGGTATGTTGGTATTGACTAGGGGATGGATTGTGTGTGTGTGTCACTGTGCTTGTCTCATTGTCTAGTGAATATAGAATTCCCTCACGATTCGATGTGCTCTTGGGTAAGTGCCAACAAAAACACCGAGATTCATACCGCGAGATTCATGATATTATGAAAAAATGTACCAAATGTATTTATAGCCGCATTGAATTTATTTTGAATTTTTGCCAAGTGATAAGTTGCTGCTCACACCTCTTGTTATTGTGTTATTTAAAATATCATGGCCACCAAACCTACTCCCTAAAGCTTGATGTTGCCGGTTGTAAATATGGATTATGGTGGAAGAAGGCATGATGCATGGCTAAAGTAATGATCCAGCCCCTGTTCCTGTGTCTACATGGTAAATGGAGCGGGGCCTAATCGTGTTAAAACGCAAATCGAATTTGCAGGGGGGTGATGCTGTGTATGAATATGGATAATGCGATACTTGCAAAGCCGGAAAACAAGGTTTGCCGGTCCAAGGCGCTCTCTTTCTCACTCTCTTTCTGTCTCCCTATCCTGCCCCTGGCAGGGTTGCAGTTGTTGAGACTCACCCGGAAATAGCGTGCAGTTTGCTGCAGTCCAACAGAAGTTGCAACAACATCCATTATCGTTTCGATGCTGATAACAGTATCCATATCAATCTCGCTATCATCAATGGTTTTATGTTGAGTTGCCTGATCCATTCATCCATTACAATCACGTAACATTCTCTTTTCTTACGCTTTGTATCCCTTGACATCCTAGCAGCTGCCCCTTGTCTATAATAAGCTCTCACGATATAATAAGCTCTCTTCTTGTAGGTATTGTCTAATCACTCTTACATATTGTACAATACCTAACATCTGGCGTTGTTGAGAGCCGTGTTCCATGTAACAAATATGGTAGTGATCATAACGCTCGCTGTTCATAATAGTGAGGGTATATTACAATAGTGATCCACCATACTCCATCCTCTTGTGGTATTATACTGTGGATTCCCTGGCGAGTTGCCAGCTGGCAACAATTTGGCATTTTCCTGGCTCTCAGCAAAGTGGGGTTTATTGGAGTGTCTCGACTGTGTTAGGTGTAGTCAGGAGTGGTACCTGTTTGAATATTGTAGAGAATATTGTAGAGATTATATGTCACGAGAGGCTCGTATAGGGATACAGAGCAAGTCATGGACAGTTTTAATACTGGCATCGGTCCAAGTGATGTGGCCAATGCTCGCGCCCTTGACGAGAGATGTACGTGTCTTCTTCTCCTTCTCAAGTCTTGGAATCTGTACTTGAGTAGAAGTGAAATTAGGAGTTGACAGTCTCTGAACGGAAAGTGTGTGTGTGTGTGTGTGTGTGTGTGTG
>CAMPET010000002.1:910102-982160 GCA_946803715.1 Beroe ovata | reverse complement strand
TGTGTGTGTGTGTGTGTGTGTGTGTGTGTGTGTGTTAGGTTTCAATTTGCGCAGTTCTCTCTCCGCCAGTGTCTTATCTTACTGAGGTCACAGCAATTACCCAATTAGTGGTTAATGAGTTTTGAACGGTGCCAACAAAAATCCCGGTATAATCTCTCTGTGTGAACTGCGTATCTTGGAAGTCATTGGTCAGCTCTCTTTTATCAACGCAATTTGATCCAAAAAACTTTTATTTGCGCGAAGTGAACGAATTTTTATTGCCCTTGATGTAATATTATATTTTTACGGCATAATTGCATTTGCGCAAATATGAACCTTGCATAATCACATCCCCTCCTCTCTACACCCTATTTTCTGTGAGTGAGATTTCGTATTTCGTTGTGCACTAGGCAATGTATATTGTGTAATTGAGTAATCACTGCCTTTGATCATCTTGGTAACTGCCAAATTTAGGATTTCTCGCTGTTTTTTTCTTTTGATCTTGGTCAATACTATTTTCGTGAATGCATTAGTGTGCTATTTCAGCTACCATATTTTAGACAGTCCCGCTCCTTTGTTCGAGGAGTTTTATCTTTCCTCTTGAATTCACTTTCGACCCCGGATTCTATTGTTATTCTATTAAGTGCAATAATTATAGCAAAGTGAATTTTTATAGATTGTGATGCCGTGATTGTGTGTGACACGTGTTTGGCATTATTGTTAACTAATTTTTCCTGCCCTATACCATAGATCCACAATGTCCTGTTCTGACTACATACCACCGTCCAAACCCTTACTCCTGGAACACCTAGTAGTCCTAGACTCAGAGACGCCTCGACTCAAAGCTGCCATGGGTGACCGGCTCTCGGCACCCATCATAACGGTCACCAGGAGTAGTACCGAGTGCCAAACTCCCACCGCCATTACCCGAAGTAGTGCCTCTGAGAGACGCCATGACCCGCCCTGTATGCCAGAAAACACGGGCCCCGTGACACGGGCCAGTCCGCCGCTCCGTAACTCAGCTCCGTCATCACGACTCATGTCGCCCGTGAAGTACGACTACGACCCGAGTACTCTACTCGCGCACAGCGAGAGTATCATCGGACCGACGTACGACCCGGCGCTCTACGATGTGATTAGTGATAACGTGGATAAGAAGGAAGATAGGTAATAGTTAGGTTCAACTATCCCATGTTATTATAGTGTGGGGTCAACTGTTGTTATAGTATGCGTGTAAACGGCTCTGATATGTGTCTAAACATTCCATTGTATACACGGAGAACCCACTGAAGATATCAATTACGTAATTGGATGGAGCTGTCAGTCCTGTGCTCATGTATAATTGCCTGATGAGTGTGTGGCGGATTCTCAGAACACTGCTCGGAATTATTCATGTTAAACTCGCCTAACTCCTATTTCGTTAAACAACCGCCTGCTGCCGGTTTGGGAAATTGCGCTACGAAATATCATGCATTTATACGGATATTAAGGGAATGAAGGCACAAAGCAAGGCAGACAAATTGAACGTTGATTAATCATGGACTGAATTTGGGTATCGGTTTAAAGCTCACCACATATTATGCGGCTGCATATTCTCAATTAGCGTAATTACGGTGCATACTACTTTTAGCACAGTCGAATGAACGCGCATTCAGACATCTAGTACTTTGAAAACCACAGACACAATTATCTCCTGATCCATTATATATTGACCCGTGTTCTCCCCTCAGTTCCAAGAAAAGTGAGGACTATGACAGTGGGATCAGCTCACCCTCCTCCAGCTCTCCACCCGTTGATTCCATTGACATCAAGATAGCTGCCAAGAAACGACGCCGCAAGAGACGTCGTGGAACCACCCTCGCCGGTGCTTGTTTCGAAGGTATGTCATCACTGAACTCCATTAACCAGATGTCTATTCGAACCTACCATCTATCGTTTTTTTTCTGAGAGGTAATATGAGATTTTCTACTCTATAATTTCCCTTATTATTCAGATTGTTACGAAAGAACCGGTAAAATCCTGGGATCAGGTGCCTTTTCCCAAGTTGAGCTTTGCAGATGCTTCCGCACAGGACACGAGTTCGCTGTCAAGGTAAGAGTTTGAATCGAATATTTCCAACCTGATTATATTCCGTCATTCCGATCATCTGACCCCTTGGCTCTTGTCCAGATTATCAAAAAAGACACGTGGTACAACGGTTATACCCGTGCGAGAGTCCATCAGGAAGTGGAAATATTGTACCGGTGTACGGGCCATCCTAACATCGTGCAACTGCAGGACTTCTACGAGGGAAAAGACGAGTAAGTGACCTTCATGTTAGTTGAGATATTGGACCCTGATGATGTCCTTTTCATTTGTTGTTTTTATGCTTACTTGATTGACGTAAGTTGTAACCATGGCACGATTTCAGGTTTTACCTTGTTTTCGAAATGATGAGGGGCGGTGCCCTTATTGATCACATTGAACGAAGGAAGACATTTGACGAGCGACAAGCTAGCACCGTTCTCTACTGCATCACATCAGCCTTACAGCATCTTCACAGCGCAGGTATGTCCTCATCATTCTACTGCCACGTCCTGTTTTGTTGCAATCTTGCTAGTTTTGTGTGCGCAAAAAGCCTAAAATGTCAGCAATTTAGACGCATATTTATTTGAAAAGGACCTCAATTATGCATCAGCAGTAAACAAGCGCCGCGCGCGTGGCGCGCGTCGTCTTATGCATGGTCTGATCATAAAAATGCACACAATCAGGTCAACATCACACATCTCGATGTATGCAGCATGCCTAAATCCTAAACCATTCCTTCCTCAGGTATCGCTCATCGAGACCTGAAGTTTGACAACCTCCTGTGTAATGACCCGGAGGACTTCACCCAAGTTAAGATCTGTGATTTCGACTTGGGCGGGCAGAAGTTAGATATCCCCTATCAATCGACCCCACTCATGGACTCTCCAGTCGGCAGTGCTGAGTTCATGGCTCCTGAGGTTGTGGACCTATTCGTGGGTCACAAAAGCACATACGACAAGCGATGTGACATGTGGAGTCTGGGAATCACACTGTACATCATGCTCTTTGGACGGCCACCATTTACTGGTCGGTGTGGTTTACAGTGTGGTTGGGATGACGGGGAGGCGTGTGGTTGCTGCCAGGAACTACTCTTCCAGAGCATCACATCAGGACGCATCACATTCCCTCCGGATAACTCAGTTTCTGACAGTGCCAAGGACCTCATCAAGAAGCTTCTTGTCAAAGATGCAAGAAAAAGGTAAATGTTTTATCTCAATGTCATCCCGGATATGTAAACTCATGAATCGAATGTCACACCATAATTTCCCCTGACCCCCACATCACACCATCATTTCCCCTGACCCATACATCACACCATCATTTCCCCTCGCCCCCACATCACACCATCAGTCAAACCCTGAACTACAAGTGTGGGGCCTACATCACCGTTACCTCACACACTGCTCCCCAGATACACAGCCTCACAAGTACTTGCTCATCCTTGGGTTACGGGTCTGGGAACTGACAACGTCCTTGAGACCCCAGCAAATCTGCGACGAAACACTCTGAGCGCAACTAACCTCGGAAACTTTGCTGCCAAAGCCAACCAACACTACCGCTACCTCAGCTCTGGTCTCAATGGGCTGAGTGAAGCGCTCGATAACTTGAACCTATGCCAGCAAGGTATTTAGCAGTTCGTATGAAACGTCTGATCCTTGTTATGTACAGTAGTTCATTATAGTTCAGCTTGAACGCCGCATTTTAGCGAATGGTATAAAATATTTCCTTGTGTTTTCAGAGGAGAAAGGAAAAGGAGAAGACGAGGAGGAAGAAGAGCCGTCTCCCGAGCTGACGCCAACTTCTGACAAGTGTGACTTCTTCATATCTGACGAGGATGACTGGTACAATATTCCATAACACGATTTAATAATATGATAAGGAGAGGAAATGGTGAATGTTTTTATACTGTTTTGTACAAAATATAATATTGATATTATTGCTACACTAACTGAAGTAAAAAAGCACCAATTGCGTACTACCTTTTGCACACTTTTTTCATATATCATAGACGTACGTGAAGCGAGTTTCTTGTTTTGGGAGAAATACTCTGCCATAAATTTCTATTTATTGAGACATAAAATGTATTCATTTAAGATTTCGTGGTTTAATCAATTTGCTTCACAATTAATTATTATAAAATCGACTTAACTTATTCAAAATATTTCCTATTTATGAAAGCAAGAAAAATTGATCCAATCAGTTAAAATAATGTCAGTTTTTCAATGATAGAGAGCGATTGTGTTTTGTAAATTAGGATCTTTAAGGGACCTCCTTAGAAGGATTCTACTTTGATCTCACTCTGAATATTTTTGTACGAGTTATGTATGGTATTCTGCATGTACCACCAGCTTCAATGTCCTTGTCTCTCAGCGTGACGATTCCTCAGCGTGGCACGTCACGTATTTGACACGTGACATGCCACGTTGTCGCCATGGTTACTCCGCGATCGTCACGAGCGACATTCCTGTGCTAGGTGGTGGCTCCTCGTTTGCCAGTCTATTATAGCGTTAAGTTCTTCGTGCTTCATGGTGATAAGCTAATATTGACACAGTTTCCGGCCAACGTTGGCAAGCCTTCGCTCCTTTTCATTGACAGATGTGACGTGCGATGATTATTCTCTGTGTAGATGGATACACGCGGCTGATTGGATAATGGCTGTGTACATGGATACACCCGGCTGATTGGATAATGGCTGTGTACATGGATACACCCGGCTCATTGTGGAAGGAGGAGCGAGGTTTGCTAATGTGACGGAATGCGTCCCGATTACTGATTACATCAGCTCTGTAGATTCATTGTTCCGCCAATTATAATTCAGTGATTCATCGTTACTCCCACTTACCGTGAAAACCGTTATCCCTAGTTATTCGCTTTATAAGTTGATCTTGCTCATTTTAAACACTTGTGTTCTTACCACTACTATAATTTCTACATGCATTTTTGCATAGGTGCAGATATATATATGTCGTGCTTTTAAATGAAACTCAAATTATTTGAATGAGTCGAAAGAGATGAAAGAAATGTTTTGTTTCGAATCTAATTTCAGAAAAAAGTTTTTAAGACATTATCGCTGTAGTTTGTAGGATGACAGATTTGCTGCTGCACTCAGTCACAATTAAACATGTGTGAGTTGTGACATGTTGATCATGTGTGTAATCATGACTGATCCGATCGCAAAAACAAATCTTCAGTCCTACCACGAGAAATTTTTAAAATGATATTTGTATGCAATGTATTTATAGGCAGCCATTTGTGATGACTCGAGGACGAAGGATGGAGTGAAGCCTATATGTTTTATAAAGAGACACAGACACCTGGTAGATAAGTAGCTGACTTTGTGGTGGTAGTTGTTATAACGAACAAGATATGATCCAGTTTTACATGAAGGGAATTATATCATGATATCAGTATTCCGGTTGGGCATTCGTTATTGGCCACGTGACTGCCTGCAACCAATGAACAGCCTGATAGCAACGAAATTCCTGCGCAGTCACGTGCATCAAATCACTTGTTTATTATCCTTTTGAACATTGATTTGATTGCTCGAGGTGTTCTACACTAACATAGGCGAGCATTTCTTTCCAACATACATGGGCTCCATGTCATTTCAAAGTGACCTTTGATTTGTCCATTGATTGTTACAATCCCTTAGTTCTGAACTGTATCTTGTTAGTTACAACGATATCGGTGCCATTGTATTGGTAAAATGTCAGATTTTTAATACCATAACTAGGAATCAACCCAGTTTTTGTTATCCCCCATTTTTGAAGAAATTTTCTGCTGATTTCACTACTAATACTATAAGATGGGTTGATTCCTTGTTTCGAAATTGAACGTGATGGGTCGAATGAAGGTTGTTGAGTTTTGTGAAGAATGAAGATTGACGTGCGCAAAATAACAAGCCATATATTGAGAGTTGATTGGTTATGATATTGAAGATTGATATAAGACGCGTGCTTGATATAGAACGTTTAAGGTTTCCCGCCTTTTTTAAACAAATCCATGATCGACAATCTGCCATGCCCCACGGAATCAACTTGTATCAGGGTTTGCTCTGGGTACTAATACAATGTACATCATTCATATTTACACTGTACAGAGTACACTGTACAGAGTACACTGTACATTGTACACTGACGACTGATGTATACAACTTTTTCACGCATACTGTAGTGTAGTTTATCCACTACACATTCTCAGTTAACGTCATAAGATTCCTGTGCGGCAGTGGCAGTAGAGGCAATGATTCATGTGCGGCAGTGGCAGTAGAGGCAATGATTCCTGTGCGGCAGTGGCAGTAGAGGCAAGGATCGTGGTTATTTTAACGGCAGACGATGTTTATTCGGTCAGGGTTAAAATATGTGATTATTGATTATTCTGATAACAGTGTGCGTACTATCTTAACGTTATTGGAAGTGTTGTTGCTCACACCACCCACACAACCCCCTCGTTCCAGTCCCTGACTAAATGTTCCTGTGGTCCCCCCGCCATATTATGCTCACGAGATCCAACCACTGCTCTTCCCTCCCCCCCGCTCCTTAACCGGGTGACCACCGTGTCAGCAACGCACACACACAGCACTTTCCCTTCCCTGTGGGGGAGAGTGGGCCCCAACACCCTGAGGGTCATGCCTTGGGGAGTGGGGCCCTAAAAATGAGCAATTTGTTGACAGAGGCACAAACGTTTTTCTTTTTTCCCCATCTTCTCCGTGTCTCTGTCAACATTTGTCATATAATATGGATATGACTATGTGTCGATATGATTATTATGCGTTCATACCATATCATATAGATACCATAATATAGATATCATAATATAGATACCATATGATTATTTATTTCTTGTGCTAATTGCCTGCCCATTTTTGTGACAGCATTGTACCCATGAGATTAAGGCATCTTCAGATAATAATGACTTTCCGAATCAGCTAGCTTCACCCAAACCCGTTCTACAACTGATAATAGATGTACTTACCTAACCGATTGAGCCTTCCCGAAATACGCACTCATGCAATATTATTCTATACCATATATTTATGAATATTGAATATGTATACATCTCTATGATTAAGTTATAATAATAACTGGTTCTTCAAACGCTCATTTTGAGGTCATGAATTCAATCGTTACTTATTGTTATAGTTTGCCATGATTCGCTTGGGCAATCCAGCTTGTGATTGACATGTAAGTAGCTATGAGAGAAGACAGTCGTTCGCCAACCAACACTTTTAGTAAATACAAGATTGCATAGCCGGATAGATTTATTGAGATCGATGTTGAAGTTTCTAGGGCATTCCGCATTGTGCACACGTTGCGCGCCCCTATTCTACTCAGTGAACTGAAAAGAAGGTTGGGTCACGCAAAGTGGGAACATTTCGCATTGGTATTCAAGGAATTGAACTTGAAGGATAGAAGTGTTACAGGCTGTCTCTGATGTACTTAACTGGATAGCCCAAGTTCAGTCGATAGTTCGATTATTATATTTTCATTAGTTGTTTCTCCTGTCAAGTATTAAAATAAAATTCCTTACATTCCGCTAAAAATCACGAGTATTCTTATTCTCAATAACAATTTGAAATTGAATTCGATAGACCAGATTAAATTGCACGCAGTTGCTGATGCCTGAAACTATATCATCTCATTCCATTCCCTGCATGATTTCTGATCGGGCCCGGCCATGCCATTTCCTGCACTCGTAGTCGTACTGAATTCATCGAACCCTGATCGATCGAGTTCCGCGTCCGGCGGCCGGGTTTTGTTTAACAATTTCCGTCATGTCATTGTCTACAGTCGAGTACTTTACGTAAATCTACGATAAGGTTGGCTGTCGATGATAGCCCCTGTCGAGAATTTCATTGCGCGCGCGCCGCAAATCATTCTCAGACTCGCGTCAGCTGGGCCTAGCATCTGCATCGGCAGGCAACGATAAGGTTAATTTCGTTGCCGGATGTTATCAATATAATATCATGTTATCTATTCACTGAATTTCTCGCGCGCGCCGCGCGCCTTCATCGAAAGCCGAAACAGGCCTTCGTCCTTCGATAAAGGCGCGCGCAAGGCGTGCGCGCAATAAATAAACAGTGGGCAGATAGCATCTGCATCTGGCAAAAAGCTAAAGTGAAACTCGACTTGTCAGATTTCATTTGATCACGACCTAATAGGTCAGATAACATCTGACATTCTGACAGTAATATTGAGGTGGCAGTGAAATTCATCTCTATAGTATCATCGATGAACAAGGCGTCAAGGCTTGCCTCTTGATTGTGATGCCAGGCCCAGTACGCAATGACGTTCTCGAAAAAGTCTATGATTGATATTATCAGGTTTTATCTGACCTGTTTCTTGCACAGAGGTCAGAGGAAAGAGTTCTGCACAGTGGACAGATAATATCCGGCAAACGTACCTCTTTTCGATGCACAGCTTGACAACATCAGTCTTTTGTCGTCAAACAGTAGAATAGAGCTTCCTGCATCATGATCCTTTATGAGAAACATAGTTCAGATAAAATCTGACATGAGGTTAGGTTAAAATCTGACGATGATCGATATACAATTTCAAGGCCTGCACAATACTATCACTGCAAATGTGGTATTATACAATTCATCAATATGCAATATGCAATATATCATCAGTGTCTAAGATATCATCACTCTCTTTATTAAAAACTGTCTAACATGTTCAATCAATATGCAATATTTCATTATTTAACTTTATGATGAAAGCTATCAAATAGAACACATTTCAAATAGGATAATGAATTGCAGAATATCTTTTCCCTTAAATGTTTGAGTTGATTGTGCCTGTCAAAATAATCAATCAGGCCTTGATGACCCTCAATATCAAGTTTTCATTCAGGTTTAGCTATGACTGATCCCATTGAGATATTTACCTCTGACTCTGATGCTTGGGATGATACAGCTCTCATCAAAGCATGGGATTCAACAATAACTTCATTCAAATCAGGTTTATCAGAGGGGCATTCAGTATCTAAAAGTTCTGATGTAAGACAATCAGTTGAAAAGAAAAGGGTGTCTAAGAAAAAATTTCGTTCAAAGAAAAACAAGTCTGTGACCTTACCATCTTACCCGTGGAAAGTTGGTGATCAATGTCAAGCAAAATATGAGGAAGATGGACTTTATTATCCTGCTGATATAATAGCTCTGTGTGACCAATTTGCCACTGTATGTTATGTTGATTATGATGAAACATGTGATGTTAAATTGACTGATCTAGATGAATTAGCTCCTGATTCATTGGAACACTCAAGGACTAATAATGTGCAACCAGAGGATTCACATTTGAACTTTGATTCCTCTGCTCAAAATCAGAAACAATATCAGATGATGCCCCCACCCTATCCCCCTCCTCCTATGCCCTGCCCAGTTCATCATCACAATCCCTACATTCCATTTCATCCCCAATTTGGACACTCACATGGACCTATTCCACAACCGCCATGCCCTCCTCATCCATTCCTGAACAGCAAATGTACTGATGAAGCCCTTGCATCAATGCTCATGTCATGGTATAAAACGGGATTTTCAACAGGCTATTATCAAGCTTTGAGAGAACATAATATTTCACAAAGTGACAATGGCAGTGTTAGAAAATAGTTTTAGATATTGGTATGTTGCAATAATTCAATTCAATTCAAACTCATATACCTGTTCTTCGAATTTTTATTTCTTTTAATTTATCAATTTATTTGGAGAAGTTACAGTCTTTCACTGATTTCCTTCCTTGATGTGAAGGCAAACTTGTAAAGAATCGATTTAATGATGAATTTGATCCTTCAATCTATCATCTTTCATATCAGCAAGATGAGTTGCTGCCCACCAGCAAGCCATCCTTTCTTGGATAATGCAGAATACAAATGCAAAGGTACGATTGAGAGGGTCGATGATTTAGAATTATATGTTGTAGGCTCTGGTGAAAAATGTGTTATCTGGAACTATGACATCTATGGATTTGATGGTGGAAGAACCAGACAGAATGTCGATTTATTATCTGAACAAGGATTTATGGTTATACTACCTGATTACTATCGGGGAAGCTGGGTTGCTGTTTCAGACCCTGGGTTGGGAGATTTCATCAAAAAATACACATACTCAACACTAGAACCAGATGTCAATAGAGTTATTTCATTTGCAAGAGCTAAAGGAGCTAAGGTATTTGGATCTGTAGGCACATGTTGGGGCTCTTACCTTGTTATGAAATACTCATCCCTTCCTGACTTCAAGGGAGGTATAAGCATCCACCCGTCGCACTCAAAGATCTGTATTGCTATTGGAGACAGCGAAGAGGACTTGCTCAGAAACATAGCATGCAACCAACTCTTTATGCCAGCTGGCAATGATCATGAGAACACAAAAGCAGGTGGCCTTGCCGAGCAGATATTGCAGGATAAACTTGTTATTGAAGATTTTCCGGATATGATGCATGGGTGGTCCATGAGAGGTGATCTGGAGAATCCCTTGATAAAGAGAGATGTTGACAGAGTGGTCAATCTCTACCTTGAATTCTTGAAGAACAATCTTTAATGATCAGTTCTTGGCTTTTGTTGCACGATATCAAATCACCCTGTTATCATCATATCGGATTCCCGGTGAAAAAGGCTTCCGGTTGATTTTTAACAGGATAGAATTATAATTTTCTTTACATTTGAATTTCGCATTTCATGTTATGTCCTAAAATTGATTCGCTTGTATGAATATTGAATGTGACTGGTTTGTCGAAATTTTAAATCATTATTTTCTTTTAAAAGTTTGGTAAATTGATGCATAGAGGCGCGAAGTTCTCTTATCTGGACATGTTTATTTTGTATGGAGGCATTGATTAATAAAAAGCATGAAAAGAAACTTCCTTCTCCACAGCATGATAAATGGACACGACGCACAAAGAACAGATTGCCTTAGCCAAGAAGAAGCTTAGGAAGTTTCAGCAAAAGAGTGCAAGGCTCGAGAAGGTTAAATCTGGATTCACATTTGAGACACCGACAGCCTCGAATATTTGCATATTTTAATCCCGTTATTTTGCAGAATGTGAATGGTTCACAAGAGAATGACTGTGAGTCGCAAATCTCTCAGCTGTCAGATGTGACACTCCATCAGCAGACCATAGACATTCTGGTGGAAGAGAAGGCAGAGCTCATGAGGACACGAGATAGTCAGACTTCGGAAATCCAACAACTGCGAGGTCAATTCACAATGTGTACTTCTTGAGAGTATTTATCAAATCATATCTACCAGAATATAGTACCTACTACATAGCATCTAGTACCTACCTATTTAGTACTATCCTCGATACCCCAGACCAAGTGAGTGTCCTCAAGTCGCAACTCCATTCCACCAACTCCGACTATACGTTTTCTGAGAAGAAGAGGAATACGCTACAGAACCAACTCAACAACTCTCAAGCGGTAAGTAACTGGAAGATTATTCATGTTTCATTCTCACGATTCCACTCTTTGCATCTACAACATTCATCATTTATCTGATTATCTATCGACAACTCAGGAGATCAAGGAGTTGTCAGATGAGAAGAATAAGCTGGCTACCCAAGTCTCAAGTCTTAACGAGCAACTAACTGTGCTTCAAACTGAAGTATCTTCCCTTATGTTGGAACGAAACGAACTGAATGAGCGTCTTTCCAGTGTATCCATATCACAGGTAAGCAATTATCAGTCTTTAAAGAGAGATGAAGATACAGCATATACTATGGATCCTTGGTCTTTCATCGATCAATTCATTCCACTTTGCAGACTCAAATTCAAAACGACATGTCCTCTGTTCCCAACCCCTTCAAACGCAACGATGACGTCATCAAGTTGGAAGGTGATGTGAAGCGCTTGACAGAAGAGCTAGAGAGTGTCCGGAATGCTCTGGTTGCCAAGGAATCACAGTGTGACACGCTTGCAGGACGACTCAGTCACCAGGACACGCTAGCTAAGCAGACAATCGCCGGTACCTACTTCACATTCTCATGTGGAATCGGGTTAACCTGGACAGTCAGCTTTGTCCTTAAACACAACTCAGTTCGTGAAAATAAACTATTCTTTCCCACACAGTTTTGGAAGAGGACCTCAGAAACCGGGACGAAGAAATGAAGGCTCTACAGGAAAGTTTTTCTACACAAGCTCAACAAGTTGACGAAGTGAAACAGATCGACGACCATAGAGAGGAGGATATGAAGAACAAACCTATTGTGAGTTTATGACAGGCAACTTCTATCGAAATATTTTCATTTTTGAGATCGTGTACTGAATCTACCTACTACTGTCAAAGCTGATTGATTTCTCTTTCAACACTCTTGAACGACTCACGATCCGCAGTCTGAAGAAGATAACTCGTCACCATGTGAGGAAGTACCACCAACTCCAGTGCTAACCAGTACTCAATCTGAACACGGGGAGAGGGGGCAGTTGGCAGAGCTCCAACGGCAGAAAGAGAAGCTGGTCACTGCTCTGGAGGAACAAATGATGGAATCAATTCGTCTCCAGAGAGAACTTGATAAGTTCAAGGTGGGGTTTAGAAGTGGGATTTTCATTGGAATTCATTTGTAGTTGGCAAGAGTGAGATATTCAATATTCATTGAAATTTATTTGTACTTTGCAAGAAAATTCGGTTACCTATATAATTCAGTATCACAAATTAGACAGAGCAGCTTTAGTTCAACAGATTGAATAATTTCAAGTATTAACAAACATTTGCACAATATCACAGATCAAAGATGTTAAGCATGTCNGGGGTTTAGAAGTGGGATTTTCATTGGAATTCATTTATAGTTGGCAAGAATGGTATATTCATCGGAATTTATTTTTATTTGCAAGAAAATTCTCGAATTCAGTTATAATTCAGTGTGACAAATTAGACAGAATAGCTTTACTTAAGCAGATTAAATCAGTTCAAGTATTAAAAAACATTTATACAATATCACAGATCAAAGATGTTAAGCATGTCATTCTTAAAACTGAAAATAACCAGATAAAATTTTAGAATTCCTTAGGAATTAGTATCAATCAAAACGTAAAATACTTCACTCAAAATTGAAACTAAAGAAGGAATCACTCTGTTCAAACTGGAGTGGGTCTGCTGAGAGAACAGGAGAGATGAGCTCTTGTTTCAGTAGCTCCACCGATGGGTACTCTGATGAAGGACTGAGATAAGGTCTCCATAGGTCGGTCGTTGATGGGAAGGGTTCAGGTAAGTGTGATAGCCGAGGCAAGGGATCGGATGAGGGAGCAGGGGACGGAAGTGGGAAGTGGGTGAGAGTGGATTCCTCCAGACAGGTCCGTTTAGGCTGGGGCTCCTCTGTGGCAGAGAGGGGAGGAGTGAAGGAGTTCCAGAAGTAGTCAGGTGTCGCAGGAGGGAAGGTGAACACTGCTGGATCATAGGATGGGTACGGGTACGTCGTCATTTGTTCATGTAGCAGGAGGTCAGGACTGGTACTAGGAAGTGGAATGTGCTGGATATAACCAGGAGAAGGGGACTGGGGGATAGGGTTGCCAGGATGACAGCTCTGCTCAGGAATCCTCTTCCTCTTCCTGCCGACTCCCTGCCGACCAGGTGACCGCCTGTTCTTCGTGAGTGGCGGCACAGTCGGGTACAACTCGGTGAGTGGTACGTCTCCTCTCGCCACTTCACCGGCACCATGTGAGCCGGCAAACTGCACAACAGCCACGTCCTTGTTGAAGCTGTAGACAGTCACTTTACAGAGGGCGTAGCAGTGTCTCCGGCGACCGGTACACCGAAGTCGAGGTGTGCAGTTGTACTGTTTACCAGGACAGTGGAAGATCTCTCTCACCAGGAAGTGGTCATTGCGTCTGGGGACAGTGTCCTCTGCATCGTGACACCCCAGACGTCCTGTCTGTGTCGGCCTACATCGCTCTGTCACAACCACGTTCTGCCCGTAGATCTTCTGCTCGAAGTTCCAGTTGCTCTGTGACTTGAAGACAAGCGGCAGATCCGGAATAGGGACCATCACGCCAAGCGTCCACTCAGGGTTCGGTGCTCCACAATGTCGACACATGATTCGATAAGATGAGATGTTTGATATATCCTGGCTGGAACTTGTTAGCTTATATACCACCTACCATCCAGAATATTCCCAGAGTACCTGATCAGCGACTCTTGTTTATTCCCATGTGACCAGACACCCACTTGATCAGTGGTCACGTGACCAATCCTACAACTCTCAATAATCATGAGCCTCAATCTATCCTGATTAGGTTTGATGGGAACAGTGATCACGTGACTCTTATCGCTCTGGTTGAGACGTGAGACGTGATCCTTCGATTGTCAAGCTTGGGTTACAAGGGTAGACAGAGTTTTCATGGCATCATGGGAAAATTCAGAGCAACCCAATAGAAGACAAGGTTTTTGGGATATTATGGTACATAACAACTAAAGTTAACTATCCAACTGCAGCTGCAATGTCTATGGAAACTAATGGTAACAGAACAAATAATCACAGGAAACACACGTGGATCAAGCGACACTATTGACACAGATCAACAATGACAAAGCCACAATCAGTCGTGCTATGGGCCAGAACAAGCAGCTCAAAGATCATATGATTGAACTGCAAGATAAGCTGATGAAAACGAGCGACACAAATGCTGCTCTAGCAAACGAGGTAAGGGTTTCTATTGTCGACTTGAACTTCGCTCGAAAAGGTGTTGGACTCCATAATGTATTGAAATTTATCCTCTGATTAACCTATTTGGCTGCCAATGTGTGAAGATTCACGTATCTCCGATCCAGGTGCAGGAGTTATCGTCCAAAATATCCTCTCTGATGCTGGAGCTAGTGGAGGCCCGAGATCAGATCACACGACTGCAGGATGAGAAGAAAAGTGTACAGCCGTCTGAAGATAGCATTTTAGGTGATAAAGCTCTTTATATCTCCCTGCTCAGCTATTCGTTCAATAACTAAATTGTCCAGTGTCTCAATTGAGACCTGGGCATCCAGTATATCTAAGTATCTGGGTACTGACCATACCACTGCACATCGGACAAACATATGTCATTAACCAGGCATGCTAATATCGCAACTTCATGAAATAACTGATTGTATTACCAGCCCCCCATTCACCATTGAGAAGTGCTATCATAATTCACAGATCCCAACATTTGTACACTTCATATTGCACGTTATAATACTACGTGTCCTGGCAATTGTATAATTGCAGAAGATACTAGTTCTCGTGTACAAGTACAACATCTTCACGATCAGATCAAGGATCAGAAGGAAACGATTGCCCGTATCCAACAGGAAAAGGCAATATTGGGACTCTCTGCTGCTCAGGTTATTGAGAATTTAATGCTTGTCTGAGTGAGTAATCTGAGCAAAACTGCATTGTTAATTTCGGAGACAATGCTCCTATCATTTCCATGCGTAGGTTGACAGTGTGAAAGCGATGAACATTGCTCTACAAGAAAAGGTTGCATCTCTGACGAGTGTTGCTGGTCCGAGATCCGAGAGGGAGATTGAATTGGAGGATCAGGTGGACAGGTTGGAGAGGCAGTACCAGCCCGAGGCTGTGGAGAAGAGAATACAGGATATGCTGACTAGCGAGAGGTGGGATTTGACAATCGTCCTGTTGACACCATTCCAGTGTTAACATAACTATTTTATATCACTTTACATCATTGGTTTTAGTGACATTGTCTTGACATCCACGGCGTTCTATCGGTGATCATGGAACCATTAAATTTTGTAATCTTGACACATTGGAACTTCGCCCCATTCTGCGACCTTGACACCACTTAACTGTGATCATCTATTCGTAATGTTGACACCACTTTGTATGTTTGACACCACTCCTCAGACTGGAACGTGAGAAGCAGCGGGAGTTTCTGGACCGATACTACGAGGAGCAGTTACGGGAGCAGATCGGAACACTGGAGGATAGGATTTCCGTCCAGACGAAACAGTTCAAGCAGTACGTCACGGATATCCAGACTTCGCATGAGGATGAAGTAGAGGCGCTCAGGAGTCAGTTGTCCGAGCTTCAGCAGAATTTCCGGTAAGCAGAATTTCAGGTTAGCAGAATCTCAGGTAAGGCAATTGCGAGGTTGTTGCAGTGGAAACTACTGCATTTTGGACAAAATGATAATCAGTTGTTTCATCTCAGATCCAGTTTACAGACACAGTACAACCAGTTGGTGCACTATTTCACCAATAAGGGGGCCTCGGATTTGAAAGCTAGAGAGGAGGAATTGCATTCTCACTACATGGCTGNAGGTCCTCCTGACGGGCTCCTGTATCCCCTTATGTTGGCTGATGATTTTCTATGGCCCCTATCGGTTCTAAAGGGTTCTATCCACGGTTATTTGTGTCGCCTCATGGCTCCATAAGGTCCTGTGCGACCACTTGATACTCATTATGATTCCTGATGGTCTGTGATGACAGCTTATGGTTCCCTATTTGGTCACTGATGATCATGGATGTTCCAACTCGAGAAATAGTATCAGTAATCGATATTCCCAAATCGAGAAGTGGTATCTGTGGCTTGAATTGCTGTCATAGTCATCAGTCGGGCTTAAAATCAACGTAGGTCGGGGACCTTGTTGTGTGCGATTGGTTTTTCATTCTTATTTGGGACTCAGATGAGCTGAAGTTCTTGATATTCTCACTTAAATAAACATGTGCATTAATGTCAGTATTTCAAAAAAACGCAAAACTGACATTGACATTAATGCACATTAATGCACATTAATGCACATTATTGCACATTAATGCACATTAATGCACGTTGCATCCCCCCACCACTATCGTAGGTTGACACCTCTTTGCATTGACACCACTGTCATGGGTTGACATCACTTTGCATTGACACCACTATCATAGGTTGACACCACTTTGCGTTGACACCACTGTCATAGGTTGACATCACTTTACATTTACACCACTATAGCACTATCATATCTTAACCCCACTTCACCATTTACACCATGATGCTAAGCAGTTATCATCATGGATTGACACCAATTGGCATTGATACCGCTTTCACTTACATCAATAACAATATTTTTCATCAATACCAGTTTTCTGTGGCTCTTGTGCATTGTGGTTGGCATCGATTGCCATATCTTTTGTTGACACCACGCAATTGAGTCTATATAATTATATACTCACTTCTCATTCAATTCTGTCAATCGCAGAAGAGACTCAGACGAAAGCTGAGCGGAAGCTCAAAGCGCATGTCCGTGTTCTGGAAATGCAGCTCTCCCGGGCGACAGAAGAGCACGAACGAACGACGCAGCGGTACAAACAGGAAATAGTGCGGCAATCGGCCGTGATACAGAAACTGCACATGTATCTTGCCACGCAGCACTACGATACCGCGAGCGAAAGTGACAGGCTGAGATCGGACAGTGCGATTAGTTTGCCGGGGTTGAATGGATCGTTACAGGATGGAGATGATAGCGTCTCCCTGACGTCAGCTGGACAATTCCAGAGGGCGGGCGATTTGTCTGCTACTAAGGATAAGGAGGGTGTGAGGGATGAATGTGGAGAGGATACTGCCTCGTGCAAGGGTATGAAGGAGGGAATGGAATCAACTGAACAAGAGTTTGAGATAAAGTTGAAGGACCTGGCGGCCAAGGGGAGTGAGAGTGGCGAATATTTGCGACACATGCAAAAACTTCAGGTGACTTTAATCTTCATTTACCTTCTTATCATTTATTTCTGATTTGGTCCGACGCCTCGCTTAAGTCAACTCTTATAACTTAAGTTTTCATCAGATGAAGTTTGCAAATGTCATGAAGGATAATGCTGATTTGTTGGAAAAGTTGAAGGATATGGAATATCAGAATGTTCTCTTGGAAGGAGAAACAGACACCATAGGTACGTCTTATGTGCTTGCATATACCGAAGATGCTTTTGTTTGTCGCATACTCAAATTTCTATGTTCCGAATAATCTGGAATCAAATTATACAGGGGATTTTGAAATCAAATTGATTAGATAAGTTAAACTCCTATTCCAAAGAAAAGCATCTTATCAATTTATTCTCGATTTCAGGAGAGTATATATCCTTATACCAGTCACAAAGACGGGCATTACAAATGAAATTCCAGCAAAAGGATGATTTTATCAATAAACTGTTAAATGAGAGATCTGAAATGCAGGTGATTACCACAATCGCTGTCTCTGCTGATTTTTCTTGCTCCTGATTTTCTCATGAAACAAACCTGCTTGTTGAAAAAAAGCTGATTAGTGATTCTAAGCTGATTTCGAAATACTGGCTCAACACTTAGCACACATTTCGGGCTGTCGCAACTTAATGTTTGTGTTTACGTAGCGCGCAGTGACGATTATGCGTGTGATTGTGAAGTTACAGCATTTCCATGTGACGTTTATCGCGTACGAACGCGCGTGAAAACGCCCGGATTTCAGCAAAATTCCGACAAAAAAGAAATTTTATCTGCTAATTTACACTCGCATGTGTCGTAATCGATGTACAGTGAAGCATTGTAAATGTGTCAGATATATCACACCAAATTATCTTGTTAAACTGAAACGTCGTGGAAGACATTTCTACAGAATATCTGACCATAATAAGAATAATAATGCTATCATGACATATTTTCCAGGCACACATCACTAGATTACAGCTCCTGATATCAGATTTACCGTGTATAATAGACGAGCCCGACTCACAACATCACACCTCTGGTCGACAGAGATCGGATTCCATCACATCGACTACGAGTGCTCTCAGCATTATGAGTACTACGCGTGATGAAATGTTGGAAATAATCGGCAAACTCCGGCTGAGAACAAACCAGATTCCCCCAGATATGGTGACCGGTCCGGTTTATTCTGGAAACAGGGGACCCGTTCAAAACATGTGAACTTCGACGACACATACTCTAGCCATATAATACCAACTTTTTGAATTTAGTTTTAGACATTATTATGTGACGGCATTATACCATTTGAGATAATGTGAATTCCGTTTGGTTATTGTTAAGTGAAGGTTAAGTATTTCAAGGTAAGGAAAGAAATGTGTGACTGTTTGATCTGTTTTATAATTTGGACTGAGTATTTGCACTTTTGTGAAACGTTTTGGTAGAATATTTTCGGCAGAAAACAGTGATTAAAATTAAAACCTGAGCTATGAATGATGTTTTTCCGTTTAAGATAGTTTTGATCTCTAATTAGTGATGTAATGATGATTCAGTTTGTTGTAAAACCCGGCAGCGGCATTTTTAGATATAATCCCGCATCTACATTTCGTGTTCTATCGTCAGTGATGAGTCATCAGTGATGACTCATCACTTCTATTCCACACCTTTCCACTCGGTGTGTCTCCGGCTTGTCTTCTTCACGAAGGTGCATGTCGATGGTGGACTCAGAACACGTTGAACACCCACTACGGAAAGTGGAGTTTGGGGTTTAAATACCCCTGATTTGAAAATAGAGTACTTCCGTGAGCTGGAACCCGGAGGGGGGCTTGTCTTGGTTCCCGGTACTGGTTCAACTGCTACGTCCAGTGTGATGTTGCACACACATTGGGCAGCATGACAGTTGGAGCATGTTACCACGTTTCCATGGTTACCAGGTGGTACCACGTTTCCATTGTTGCCAGGTGGTACAGTGGTGTTGTCGGTTTGCGTGATGATCACGTCCTCTCCGTACAGTTTTGTTTTGTTACCGTACATTTGGTGAGGCTCCTTTGATCTCAAGCCTGGTTAAAACAAGATTGGGAGATGATGGAGATACTCACTCAAGAATTGGAAAATCGATCTAAAAATTGACGATAGCTCACCAAACGCTGAAAACGGTTTTCTTTTCTTTTTCTCTTCAACTTCAGTGGTTTTGGTGTTGAATATACACCCATCGAACTCCAACTTAGAATTAATTTTCTTCGATTTGCCCCCAGATGTTGTGTTGATCGGACTGGTCTTGGTTTTGCTCGCCGGCTGAGATTGGAGATAAAGTGGGAAAATATGTCGAACCTGATGCCCAATGCCCATCTCATCATTCGTTACATTTACAATCGATGGTTCCGTGACATTTTCAACCCTTAATCCGGATTATAACCGTCATTTTCTGATTATTTCCCTAATCGAGTACCTTCATGCCAAAGAGCAGCAGTTGTTCGTCTCTAGTCTCAGCTGGGTTGATGTCTGTATACTGGACACTCAGCACGTTGAATGCTCGTTCCAGACGTTTCTGTAGGTGCTTGTTGGGGGTGGATGCTGGAGAAAAAAATGTTATCACAAAACTACAGCTCTTCGTGTCATGATACATGATAGATCTTCATGATACATGATAGTCCAGTATTATAGATCTGCAGATGCTATGAAATTGAAACTTACTCTTGAATTGACTTTCTATCATTTCCTCGGCCCTGGTCTCGAGTCTCTTGGACGATTGTTGCTGCTCACCAGTAATAATCTGACGATTTCCAAATTAAGAATGTGATTGGGACGAACTGAGATTGAGAAGGCTGTCTATCAGTATCAGTAAATTTAAATCAAACTAGTAGTTGTCCGTCATGACATGCCTTGTCATATTGATAGTGTCATACCTTGACTCTTCTTGTTTTATCTTGTTCAAGTAGAAAGTTCGAATAAATGCTCTTTATGGGCACTAAAGCATCGTGTTTCTGCTTAGACCTGAGGTCATTACGCCCTCCCCGTCTTTTCTGACTCATTTTCAAGCTCGCTGGAGCTCATGATCGTAGTGAATTCTCCTATGACATAGGGCATGGGACTCAGAGAATGGAGCATATAATTATATATAGTTGGCCAAACAATAACACGAGCAATCGCAAACCGAGAATTTCATATGTCAGATTGAGACATAGTTCTCACTGGCCACAGCTGTGAGCACTGAGCGCCTAACACTGGCAACACTCACACACGGTTAATCAGCGTGGATTGATGGGTTTAGCACATATATGTCATTGAGCAACAGTCATACTGTCAGAGCATGATAGTAGTATCAACTGTCGTTGAGTATATTGAACAATGTCCCCTACTGTGACCGATCATTGCAAGCATGCAGCATCCAAGTCTGGACGCTTTATATTGGTGACCGTGAATATGATCCCAATCTTGTTAATAAGTTTTCACGTAGCTCACTCATGACACACAACACAGCAAAACAATGCTGAACGTCTAAGACGGAACTATCTGCTATCATCGGTATGCAAGAATTTCTTGCAGTTTCTTGCAATTTCTTGTAAGTGTTTCTTGAAGAATTAGAAACACTAACAGTAACATGAGTAACAGTGAACAAATAACTTATAACTAGGGTCCGCCCTTTCTACTTCTAGTTTCTCAAATCCTATGGGACACTTTGCTTTATTTATAGAGCTCAATTAGCTGATTCCTGCAATATCCCATGTGTGGGGGTTTAAATGACATCCTATTCCTATGCTTGGTCACGGGACTCAAAGTTTCAGTTTGCAAGAATTTAAATACTAAAAAGTGAAGGCAACACGACGCGCGCGAGTGGCGAGCATCAGGAACGCACAAGAATTCCTGTTTTTTGTTTTGAGCCCTACAGGGGCTCTTACTAAATCCATCGCCCTAATTTTATATCACGTGACTCGTAATAACCCAATGGGTTATGGTAAGGGTCAGGGTAAGGATTTGGAAGTATCCTGTGGGTTAGGGTTTGGGATGGATCAGGAAACCGAAAAAAACCTGATCAGGTTTTTTTCGTCAGCTGGGCCTAGCATCGCCAGGCGAATGTCTGTTTTAGTTTTACCGAAAAAGAGACAAAAATAAGAATTTTCGAAAAATTAGGGCGATGAATTTAGTAAGAGTACTGCACTTGTACTTAAGGTGCTTTCCCTATTGTCTGTTGTAGCGCAATCTTGATTCCGCAGTCAGATAAGACATACAATGTCCACACTCGAAAGGTGACCACAGAAATGAAGGTATTTTCAATTTCAAAAGTATTGCAAAATGATTTTGAACCAACGGTTAAAGTGATAAATAATTTAGGTTTTTAATCCATAATCACAATCAATGATATAAGGGAACTGTAAAAAGATCTATCATTAAAAGAACCAAATCTAATTCAAGTATAAAACCTGGCACCAAATTTGTTTCCTTTGTAATCATTGAATAAGTTGTAATTGTAAAATGTATATGCATATCTATATTTTTTATTAATTGAACTTGTTCGTTTTATTAAATGTGAATAAACTTTGTATTATATGTCCATAAAAAGCCTATAAAAATACAAATCTATTGTTACTGATAAAACCGATATAAATATGGATGAAGATTGTAACACCATTGCTAACATATTGTGTACCATTGTTAACAAAATACTGGTAATGCGGTGTCAACAGCCACAGTAATGCGGTGTCAACAGCCACAGTAATGCGGTGTCAACACCCACAGTATAGCGATGTAAACAACCACAGTAAAGCGGTGTAAACAACCACAGTAACGTGTGGTGTCAAGTGTCAACACTAGTTTTCATCCTCGCTATCCGATGACAGATCCTCATCCTCACTTGGTAGATAGAACTTGGGAGCCTGCAAAAGCATTCTATAATACCCGGTAATAAAGTCTCGCCATCTCATGATCTCATGACTTTTGAAAAGCACCTCCAATGGAAAGAAGGTGTCAAGTGCCACAGTGTTGTGTCAAGTGCCACAGTGTGGTGTCAACTACCCCAGCGTGGTGTCAAGTGCCACAGCGTGGTGTCAAGTGCCACAGTGTGGTGTCAAGTGTGGTGAGGTGTGGACTCACCCAAGGGAAGGGAGAAAGTGTGGTTGGTGATTGTGTGTCAGGTTTGCGGTGATTCTCCAACTCTCGACGAGCTGAGAGTACTTCCTCCTCTGTAAGAGGTGGTTCCTGGTCGTCAGACCAGCCCATCACTTTCAGTAGTCTGAGGAAACCCACATGGTTTAAAGTGTCTGACATATAGTAAGTAAATGATGGGGTGAATGGGAGGGAGGGGGATTGAACAGTGAACTCACCGGTGTTCGGTTTCAACACTGGAAGAAAGGGGGACTGTGTTCTGTGCGTCAACCCCGTTAACAGCGTCACATTCTGCGGGGAAGGGCGGTGTCAATGGAGCAAAATGTAAAAGCGCAAATTCGAAGTAATTGAACGGTTTCAGTGGCTAGGCATAGTGTGTACATTACCTTCCAGAGAATTGTTGTCTATTTCATTGTCAACTAGACCCTCGTCAAGCCGTAGAGAGTTAAAGAAATCAAACTTGCTGCCTACTCCCTCGTTACTCTTTGGCCCCCGAGCTTTGGTTGGACTCGGCTTATCAGAATCAGTATTTGACCTAGGTCTCGGACCACCTGGTACGGCTTGCACTTTGCTCGCCTTTGTGGAACTGTTCAGGAGTTTTCCCTTGCTACGGGCTGGCTGGGCAGACCAAGCCCCATTGCTGACAGTCACTGACTTATTTGGTTTGGTTGATTGCAGCGAGGGCTGAAAAGAGGTGTCAAGTGAAGCCTGGTATAAGGAAACATGTGACATATGTGTGAAACACGGGGATATACGAAACTTACGAATTCGGATGTTTTGAAGGAGGAGTCAAGGTGTGTGATTATAGCTGCAGGTCTATCATCAGAGAAACTTCTCTTCACGGGAACGTGCCCTGTAGTTACCATGAATCACGTTACAATGTAGCGTTACAATCGCCCGGTTTGGATTCGTTGGTTAAAAACGTGACACAACTTATAATGACATTTGATATACATATACATCTTGAGACTTGTTAAACATACCACAATAACAGCTAGGGTTACGTCAATACTTCTGGGAATCAAAACAAAAGATAATCCGAGTTTCAATACGTGATTAGGCAATCAACTACTGTGTTAAACATCGGGTGCCTACACAGTACTCCATTACAACGAGTATATGTACAAGCTAGTCTTACTGTGAGAGACGAGGCGGAAGAACCGACCATCAAGTACAAATCCCCTTAGACTACGGAATCAATATACATATTCTGTCACCCTTGTCTCTATGTTGCAGCTACACGCGATCTGAGCGCGCGCGTTGTTTTCATGATCACGCGCGTTGTTTTCACACAATTTCCATAGCACCAATTTGCTAGTAATAAGGTGAAGTTGTATATTTCGCGCTCATATGAAGAGATTTCACAGAAATTGGCGAGTCACGAATTAACACATAACAGACAGCGATGCTGTCGAAAGCTTGAAATTTAATCAATTCCGTAAATCACTGTAATTAGATTTCTCAGATTTGGCAGTTAACTAGAACGATAATTGGTTACTTGGATCTTCAACGTGTATACAATTCAATTCAATTCAAAACTACATAAATCGTGTATACTACGTCAATCTTGTTACAACGGACTTAATCTTGTTATTTACGTATCTCAGTGCGACCCCTCGCGTGACCAGTAATATTGCATGAGATTTTTCATCTAGCTGCGCGAAATCGCAACGTTGTGACGCAATATTGAATATTTAGACAACAGCCTTCCTAAGCAATGTCTATCATAATGCGAATTTCACAATATAGATATCGCATCATGATAGACATGTATAATGATGGACATGTACACAACTTACATATCATAGCATGTCGTATTCTATGTTATTGAGTTTCAGACTGAAAATCGGATTTGCCTGCGCAGCCCCAATAGTATGGATTTCAAATCGGTTACGCGTCGAATTGAATTATGCTTGCGAAAATTTGTATCCTGGTTTCGCTGTTTTGCACTGTGATACAACAATTTTACAAACAACAATACCTATATAGACATTAATGAACGTATGCTAAACAAGGAAGACCGGTTAAATGTGACTAAACATAGAGGCGGAATAGACCAACCTCCATTGAGAGAGGCGAATCCCGATTTAACAGTCTTCTGGCCAGCAAGTTGCTGAAATAGTGTAAGGTTTAGGTTCAAAATCAAATCCCGATGAGTTATGTAACACTCATAATTGTCATTGCGAAAGCTCCCATTGCGAAAGCTCCCATTTCTCTACACTGTTGTACATGTTCTGGACAATGGAACAGCTATCATAGTAAAGCGCACCCATGGTGCAAATGCTAATGCAAAACAATAGAGAGGGCAAAAGTCACACTGGAGGAAACAGTCAACATGTGTGATTGAGATTTTGTCAAACTTTTGATTTTACCTACCTTTGAATTGTTGAATAACCAAAGGGGAGAAAAGTGATGAGGATTTTGAACAGACATTAAAAACTTCAATGTATGCAATCTGAAACAGAGTGAGAAAGGGTGTTAATAACTAAAAAGTTAATTATTAGTTAATTATTAAGTTATTAGTGCGACGAAATCGGAGGTTTTCATCCATGCCAATCTGTGACCACATTCTCACCAAAGCTAGAGTAGAAGTTTCTGGAGTGTTACATGATAAGTGGTTCAGCAACAACAGGAAATTATAATGCGGTAGTCTGATGAAAGGGTATAGGTGTTTGTAATGGATGGGACTGCTAAATGGTGGAGCCGGTTTCAACAATACTCAGCAACTTCTGGGATATAGCACCTATTGGCAAGGATGTCTTGTTAGTAAAGGAATCATTTAGAAAAATCAAAAAACATGACTTCACTTTACAACCAAATTACAGGAAAAACAATAGTTTAGAAAAACAATAGTTTATTTTATCTCCATTTATATAACATGGCAAATCAAACATAGCATCCACTGCCTTCATGTGTGAATAGAAAAGCATTCTCATTACACGGTCGCTTTCTATCAACTTGTCATCTCCGACAGTAGAAACCGGCATGAATGAATCCATGCGTTCAGCTGTGTGTACCGTTTCTTAAAATTGCGTGTTTATCTCTAGGCTTATGGTCAAAAATAGACCGGTCAGAATGTAAGATTCGACTGTGTGCATTCTTTTACATGCTCGAATCATCAAATTTGTGAAGGAGCACTTTTGATTCTCGTTTCTTAAAACTAACACCCAAAGTTTAGTTCCCTTAGTTAAACCGCATTTATATACCCAAAACAAAGAGTTGTACCGTACGGCAACAAGTGCAGGTGCCGATGAAACAAAAGGACAACAATAGGAAAACAATAAGGCAACATTTCACTTATTCGTCACTTATTTCTGTCCTATACACGCATACTTGATATGTTTTTGGGATAGATATGGGTCGCATGATGATAGGTATGAGTTGCATGATAGGTATGGGTCACACGATAGGTATGAGCGAAGGTCGCATGGTATGGTGCGGATTTCAAAAGTATGGTAGAGTTAATTAACATAATTAACCGATGCTAGTGCTACAAGTGAATTGTTGCCTCATTGTTGTGTTATTGTTGTCTAAATTTAAGTCGCTTGTTGCCTTATTGCTGTCTTATTGTTGTGTTTATTGGTACCTTTTTGTTGTCCAACAGTCTGACAGGCGTCGAGGGCCAAGAATTCTAAAGATGTCTTGATAACGTAATCAAGGCCAAAACCCCGCTCCCCCCTCCGTAATCAAGCGTAATCATGTGGAAACCCTCTCCCCCCCCTCGGCTGATTATGTAATATGTGAACGGTACCTAAATGCATCCCAACTGACTTTCTTGGACTGCTGGCAAGTGACTTTTGCATGGACAGGGTGATGGACACTACGGACTTCCTACAGAGGTTTTTTGGTTTCAGTGATGAAAATTCATTCACAGGCCACATCATTGCTATGGATGTTGTCAGTCTCTATGTTATCAGCTATCAGCAAATGTAGGCAGGAATGGGATCAGGGTTCCTTGAAATGTCGGTTAATTCTCTCAATTCTGTGTATGCAAGCTTTGGGGATAATTGGTACAAAATCAAGGACTCTGTGCCAATAAGCCACACTTTAAGTGTTCATTTAGAGGATATTGCAGATTTTTATGTTTTTGATCAGTAAATTTATGTAAATACAGTTGATATAGATTTTTTGCTAGATTTGTTGATGATGGCACTTTATTATGGTCAGGAGGGTTTGATTGCTTCATAATATAATCGGATTCAGACTGTGCAGAAAAACCACAAGAACTTTAGGTTGGAGATTTCCCCTCAAACGTTTACAGTGTTTCCTGAATGCAAAGTTTATGGACAAGAAGCTGGTTACCAATATCTATCAGAAATCAACAGATGCCCATTCTTTTCTGAACCAACTTTCACCCAAGTAATGTTGTCTTGGGTATTGTTTAGTCAAGCATTGAGATATCGCAGAATCATCAGTGATGACATACACTATGCAATGAGTTGGACAATTTGGCACACTACTTCTTCCAATGTGAATACCCTCTTAAATTGGTTTAACCTAAAATTGGTGCTGCGAAGGTGAAGGTTTGATGTTGTGACCATAACACCAACAAAGAGGAAAGACTGGGTTCCTTAATCCCTTCTGCACAACTTACAACTCAAGGGTGAGGGAGTTGAAGCAGTACATCAACAAGAAGGTAAACACAGGTGCTGAAAACAGTGAGATAGATTCACCGACAATTGTGAGAACAGTCTTTAGGAGAGGACCAACACTCAGAGGACCAATCCTCTTCAGACAGAAAGATCTGACATTGAACAAGGATCAGGGGGCATCAGTGGGAGATGTATATCTGTGGAGGAAGCAAGCTGACATGTCTGATGATGTCGAAGAAGGGGGTAGTTGTGATCAACAGTATTGAGATGGGTTGTAGTGGTGGGGATTGTTGGAGTACAAACATTATTTTTTATTTTCAGTGTACAGTTAGTAATTTAGGCTATGTTGGTAAGACAGACCAACCTTTACATAAGAGAGTTAATGTTCATAGGGATTGTAGAGTGATAGTAGAATTGTAGAGTCAAGAGTGATAGAATAGAATAGAATAGAATGTTTTTGACAGAAGATCAACTCAAATATTCAGTGCCAATCTCAAACAGTTGTATCATTGTTAAGTAACCTTTTTTCAAGGTACCCAAATTAAGAACTGATAGGAATTGTAGAATGAATAAATCTATGATTTTCAGATTTTATACCATTACAGTTCATTACATGATTTACTATTTACAGATTGATGAAAGATTTGGGTGGGAGTAGGGTAGGGTTGTCGATCGATGATGGACCCTGTAGAGAATTTCGTTTTGCGCGCGCAATTAACTTATTGCGCAATACCCTTTGTCTGTTGCTGTGCACACGTTGCGCGCCCCTGTTCTACTCAGTGATCTGAAAAGTCGTAGAAACCACGGAGACGCGCAGCGCGCGCGGAGTATTTGGGTCACGCAGCGCGGGAACATCCGTTGCGCGCGGATGAGAGCACTGATTACTGAATAGGCTAGACTTGCGGCGCTGTGCACACGTTGCGCGCCCCTGTTTCTACTCAGTGAACTGAAAAGTCGTAGAAAGGAGACGCGCAGCATGTGGCGCGCCGCGCGTGCGCGAAGCGAAACAAAATTCTCGAAGGGTCAAATGCAAATGATTTAATATCAATTGAATGAATATAATGTCAATTCCTGTCCAACATGCGCCATGCTCCACGCGCGACGTTCGCGCCACATGATGCTGTAGATGCAGGCACGCGCGCGAAAACGGATCAGGTAAAATGTGACTGTAAAATTTTGCCTGACACTGCACCAAATTAGCATGAATTTACTTATACTTCGTACTTACGCATTGTAGGATTTCACCCTACCCTTGATGGCGGGATTTTATCGGGGCGGATTGATGATTGAAAATCGCTTGTAGGATTTTACCCTACCGTCGGTGCGCGCGATTTTCAATCCGCCCCGGGATAAAATCCCGCCAGGGATAAAATCCCGCCAGCAAGGGTAGGGTGAAATCCTACAAGAAAATCGCGCGCACCGACGGTAGGGTAAAATCCTACAAACCTACGCATCGCAATTGTTGACGCGGATTTATATAGCTATTTGTTGGGCGGAATTACAATTGAGTGGCGCCGACCGCGACACGGACGCGACGGTAAAAAATTACACATCCATTTTCTTAGGCGGCTCGTGCTATTCTGCCTCGTTTGAATCCGCGCATGACGGTACTTGCGACGCGCCTGCCNTAGATGATTTTAAAAGGAAGTGGAATAAGATTAAATCAGATGAACTTCTTGGATTGTCTTATGATATTGATTGGGAGTGCAAGGAAGGTTCTACATCTATTGACAATGTGTGGGAAGAAATTCATGGCAAGTTGTTGAGTATAAGTAAGCTAGTTCCTCAAGCTCAACCTGCTAAGGCAGGTACTCATCAAGATTACAACATGCCATGGATTAACTCATCGGTAAAAAGGGCTTTGAAAGCAAAATCCAAAGCTTGGAATATTTTTGATGACTTTCCTTCTATAGTTAACTTGAATTTGGCGCTATATAAAAGTAACTGTTTTGACAAAGTGCAGACAAAGGCAAAATTGGAGTATGAAAAGGTAATTACTCATGACTTGAAGCATAATTCTAAAGCGTTTTACTCATATCTTCGTAGCCAACGCAAAGTGAAGTCAATTGTAACATCTTTGAGGAGGGATAATCAGCTAGGCTCTTTAACAACCACTGACTTTGAGACTGCAGAATGCTTTGCAGACGCTTTCGCTTCTGTTTTTGTGCAAGAGCCTCTTGGACCTCTTCCTCAGGAATGTTATGGTTCACAAGATAGAGTTGAAAAGTATGAATTGACCATGAGTGAGAGTGAAATACAGAAAGAATTGAAGAATTTGAACACTTTTAAATCCATGGGACCAGACAACATACACCCAAAATTGTTGAAATCGTTAGCTGATAATCCTGATTTCGTTAAATGCATTAGTTTTTTGTTTACTTTATGTATTGAACAAAGGAAGATTCCTAGTTTGTGGAAGACCGCTAATGTAGTAGCATTGCATAAAAAGGATTCTAAACTAGACCCTCTTAACTATAGACCTGTGTCTTTGACATGTATTTTGTGTAAGGTTTATGAGAGGATTTTAAGAAAACATATTCTAAAAGTTGTTGATGGGAAGATCAATGCTAGCCAACATGGGTTTATAGAAGGTAAATCATGCTTTTCCAATCTGTTAGAAACAATGGACACTATTCTTAATTTACTCGAGAATGGCTTTCCAGTTGATATCTTTTACTTTGACTTTTGGAAGGCTTTCGATTCAGTGCCACATTATAGATTGCTCACCAAATTGGAAAAGTATGGATTTGACAGTCACATTCTTGAAATAATTCAAGATTTTCTGTCTGGAAGAACTATGAGAACAAGTGTTCGAGGCTGCTACTCCTCTAGTAGGCCAGTCCTCTCTGGTGTTCCGCAAGGCTCTGTTCTAGGACCCTTGCTTTTTTTGTTGTTCATCAATGATCTTCCAGATGGAATACATAATGTCACAAAATTATTTGCAGATGACTTAAAGCTAATAGCTAATGCAAGGAATAAAGATGTAGTTAATGACGATTTGAAATTGTTAGAGAAATGGGAAGATCTTTGGCTTCTAAAATTCAATACTGATAAATGTCATGTGATGCATCTGTCTTTTAATGATAATCCTCTAAACAAATATTTTTTGGACGGTATGTTAATGAAAGAGGTACGATTTGAGAAAGATTTGGGTGTTATTGTTAGCGAGGAGCTAGGGTGGAATTCGAATGTTAAGTCGTGTATCAAGGAAGCAAATAGGAGTATTGGTTGGATTTCAAGAAATTTGATTAACAGAGACTATAGGATATTGTCACGAATTTATAAGACCATAATACGTCCTAAACTGGAGTATTGTGTGCAAGTATGGAACCCAGAAATAAGTCATGGAAACTGGGGTACAATTTTAGAATTAGAATCTATTCAAAGAAGATTTACAAGGTTAGCAGACGATATAGGACTTTTACCTTATAGCAAAAGATTGGAAATGATGAATTTGACTACCTTAGGAGAAAGAAGAATACGTGGTGACCTTATTGAAGCATTTAAGATTGTTTCTGGGAAAGTCAACTATGCTAAAGATGTTTTCAACTTGGGTCGGTCTGGGTGTAATATTATTAGTAGAGTTAAAGTTAATGCTGATAATGACATTTGTAAATTAAGACAATACTTTCTCCCTGATAGGATTAAAAATTATTGGAACAGGTTACCAGGCTATGTTAAATCTTCAGAGAGTGTAATATCTTTCAAAATTAACTTAGAATTATTCAAGAAGGAGTCAATTTCAAACAGCTCAATTGAGAATTATTGGAATGTGTCGAATTTGATCATCAGAAAAATAGAGGGTAACCCCAATTACTTGGAGCGTAAAGAAAAGTTCAACAATTATCTGTTAGATAACCCTTTTGTTGCAAAAAAGAAGGGTATAAATACTTCAACACACTAACATTACAGTTGTTTTTAACTTAAATTATTTATTTTTAATCTGTTTACGTTTTTAATTAGGCAATTATTGCTATTATTATAGAAGTTTCTGTTGTTATTTGGTCATTGTTTATATTGCATAGTTTCTAGAAACAATGGAACTTAACTGAAGACCTTTTGTTTCGTGGGGAGTACCCTGTATGGGTACATAATTCAATGAATTAAATTTATGAAGAGTGAAGTGTCAGAACAGAGTTGCCTGAAGGCAAAAAGTTTTATTTATTTNAAAACAGACAAAATTAAGTCCTAAAACACTCCACACAAACTGTCTCTGAGGATCTGATGAAGTGACAAAGTACTTGAACATACAAGATGCATCATTGCCGTAAAACTCTAGCTTTTTCGTCTTTAAAACTCCGTAATCCTTTGAGAACATGTCATGTACCATTCTGGATATAAACTTCCATTTTAAGGTCTTCCTCTGCATACGACCATAGTACCTTGAAAGAACATCTACGTGTTCATTCTTATCGAGGAATCCGATGAAAACTCTAACTTCAGGATCGTGGTGAAGTCCATTGACAAAGAACTCTTCTAGAGTAGGAATCAGGGGTACAATAGCCAAAGCAATCGACCCCAATGAAATGCAAAACACTATCAATATCAGTATGGCTACGCTCTTTTTGCTCAGTCCAGGGGAAGCATTGGTAAGAGTCTTCGAAACTGACCGTGCTCTAATACTGCTTAGCGTTGTCATGGATATTAGAGACAACTGCGATCCAAAGGTATTGACTATTCCTAAAGCTGTGCATTTAGGATCTGTCAGCCATTCTGTTTGCTTTGAGCAATAGTTGTCTTTGAATGTGATGTCCGTTAAAGCTAAGGATAAGAGATAAATACCAATCATAAGATCACCTAAGTTGATGAGCAAAACTAGAACTTTGTTGGTCAATGAGCGGATGTTTTTAGATTTGATCATAGTACTGGTATTTCTGACAAGGGTGAATAAATTGCATATAACAGCTATGCAGCCCAAAATCCAGGCAGCTGTCTTAATTACAGTATCATCAAGAAGTTCTCGGGAGCATTCATTATTGCATTCATCTGATAGATCCAAGCAGTGGAATACTGAGTCACATTTCTGTGTTTTTGAGATATAATGCGCTGATTTTGCACACTTGAAATGGTTAGTGCAGTTTGCCTCATCTGAACTGTCACCACAATCATCCACCAAATCGCACACTTTCGTATATGGTAAACACTTCAGATTATTGTTGCAGACAAATATTCGATTTGTAAATAGTCCACGTGATTTTAAGAGTATGGCCAAATAAGGCTGATCACTTACCTTAGGGCTTTTGGCATAAGTTTTCACTCTGAGAGGAAATTGTAGTGGACAGGAGTATTCTGTAGGTATCACTGCAAGTGGGCAAATCGAATCAGAGCATGCATTGTTACAGCTCCTGAAAACATAGTTCTCTCCATAGACATGATCACATGTGCTAGGAACGTGTGGCAAGACAAACAATTCACGAACCTGTTCAAGTCCAAGAACAAAGTGATCAGGGAACCTAAAGCGCTGGGTCAAACAAAGGTTTTTCATGAGATCTTTCAAGTTTGACATTCCTTTGACACAAAAGGACATGTGGTGAACCCAATCCATCCGATGGCCACTTATCAGTTGTACGGTATCTTGCAAATCTGTGTAGATGTCAGGAAACTTTCTAGATACAGAACAGACATTGTTTTCGAGGCCACAGCTCTCTACTCCATCACAGAGCAGATCCATTTCCACATAGACTGACTCTTCACCCCTACAGAGAAAAACATCCCTACATTCACTATCTTCAAGGATGAATCTCCGTGTAGGTCCATATCCACAAGTTGGCCATAATGAACCGTCCTCATCTATCCCATCCATACAGTCTGTGACACCGTCCTTCAGCCATGACAAGGGTATTGACAACTGCTCGTTTAACCTGCCTCGTCTCTCACAAGTCTGCTTTGTGGCCTGGAGGCAAATTTGAAGATCCTCATCACTTTTATCCTCACAATCTTGTGTACCATCACACATCTTGTGTTTGTGTACGGAGCAGCTTCCTGTGATTTTCTCGCACTTGTTTTCTATGTTGTCATCACATAGTCGAGGCATTCTTTGGCACATCACAAATATTGATACTGTTGAGGGATAGCCGTTTACATGACAACGTATTCCAATTTTTTGACTGTCTGTACAGTTGGTTTGGTCTACATAATTGCGACACGAAGCGAACATTGGAAAACATCTCATATTATCAGTGAGAAACATTTTGAATGGCGCAACACCTTTGTCAAGATTAATCTTCATGCACTTTTGATTTTCTTTATCTGATTTAGTAACTTTACATATTTTCTTCTCATCTTTTCCATCGATGCAATTTTTGTCACGATCACAACTGGCTGTTGGGGTAATATATACGATTTCTCCAGACTCTCTATATTTGTTCGACTCGCAGTGCAGACCATATCTCACACCATTACACTTCCACTCATCTTCACAATTCGTGAAATCACATTTCAGATTACAAACCAAGTTCTTTGCAATTATTTTACCAGAGGGCAGCATGGTGAATCTATAGTTTACGTCACAATGTTCCTCATCAATGAAAGTATTAACACAGTTATGACGACCATCGCAGATTCGATTATCCGATGAGATGCTGCTCGAGAAAAGATATAACCAGCTTACATCGGTAGCACGTGCACCCACCTCTCGAACGTATTCGCAGAAAAAGTCTCCACAGAAAGCTTTTGATCCCGCTGCTTTTAACCTATCACTGCTTTTGATATTTGGAGTCCCACATGCTTGGTAAAAGTATGGGTCGTTTGGACAAAGATTATCATAATGAAGTCGTGTAATGTAGTCGGTCCATGGAAAGTCGTAGTATATCTCCGAATTAAAACACTTGAAAAAGACTTCATCACTTATCCCGTCGTGGCAGACGTATTTTATGAACCCATTGTACTCTTTGAGTTCACAAATTGGACCTTGAGAAAGAGGGTGATTAGCTTTAAGATTCGGTCGCTGGCGAGTAACTCCGAATTACGTTCGCTAGCTACGGAATTTTCATGTAATTATTTGATCAGTATGTTTCAGCTGAAGTTTACATTATAAAACATGCTCATATCAATACTCAATGTCGTTATCGTCGTATATCTTACCTCAAAAATCACTATTGCCGAATCTTATAGTTATATTGTAGACTACCTATATTGTAATGTAATCTGCGGAACAGAGACTTACTGTTGTCTGATGATCGACCTTGAGCTTCTGATCCAAGGTAAAGAATCATGAGTCCAATGAGATGGAAGTTTCTCATCACGGCTACTAGGGAAGACACGCTACTGTTCACTACACACAGTCACAGCTATTTCAATTGTAAGCCCGTTCCTCTCGATTCAGATGCTTTTATATTGGTGATAGCGATGAAAACTTTTCATAAAAGCATTCATCGTTCGAAAAGATATTATTGCTTCAATGACACATCTTTTGTGTTTTGGTCGTTTACCAAAAAAGTGGCATCACCTTGTTATTTTTCTTCAGTGAATAATAAGCAATCTATTAGTGTGACGTCAATTGACAATATTAAGCGAGTTTGAGACTCTTTCTATAGTTCAACTGTCTGGGCGCCTGCCTGTCTGACAGTGTCTATCATCACCTTGTTGGAAGTAGATGCACGCACAACTGTCCAACACTCACATTTTGAAAGACATACAGAAGTTGTATAGGTATAGCAAGGTCAGCGGAATTTAAGACATCAGGATTGTGTAGATCAGTCTTGGTTTGTAGCTTTTGGTATTTCGAGGGTGTGTAGAATGTAGATGCCATGACGAAAATGGCGTATAGTTATTCACGAAATAGCAAAATAATTGATAAGCTGATTTGATGTTTTTCGTAACATGCGACGAAAGTGTGACGAAACGTGACATGGGATTTGCGACCTGATAGGACTCGGAAATCACTGTTAGTTGATGAATACCATGTCTAGGAGGTACCAGGTCACATTTGGGGACATATCCAACCATTCGCCACACCCAAACAGTCATTTCCTAGTCAAGACAGACCGCTACGGCTAACCCCATGTCACGTTTTCGTCACACCTTTCGCGCCTTCCATGCGACACGACATTTGGGCGTGGGAGATGGTTGAATACGTCCCGAAATTTGTCCTTATAACTCTTAGACATCCTCTTTAACAACGAACAGTCAGTTCAGTATGGCGGATCAGAAGGCTCATCCGGAATTTTATCACTGAAAAATATAATTCGACCCTTCTGATCCGCANGCCACTTATCAGTTGTACGGTATCTTGCAAATCTGTGTAGATGTCAGGAAACTTTCTAGATACAGAACAGACATTGTTTTCGAGGCCACAGCTCTCTACTCCATCACAGAGCAGATCCATTTCCACATAGACTGACTCTTCACCCCTACAGAGAAAAACATCCCTACATTCACTATCTTCAAGGATGAATCTCCGTGTAGGTCCATATCCACAAGTTGGCCATAATGAACCGTCCTCATCTATCCCATCCATACAGTCTGTGACACCGTCCTTCAGCCATGACAAGGGTATTGACAACTGCTCGTTTAACCTGCCTCGTCTCTCACAAGTCTGCTTTGTGGCCTGGAGGCAAATTTGAAGATCCTCATCACTTTTATCCTCACAATCTTGTGTACCATCACACATCTTGTGTTTGTGTACGGAGCAGCTTCCTGTGATTTTCTCGCACTTGTTTTCTATGTTGTCATCACATAGTCGAGGCATTCTTTGGCACATCACAAATATTGATACTGTTGAGGGATAGCCGTTTACATGACAACGTATTCCAATTTTTTGACTGTCTGTACAGTTGGTTTGGTCTACATAATTGCGACACGAAGCGAACATTGGAAAACATCTCATATTATCAGTGAGAAACATTTTGAATGGCGCAACACCTTTGTCAAGATTAATCTTCATGCACTTTTGATTTTCTTTATCTGATTTAGTAACTTTACATATTTTCTTCTCATCTTTTCCATCGATGCAATTTTTGTCACGATCACAACTGGCTGTTGGGGTAATATATACGATTTCTCCAGACTCTCTATATTTGTTCGACTCGCAGTGCAGACCATATCTCACACCATTACACTTCCACTCATCTTCACAATTCGTGAAATCACATTTCAGATTACAAACCAAGTTCTTTGCAATTATTTTACCAGAGGGCAGCATGGTGAATCTATAGTTTACGTCACAATGTTCCTCATCAATGAAAGTATTAACACAGTTATGACGACCATCGCAGATTCGATTATCCGATGAGATGCTGCTCGAGAAAAGATATAACCAGCTTACATCGGTAGCACGTGCACCCACCTCTCGAACGTATTCGCAGAAAAAGTCTCCACAGAAAGCTTTTGATCCCGCTGCTTTTAACCTATCACTGCTTTTGATATTTGGAGTCCCACATGCTTGGTAAAAGTATGGGTCGTTTGGACAAAGATTATCATAATGAAGTCGTGTAATGTAGTCGGTCCATGGAAAGTCGTAGTATATCTCCGAATTAAAACACTTGAAAAAGACTTCATCACTTATCCCGTCGTGGCAGACGTATTTTATGAACCCATTGTACTCTTTGAGTTCACAAATTGGACCTTGAGAAAGAGGGCGATTAGCTTTAAGATTCGGTCGCTGTCGAGTAACTTCGAATTACGTTCGCTAGCTACGGAATTTTCATGTAATTATTTGGTCAGTATGCTTCAGCTGAAGTTTACATTATAAAACATGCTCATATCAATACTCAATGTCGTTATCGTCGTATATCTAACCTCAAAAATCACTATTGCCGAATCTTATATTGTAGACTACCTATATTGTAATGTAATCTGCGGAACAGAGACTTACTGTTGTCTGATGATCGACCTTGAGCTTCTGATCCAAGGTAAAGAATCATGAGTCCAATGAGATGGAAGTTTCTCATCACGGCTACTAGGGAAGACACGCTACTGTTCACTACACACAGTCACAGCTATTTCAATTGTAAGCCCGTTCCTCTCGATTCAGATGCTTTTATATTGGTGATAGCGATGAAAACTTTTCATAAAAGCATTCATCGTTCGAAAAGATATTATTGCTTCAATGACACATCTTTTGTGTTTTGGTCGTTTACCAAAAAAGTGGCATCACCTTGTTATTTTTCTTCAGTGAATAATAAGCAATCTATTAGTGTGACGTCAATTGACAATATTAAGCGAGTTTGAGACTCTTTCTATAGTTCAACTGTCTGGGCGCCTGCCTGTCTGACAGTGTCTATCATCACCTTGTTGGAAGTAGATGCACGCACAACTGTCCAACACTCACATTTTGAAAGACATACAGAAGTTGTATAGGTATAGCAAGGTCAGCGGAATTTAAGACATCAGGATTGTGTAGATCAGTCTTGGTTTGTAGCTTTTGGTATTTCGAGGGTGTGTAGAATGTAGATGCCATGACGAAAATGGCGTATAGTTATTCACGAAATAGCAAAATAATTGATAAGCTGATTTGATGTTTTTCGTAACATGCGACAAAAGTGTGACGAAACGTGACATGGGATTTGCGACCTGATAGGACTCGGAAATCACTGTTAGTTGATGAATACCATGTCTAGGAGGTACCAGGTCACATTTGGGGACATATCCAACCATTTGCCACACCCAAACAGTCATTTCCTAGTCAAGACAGACCGCTACGGCTAACCCCATGTCACGTTTTCGTCACACCTTTCGCGCCTTCCATGCGACACGACATTTGGGCGTGGGAGATGGTTGAATACGTCCCGAAATTTGTCCTTATAACTCTTAGACATCCTCTTTAACAACGAACAGTCAGTTCAGTATGGCGGATCAGAAGGCTCATCCGGAATTTTATCACTGAAAAATATAATTCGACCCTTCTGATCCGCACGTGGATCACAGGGTTCATCTTAGGTGAGCCTTCTGATCCACGTGGCGCTTCTCTGGGGTCAAGTCAAAATTCGGTGACCCTTCTGATCCATACACGTGGATCACCGAGTTCACCTTAGGTGACCCTTCTGATCCACGTTGCGCTTCCCTGGGGTCAAATTGGATTTTAGTGATCATCGAATTTTGACTTGACCCCAGAGAAGCGCCACGTGGATTAGAAAGATCACCTAAGATGAACTTTGGTCAAATTATATTTTTCAGAGGTAAAATTCAGAGTCATATCAGGCCGCAAATACTATGTCACGTTTTCGTCACAATTCTCGCGCCTTCCATACGACACGACATTTGGGCGTGGATGATGGTTGGATATGTCCCCAAATGTGACCTGGTAACTCCTAGACATTGGACATGATATTTAACAATGATGATATTTTGAACTCGGTGATCCACGTGTATGGATCAGGAGGGTCAAATTCCCTTTTTCCGGGTGACCCTCCTGATCCACACGTGGATCACAGGGCTCATCATAGGTGACCCTTCTGATCCACGTTGCGCTTCCCTGAGGTCAAATTGGATTTGAGTGACCCTCCTGATTCACCTAAAGTGGATCAGGAGGATCACCGAATTTTGACTTGACCCCAGAGAAGCGCCACGTGGATCAGAAGGCTCACCTAAGATGAGCCCTGTGATCCACGTGCGGAGCAGAAGGGTCAAATTCCATTTTTCAGAGATAAAATTCCGGGTGAGCCTTCTGATCCGCCATACACGAGAAACATCTCCTAGTCGCATCTCTTGAAAATACGTCTCATAGCATCGTCTAGTCTGTAACGCGCGAAAACAAAAATGTGACGCGCGCGCCGCTCCGCAAATTATTTGGCTGTCGATCATGATTGCGGCCCTGTCGGGAATTTCATTGCTCGCGCGCCGCAAATTATTCTCAGACTGACGAGTGACGCGACTCGCGTCAGCTTGGCCGCCAGCTGGCAACAAATAATAAAATTATTCTCCTGAACTTGCCGAATAATTCACTTGAACTTTGCCGAATGTTATCTGTACACTCTTTCTTCGTTCTTGTGTTATCTGAACACACTGTCTAGCCACAACTAGTTCAATTCTTGATGCCTGTCAGACTGCAAGTCTGAAGTTTTACATGCACTATTTTCTCTGATTAGGTTTGCAGTATGTGTGCATACCCCTGGCAGGTCACATGGTATATCATGGTTGTGATTATCAGATCAGGTGACTTTTCAGCAGTGTGTAATGAGCTCACTAAGCACTAGTTTGAAACAAAAGGTAAAACCACATGGCTTGATATAAACATGAGTAACTGTATGCAATTTAGCACTCACTGTGCTCCCCTCTACTGGGTGTATTCTCACTGTATATCACAAGCACTTAACGTGCTTCCTTCTTCTAAGTGAATACTGACTGTGTATAGCTTGCACTCACTGTGCTTCTTTCTACTGAGCCTATACTCACTGTATATCACTAGCACTCACTTCCTTCTACTGAGCATGGACTTACTGTATGCAACTTAGTAACAGCTGAGCGTTTTAACTCAGTATTCCACTACAAACGGCCAAGGGGCTACACTGGTAACAATACAGTGAATAACAGTTGGTATACTACACAATCAAAGCAGAAAACAGCCTGTAGGGCGAGTGTAAGCCAGTCTGTGAACATCCTTCAGGCATGTCTGTCCACTCCTGGATCAAAATGTTCAAGTTTGCCCCTCGACCTAGGGATCAGAGAAGGCTCTATAATATGATATCCCTTAATCCCTTTCAGACCTTTCTGTCAAAATGGTGGGGGGTTGTGTCTTGATATTATATTGCAATAATGAATCATCTCAGACAACTTGAATTGGAAAATGTTCAATTTTGAAAGTAGAAAGAACAAATCTGTCAATCTGTACTGACAAACCATGCGAAGAAACCATGCTTGCTGAGGAGCCATTGGTAAACTAATTGAATTAAAAACTGTGGCTTTCTGGACAGACCAATCAGTCACAGGAGTTGAATTTCTAGTCACAGATAGCAGAGCAGTAAACATTGTACCAACTACCATTGCCCACAAAATGATTTCTTTTATTCTCAATGCTTGAATGATACTCAATAGGATATTCCACAGCTGCCTTTCAGCTAGGATTTGATTATGTATATTGGATTGGTGAATCAATAATTAGAATTCATTATATGATTCCTAAGTAAATCCTAAATGAATAGTGAAATACTTCTTCTTTGTTCATTTGTTAAGTGAATATTAGAGTTGATTCATGTCGAAATAATTCAATTCAATTCCAAATGAATTTTCTCATTTTAGGAGCTTTTGGTAATTGAAGCTTCTAAGCTAATTCACTATTTTCAAATGACTATTAGTTAACATGTTGTATTCCAGGAGATGATGTCAAAGTTTTTTATCCTTTGCATCCTGTTTAGCATAGCTGTTTCAAAGCAAAAAACTTTGGTTATTTTAGAGAATATCTTGACCAAGGAGACTCATTCATCATTCCTTGCTGATTTGGTTGCGAAGGAGCAAGATGTTGTCTACAAATATGCCACTGATAGTTCCCTAACTATCAAGAAATATGGAGAAAGTCTCTATGACAACATTGTCATCCTGGCTCCATCTGTGACTGCTTTTGGGAACAGTGTCTCTGCATCTGACTTCCTTGAATTCATTGATGATGGTGGAAACGTTGTTTTCACTGTAAGTTCAGAAGTTGGTGACCCAGTGAGAGAAATTGCTGCTGATGTAGGGATTGAGATTGATGAAGAAGGCACATCGATCATTGATCACATGAACTATGATGTATCTGATGCTGGACACCATGATCTCATTGTTGCTGATGGCTTTGTCGATTGCCCAATCATCACTGGCACTGATGTTGATCCAGTTCTCTTCAAAGGAGTTGGAATGGCTGCTGACTCAGAGAATGACCTGATAATTGACATCTTGAAGGCTTCTTCCACTGCATATTCTCATGCAGTAGATCAAGACATTATAGAGTATCCCCTGGCTATTGGTTCCAGCCTTCTTCTTGTAGCTGGAGTTCAGGCAAGGAACAATGCTAGAGTCGTGGTATTTGGATCCCATGACATGCTGAGTGACAAGTTCTATAACGCTCAAGTCAAGGCTCAGTCGTCTGTTGGTGGTGCTAAACTAGCAGGAAACAGGGCATTTGTTTCTAATGTTTTATCCTGGGCTCTAAAACTGAATGGAGACCTGAGATTCAGTGATGTCGTACACAACAAGGTGATATTGTAATCCTTTCGTTATTACTACAAGGTGATATTGTAATCCATTCGTTATTCTGTTTAAAGAACCTAAAAGCTCTCACTCCGTGGTAACCCAATGAAATTCAATTTAACAGGTCGGTGAAGCACCATCTGATCAGGCATACAGGATAACAGATGAAGTCGAGTACTCCATTGTGATTGAGGAGATGAGAAATGGCAATTGGGAGGCATTCAAGGGATCAGATGTTCAGTTGGAGTTTGTCAGGATTGATCCATTCGTAAGGGCCTTCCTAGAACCAGACACAACCGGGAAATTCAAGGTATCATTGCGAATCAACTCATAATAGAAGCTGTTAGTAGTTTTGGTTAATTGTGAGATTAGCTTTTTCATCTGAAAAATAACTTACACCAGAGTCCAGAAGTTGATAAAAATGGTCAAGACCAATATTACCCATTTTTATGGCCTTTGACTACTACCGAAATTAATGCGACTCAATCCAGCCGATGTATAGGCACTTTGTAAATGACTTTACTCAGGTGACATTCAAAATCCCTGATGTGTACGGTGTTTACCAATTCAAAGTGGATTACAATCGTGTTGGATACACTCACCTCTACAGCGCAACTCAGGTCAGAGTTAAACACGGCACGAGATTCTCACACCCCTCACCTTCTCTCTACTGATTGTTGAGAATTTCTTGAGTTACAAATTTCGCAATTAAACATCTATTTCTGTTGCGTTATTGCCACAATATATCTATGACTCATCATCGTCTCAGGTGTCGGTTCGCCCATTCCACCACACGGAATATGAGAGGTTCATTCCGGCGGCGTATCCGTACTACGCCAGTTCATTCTCCATGATAGCAGGACTGTTCCTTTTCTGCTTCGTTTTTCTCTACCACAAGGACACGGTTAAAACACAGAAAACTGAGTAGACTCCATTGTATTGGTTTGCTACTGACATTATAGTTTGTTGAGCCATCAGCTGATATATTTCAATCATATCTACTTGCCTAGCTGTATCATCATGCTATTTTCTTGCGAGTGAGTCTTTTTTGTCAATGATCGAGAGACACTAATCATTTTCCATGCTATTTTATATTCAAGTTGATTACTAATTGCGAATTACTTATTTATGGATATTGAAAGTATGAACAGACCCGATAGTAATTCCGTGTAATTGTGTCCTATAACGTGTACTCTGGAAACGTGATTGCCATGTGTCACCAGCATGTCATGTACCAGTGCCGGCACCCCGCCTGATAACTTCAAAGCAGTCAACCACATGGCCAACACCAACAACACAGCATGTACTGAGGATGATGCTGAAACTAACCGACTAGCTAGGCTGCACATCCTCAAGTCTAACAATCAGATCCGGTGGTTACAAACCATACTGAGAAACGGGAAAACTGAGCACGGAGACTTTGTTTTCAATGCCGATAGACTGGTTAGTCGAGATGGATAAATGCTCATTTGTTACTTTGCTGATTGAGTCATTAGCTGCGATTCGAACTCACTGTAGAGCATTTACATTCACTGTTACAGATCAGGCTTGTGATTGAAGAAGCGCTCAATTTTCTGCCCACATATGACAAGAAAGTGTACACTCCAAAAGGTTTCTGATTGAAGTACACGTCTTATCTTCTTGGTATCGAATTTCCAAGTCCATGGAATGGATAACCCCCAATTCGATTGTGTACATCAACTATATCCTGTTGCAGGCATACCGTACGAAGGCAAAGCGTTTATGAGAGGAAATTGTGGCGTCAGCCTTGTGAGAAGTGGTAAGTTCCCTTTCGTGGTAAGAAATGTGACAATTTTTCAAGCCGCCGCGAAATCCGCGCGACATTTCAATGCAGAAAGCAAATTTTGTCAAACGAATAAGAGACTATCATCGCGCGCGGCGTGGGAATTTGTGCTGTCAACTGCGCACTGCCACGTAAGATGGACAAGAAAAAAGGACGGTTAATGGTTATAAACAGATAACCGTCCTTCTGTTCAGCTCAAGTAACAGTGGACAGTTCACAGCTCAATTCCCCTCCAGGAGAAGCAATGGAGAAATCGTTGCGAGAATGCTGCCGGTCAATACGGATTGGGAAAATGCTTATTCGACGTGATGATGAAGATTCTTCCAAGCCCCCCAAGGCAAGGATATCTTATTATGGTTATAAGCGCATTATGGAGTTGTGATGTTAGTTTTGCTCCTCTGTCCGATTTAACTTCATTCTTGCAGGTGATTTACGTTCGATTACCGCCGGATATAGCAGAGAGGAATGTATTGCTCATGTATCCGCTCATGAGTAAGTTTTGGTCCCTCATTTGAGACACGTGCTTTCCATTTCCGAATTGACGGATGTTTTAAACGCTCCATTTCGTCTAAACCGCGTCATATTTTCAGATACGGGTGGAACAATTCATCAGAGTATCCGAGAGCTGAAGAAAAATTCGGTGAAAGAGGAGAAAATTCTAATTTGTACTCTTTTCGTGACACAGCACTCAGTCAGCAGTATCTTTGCTGCGTACCCAAAGGTAGATTCTTGGCTGTTACTTCACTCCTAATATCAACGATTGACGAATTCTTAATCTCTGAGACAACAATGAAAATTTCCCCAATTTCGATTCACTCTCACTCATTCTCATTTGATATCTCTTATTTCTCTCTCTCTCACTCATTCTCATTCGATTTCTCTTATTTCACTCTCTCTTCACAGGTCCGTATTCTAACAACAGAAGTGAATGACGACTGTGCGTTACATTTCGGGGAACGGTACTTTGGAACCGACAAATGACACTGAATACGTCAAAAAGGGAAGGATTCAGAGATACGTTCCGTTACATTGACAAATCCAAAGGTCCAGAGAGTCACGAATCCATGATATAGTCGATTGATTGTGATCAGCGGAAAGTTATTCAATTTCGATTGATTTGATTTCGGTGAGGAGATATTCGTTACAACTTGATTTAAAATTGCGTCAGTGGTCTGACAGGTGTAGGAGAGTGAAGTACAGAGATGGGTTCACGATGATTTATTAATGTTTTCTACCTTTTTTATTAATGTATTAATTTATTAATCTTGGTAACATATGCTTTGATTCAATATTAATGAAGGAGAGTATTTTGTCAGATGGCGAATATTGGAGTTTGACAGACTTGAAGTTTTATGTTAGGGCTCAAACATTAATCATATGAACCGATTTACAATGCAATCAAAGACTAAATATTTTACGTGATACAAAAATCTGGTCGTTACTTTGTGCCATGATGTTGAACTGACCACTGACCGGTATTTAATTATGTGTGCCAAGTTAATTCTCCTAAATGTGCATTGTGGGACCATGGTCAGTCGACGGACTATATACAGACAAGGTGCATTAAGGGTGCACATAGCATTCATTCAGGATTTGTCGATTGGTTATCGCCAGGCATTACGTATTACGTAATCTGATCATTATTGTGGTGCCTGATTCCCTGATAGGCAACCACTCCCTCATCGGCATCATCCCCCGCGTATTATGAAATTACGGAGTTACAGAATGAATAGAGCGGATATTCTATGGAAACTAAATTTGTCTCAATATGCCGAGATGATGGTAGATCAACAACTAAACTCTCCCATTTGATTGAAAAATGTTGAATTCCAATATTCGAACCGTCGAGATTGGATTCATGCGTTTACTTTTCATGTAACATTCATATTCTTGCACATCAAAGGACCGAATATAAATTGAGTTTAGCGATAACGGGTTTTCGTCTTTTGATATGGATCAACCGGGAGCCTAAATAGATTGCACTAAACACACAAGTCAAGCAGAATTTGACAATTTCCACGCTATTTTGATTAATAAGAGCGTAACGGTGATCACTGAAGCGTTTGTTATTTGACAAAGTATTTAAGTCGATGATACAAAGCCTCCACGATGTTAGGGAACAACCGTGACATTTAAGCTTTATAGTTATCACTGACAGAAATATAAATATCAATCAGAGGGGTTGACAAGGTGACAGTTAAGTGTGTGTGTGTGTGTGTGTGTGTGTGTGTGTGTGTGTGTGCGTGACTGCGTGTGTGTTTGTCAGAAGTCCATTTTGGATATATGTTCACGCCGTTTGCTGATCAAGCAGCGTGTTTTATTACAGTTGAAATCAATTTTGTGTCATACTGGTTCGGAATGACAGGGTTATAACCATGTCAACCCAATCGAGCTTGATGAAGCTCATCGATATAATCATCAAACACAAGCATAATAAACGGATACGAGTGCTACAAAAACGTGTCTATTTGACAGAAATAAGTGAATTGTTGCCTTATTGTGTCTTATTGTTGAGTTGTTGTTGTCTTGGCGAGAAGTAAAATTTTTGTCATTTCGTTGCGTTAATGTTGTGTTAATATTGCGTTATTGTTGTGTCATTGTTGTCTTAATTTAAGTTGCTTGTTGTCTTTTTGTTGTCTTATTGTTGCGTTATAAATGCCTTATTCTTGCATCGACACCGGCACTACAGTTGCCGCGTGGTTTTCTATTGAAACAATCGAATTTAATGTATCACTTTCATTACCGAAATTTGGAGTTTAATTTTACATTGATTGGGATATCAGACGCCGCAATGTAATCTGCATTGAGAATTGAATTAAATTTCAACAGCAGTATCGAATTTACTGTAAATGCGAGAAATAAAACCATGTGAAATCATATCTGACATGTTCAATTCTCTTAGTGACACATTGGAAAGATTAGTGATTGGAATTGTGAAGTAACTCGAGCCCTAAACCTACGCACGTGCAGCAATGACATATAATGAAAATACTCGGAATACTTACATATTTTCATTATACGATAGACCAAGATTAAGATAATACGGCAGAGCTAGAGCAGATTGCGATACTTATGAAATTTTAGCAAAACATCACATGAGCAAAACATCATATGTGATCTGTAAATTGATAGTCTGATAGATTCTTCGTGCCATTCTACAGATCTACTGACAGAGGACTATAATGGTTGATGCAATCTATCACACACTGAAACTGTCAAAAAACGTCAACTGACACGAAGGGCGGAATTACGAGATGTTATTCTCAACCCGGTATGCTGAGGCTTCCCTCAATGCTTCTGCGCGTGGGCCTCTAAACAATATCAACTGTCGGAGAAAGTTTCATAGTTATATTATTATTTTCACCATTAATTTTCACCATTTCCTCAATCAAGTTCTATTGCGAAGTAATTCTATTTATATCCTTCACTGCAAGATTAATTTCACACACACCCACACACAAGCATACACACAGTACACACATCGTACACCCTGCTGTACAACAGCCAAGGGAACACACATCATACAAGTACTGATCTCGGCTTAGGATGAAGGGGGGTTCTTGTCAGATTTTATCTGACCTCAGTTTCTCGCGCGCGAGAAACTGAGGTCAGATAAAATCTGACAAGGGGGGTTCTCAATCCCATACTTTTCTGAGTTTCTTCCCTAATCCCTATTCAGTACTCAAATTCTATAGGTGATAGCACTGCTATTTGCAGTAAACTTCAAGCTTTATTATTAGTATTACATAACCATCATTATGAGTGTGGTTTGGACCAATGCATCACTGGGGTATACAGTGTGACAATGAGGGACAATGGGACATATCCAATATAGAATGGGAGGTCGTGACACGTGCAAAACGACCTGAACGCACGCGCTCATGTTGTGGTCCATCCTGCAATGATCGAGACAGGTCCTTAATATTTGTTCCTCGATTTGAGATTCGATCATTGAAATTCACTTTGACATGTATTATACAAAGCCAATCTCCCAAACGTCAAGTTGCAAGTGTGTTTAGTATTTTCTGTATGACATGAGCTAAATCAAATTCACTCGTAATGTCCATTATAATGGACAACGCACGCGCCCACAGTTGCGATAGTCAGACACGTGTATTCCAATTCTATCATTGATAGAAAATATTTGTGTTTCTTAATGACCGATTGTAGCTCGATGACACGTGCACCAAAGAGCCTTGCAAACCGAGAGATACAGAGGGAGGGCAGACTTTGATACTTTATTTATTTCGTTTGGCACATGGTAGAGCGCGCGCTAACCCACTAAATATTGTCCACTTTTTGAAAAAGAGCAAGAGGGGGCCGGGGAGTTACAAACCAATTACTATGTAGCATGTGCTCAAACCTTTGTAATGTTTGTAGTGTCTTAGCGCGCCCATCGAGAAAAGTAGGGACATCTGGGGTATCTGAATGAGCGTGTATTAAAGCATGACTCCTGATTGATGATTCCCTGAGATGGTTTCACATACGTGGGCACGTGAGCACACCATCCCGAGTATTATTCCTCATTTGAGTTCAGTACTTGATCTTGATTTCATCAGGTATAAACTAAAACATAAAGTTAAACCTGAATGAATTTCCTCGTGACTGTTTCATCCTCCTTCAAATGCAGTGAACAGGATGATATTAGCATTGCTCAGTGAATGTGACCCTTTTCCCTGTAGCTGTATGGGATGTCTAGCCATCAACCTGAACCACTGTCAGTGTTTGCATGGCTGTCATCCGATGTATAAACAGTCTGGAGGAGATGTTGTTGCCATATGGTATTGGTTGCTAGCGTACAACAGGGTCTAGTTGTCATGACAACCTCTCGTGATTGATTGATCGGACGGATCCGTGATCCGTGATCCGTCTACTATCATAAATCGAGCAAGGGCGATTTCACGGTACCTTCCCTTGACTGACAAGACGGTTAGCCTGAATTCCAATGTTTTTAGTTCTACGGTTATATCTGTAAGTATAAATATGTTACGCGAGCATTATCATGATTATATATGAACGGGAAACAGAGTTTCAAATCAATGCTCAGAGCTGCTGACGTTTAAAAGGATATTCTTCTTAAAGAATATATGTTTCGTTGCTGATTTAACCCATGCTCGCTCTTTCTTAATGGTGTTTGTCTCGTGAAATACTAAACGAATTGTGTCAAACTCACATATAAATACTGTCAGAGTTAATATGCGTTTACTAAAGTCATCATTATAAGCGCGACAAGCGTATGACACACATAGTTCAGTTGTAGTAACCGAGCAGACATGTCAAAACAATACTCCCCTTAGGGGATTTATTGACGCAAATCATACTCCCACTTCATTTTCCGTTACCGTTGGGAGCATTGTTTTGTTCTTTTGGAGGAAAATACTTCCGATTCTAGATTGCGCCCGGAGTCATCCGGTAGAGTTCTATCTGCAATTGGATTCCTTCTGAACTTGTAACTTCCGAATTGACATAGTTTCTGGAGAAAAGTGCACGCTCCTGATTTGCATTCTAATTCTATAGTAGCTTCGCTGATACAAACAATTAATGGCCATATCGTGCTGAATGTATCTTGGCTAAATCGACTGACAAGTGATTGTGAAATGTGAAGTCATCGTTTTTTCAGATGCCGAATTTTAATCCACCGCTGATCAGAGACCTCTAGCACACTATAGCTGTAAGAATTGCTAAACATTTGAACCGTGAAATATCGGATTTACATTCATATTCTATGCTCGCCATATAGCACGAATCAACCACAATTACCACAAACTCCCATGCGGTACAAGCTCAGGGAAGCTCACTATTTGTCAGGCGTTCTTACCTATAATACCGCCCGGAGCGACCGAATGGTCAGTATGGATGTTCAGCCACCGGCTCCTGAAATGGCTATCTCTCCAAAATTTGGTGAACTTTATTGATTTCAGAGCTTATAATCACGCAAATAACGGCAAAACCAATTTTCCACATTTGTCGAATGTGACAAATAAATAGAACACTCCGTGTCTCAACTTAAATGCAAAAATATTGTTTCTCCCTGGCGCCGCACCGCGTGGTATAGGAATAAAGTACACATGACAAGTGTGGAGACAAATATATAAACGAGCATTACCGGATTACCCCCATCGCGTGAGATTACTGCGGAGTGGTTTGTGAGAAATGCCGCACGCTCATTGGTCCAGATGGACGCGCGCGCGGAGAACACGCGTGAGCAACTCAGACAATAATACTGCCGTGAAGTAGTTCAATGCTTGCAGTCATGGTTTTGTGCGAATAGTGCGTGAGTAGTAGTTCCGCGAGGAGATGCATAGTTCTTCAGGTGTCAGTTCCTGAGTGTCAGTTCCCACAGAATCACAGGAATAGTTTATTGCAAATGCAATCAGATTGCGGGCTATAAGTATATCTTAACACCCACATATTGCACTTGTAATTCGTCTATTAGCCACACACACTCACAAACGCACTCACACACTCACACTCACACACTTACACACACATTCACACACGCTAGTAGAGTCTGACAGCTGGTTTAAACATCGCCCCTCAATGACGTTTTGTTTTCGATTATCTCGAATCACAAGATCATTCTACAAAGTATTGCCCCAATTGGTAAGAGACAACAGCAAGGTGAAAATGATGATATAATGGTCCGGTGACACTTATCAGTATCACTCACACAATACAAAAACCAGCAATGCCCTTTGTCGCTGTGGTCAGATAACATGTAATTGATGCTAGCTGATGCTAACTGATGAACGCTTCAGAAAAGTGCTCGTAACGACACTCCCAGTGTTCTTCTTCCCCTTCCAGTATCCATAATCGTAACAAACTAACCAACCACTAACTACTATGACTAAGATCAACAGAGGAAGCACTATAATAACTACCCACTACAACTAACAGACTAACCACAAAAACTTACCACTACCACCAACAGACTAACGAGACAGCACGATCATTGATTAAGTCCCACGTATATTGTTGCCAATTTTCACCCATAGTTGAACAGTTTGCCATCATATCTGTGGAAGAACAATAACATGGATACTGTTATTAATGACTTTTCTATCTGAACTGTATTAATATAGGACAACAGATAAGAACATATAATAGCCGACTATTATAGCAGCAGCACGATATCAATATCATTGTTGTTGTGGTTTTTGTTGTTGTGACCAACATACGTGCAATTGTCGGGGTTTGTCAAACTTATCGTACCACATTTAATCGTACCACTGTTGCAACTGAGATTCTTCTGCATCGATCGATTCTCTACAGAGTATAAGAAAAACTCTTCCGTAAGAACCTATTCATTATGTTTCTTGTCTTTTCTGACTCTCTTTGAGTAACTTGCTCCTTCATAAATATCATCACTCTCTGATATTAGTTGTGATAACTTAATGATACAAGCCTCTTCTTTATTCACCAGTCTGATGAAACAATGTGATGAAACAGTTTAAATGTTCGCGCGCGCTCCAATCAAATATCATCAACGCTCGCATTGAAAACATTTCTCCATAGATAACATTATGTTTTGAGAGTTTTTCAAATGCTGATTGCCAATTTACGCCGAAAGCAGATTTGCTCTTGACCTATGAAAACGTGCGCTCGTGTTTACTTTTACAATCGATCTCTAAGGTTACCAATATGTGTGATTGACGTGACTGCGTTAGTCACGTGAAACATCGCGTTGTCATGTGATTATGTGAATCGGTACGTGCGCTGCATCGAGAGCGAAATTCAGCTTTTCATGTTTTGACAAATAACATGCGAGATTGAGCGTTTGATTTGGTTACATGTCGGTCAAGAATCATACAAATTTGACAAAATACTTTTGTCGTGTTTAAATTAGCAATAGTTACTAGGTACTTATTGGACTGTCCTTTGTATCGCTTTTGTTTGAACTCTGTTCCAACACTGGCTCAGAGTTACCGGTGCCCTCAGATCACCAGCCATCCAGAACCTGTTATGGATGAATATTGCAGGACCAATCAATCAATCATTATCAATTTAAACATCTTTTCGTGGGGCATCACAACCCTTCAACTCGACATCCCGAAAACTGCTGAATACAGATACCGTGCAACCAAGTTCCAAATTTAATATATAGCGAGACAGGCACAACATTAAAACACGCCGTCTAGGCACACTAAACAATCGCGCGTACGATTATACCCACTTAACCAGCAGTAAAGAGTAAAGGGGGTTATAGGGAACCGCAGATGTCTAACAATTACTACGAGGAGCATGTAAATCTATGTATGACGTGTGTTTGTGTGTGTGTGTGCCTATTTATTGAGTAGTCATTGGATGATTTGAAGCCCAGACACCTGCAGTTTCAACAACGAGTAAACTGTACCCTCTCTCATTCTATAAATTCGTTAGTATTAAACTTTAAACATGCTGTATGTAATACACAAACTCAACCCCCCCATATTTTATCATAGAGTCTCGTAAGCGGGGTTATAGTTGAGACAAAGAGCAGGGTGAGAATAAGGCTACAAAGAGATGGATCACTTTTGACTTTGTGTGGCAGAATTTCAGAGACTTAAACGAGATTTCACCCATTTTGTAACTGGCGATAGTTCAAAGTACCACCAATCATGTATTCAAGTTCATTCAGCTGCAGGCCATTGTGGAGTTTATCTCGCATGAGAGGTCAATTGTGAATTCTGGTAATAAGAGCTGGTTAACTCCTCGATTTCGAATATCTAAAGCTCTATCAAAATTTGGAGAACTCAATATCGATCTTTGATTCACACCGATTTTCCTAAGATGAGAGCAGAAAAGCCATCGCGGGTGACCTCGGCTTGAGATGTTCCCACATGTCTCCCCGGTTTCAAACTAATTCACATGACAAACATGGCACGCGCAGTGCGCGTGTATCAATACGTCTAAACGTCCCACTATTTGATTAAAATTCACGAACTAAACGGTATCTGCCCACTGCCCAGTGAAATAAATCAAAAATTGACAGCTAAAGTTTGACAGCTAAGTTTAGTGATGAACCATTAACCCGTCCACGTTCACATCAATGGTCCCGATAGTTCATTATCATTGTTCGAAATTAAAGCTCATACGAAAGAACTCCCTATTTTAGGCGTGGAAATTCCACGGAGTCTGATTGAACTATGCATTTGATTCCACTGAAATCACGGGCTTCGCATTATTTGGTCATCACAATATGGTTCACAACCACGTTCCTATCACAGTTTCTGAGTTTCAGTAACAGTGAAATGAATCATCAATCATCATGGTCGTTAGTGCAGAGCGACCAACATATATTCCATTCCCTAGCTGATGCTCTAGTTATATAGGTGGCATGGGCCTCCAAATTCAATCAAAGTGGTCTACAACCAGTAGAATAGTACTTCAGTCTGACACCATATGAACATTATTTGCAAGATTCCTTCCGCCGTACATTTCAGAAATACTTTTTCATAGTTGTGTTAGTCATTTGTTAACGTATTTTTTTCTGTTGGATAGATTTTTCTTGATTATGACAGTTAGCTGATACATTAGTTGTATCATTTATCAATATTCTTGGTCAGATGTAAACCATGTGTAAGTAAACCATGTGCATTTAAACTGGTTGTGGGGTTCGAACCCCCCTGCAAACATGGATGAACTGAGTATAACTTTGTTCAATATGTTTCTCAGGTGGAGGGGGTAGAAGTGAGCTTGGTGAACAGACCATTAGTAAACGGTCAACTACCGCTGAATAATCACCCCGCAGCACACCCTAAACAAACTCTATGTAGCTTTATAAATGCAGCATATGCCAACAGCTAAAGTAGGAATCAAGCACCATAGAACCATCTGATACCACTCCCATATATATCGGGGACGGTTAATGGTGATAGATACCAGATAATATGACCCTCACTGGTTGACTATAAGACAGTAGACGCAACAAGAGGCATAAACCACATCACCGGATAACTATACGATTTTCCAGCGGAAAATATTGTGACTAATTAATATTCTGCACACGCAGACACAGACACACACAGACACACAGGCACAGACACAGGCACAGACACACAGACAGACATACACACAGACACACACACACAGACACACACACACCATGACTCAGAGATTCGGCCAAGCGATTGCAGTGCTGTTTGAAAGGCATGCCCGTGTGAGTTATCTAATCAAAATCAACAGAATGTTCTGTTTTTGTTCTTTTTAGGCACTGCAAGTATGTTGCGCGCAGTGAAATTCTATTAGCAAAGGAAATAGGGGAAATAGGGTGGTAAAGTAGTTAGGGTGGTAAAGTAGTTTTGATATTTTGTTAGAAGTTGGGCTACTACTACGAAGTTTGCATTCGTCGCAATAATGCTCTCTACAGTTTTAGTCGCTGATCCACTTCGCTTTAATTATCATAGTCTAGCATATGCCTGATCAAAAGTAATATGGCACGTGTTTTCTCTGATCAAAACAGTGTTCATTCGAGAGAGCTTTTAGTGCGACATCAATTTAACCGCGATTCATTTAACCGCGATTAGAAACATTAAAACAGTCGTGGTAGGTACATATTATTTCACTATTACATTCCACTCCGAGTCTACCTATGTTTGCACCTTATCAACTACTCGTCCTATCTATCATCAAAATCACCAAGAGATCCCTCTTTCACACACTACACTACTCTACAGCTTTAACGCATTGTCGGATCTACGAAATATATCAAAGGAAAAGTTTGTGAGACTGCAGCCGTTCATATTCAATATTGATGGCAACTATAAAATAAAATATTCAACCGCCACACATTTTCACAACTCCTGTTACTCTCTTCGAGATCATCGTGTGTTTTGCGCTTATAAAGCCACCATCAACCTCACCCCAGGACAATGTCTAGTTTCATGATTCAGTCTCTACTCAAATCCCACGTGATGAATAAGGGTGGAGTCGTGGACCTGCATTCTCCAGACGATATGCTGGTCTCTAGCACATCTGATCAAGGTAGGTAGACTTCATATCAATTGTCATGATAAGATGAAGAGTTGATGTCATTCACTCCACAGCCCCTTGACACCCAACTTCACGCACAGGTGGTCTGTTGACAGATCAACACTCCTCACTCCCCGACAACTTTACAACATCTTCTGCCACTGATCAGACTGGAACCAAGTTGCCAGGTTTGCCCAAGCAAGGATGGTGATATGGCGAAGTTTATTAATAATACGCCTCACCAACATTAATTGAAACAATTATATCATCTAAACTGATAACATCTCAACAGGATTGATCAGTGGGACCAGTGCGCTCGGTACTCTACCGTACTCTCCCCCGGAAGTCTCCTTCACCCAGCATGAGTTCCTCTCCTCTTCCCCTCTCTCCCACCCCTCATCTCCCACAGTCGTGTCTCGCAGTGGAGTGACGTCATCACGACAGAACATGCCATCACTCGATACCGGGATATCTCCTCACACCTCTGAAAACCAGTCATCCGGGTCAGGAACTGCAGCGGCGGCGGCAGTTGACCAGAAACCGACACATTCGTACGTGGCGATCATTGCCATGGCGATTCTGGAGAGTTCGTGTAAGAAGCTGGTCCTGAGTGATATCTACAAGTATATCCTAGAGAAATACCCGTATTTCAAGGTACAGTTCAACTTATCTCTAATCATTCGAATGACTCTAACATCTACTAAAGAGTCAGGAACGATCTGAAAGTTCATTTTAAGAGTCTTGACCCAGTGATAAATCCTCTGATCATGATAATGAGATATCCTTATCACGCTAACGACTGTTTCTTATCTCAGAACAAAGGCCAAGGATGGAGGAACAGCGTGAGACATAACCTGTCTCTCAACCGGTGTTTCGCAAAGGCGGGCAGGGCAGAGAACGGCAAGGGTAACTACTGGACGATTCACCCTGCCAACATGGAGGATTTCAGGTAAGGGAGAAACCAAATTTCCCGAGAAAAAAGAAAAAACAATCAGTGTCCTTGGAGAAGCCTAACCATTTCCTTATTCCCAGGAAGGGAGACTTCAGAAGACGTCTCACTAGACGGTCAAGACGAAAGTATCTGTCAGTTAATGACCTGTCTCAATTGAACCCTATCATATCTCTTAAACACGAGGTAAGAGAGAGGAGGAATGTCACACTAGAAGATAATAGAGAAACAGACCTAGTTCACCAGATATGATAGATAATTCACGACTCCCATCCAACTTCAGAACACCGGCACAGATGAGTTACTCAGCGCCCTCTTCAAATACAACCTCTCTAACATGGTGTCCAACAAGACGCCACACAACTCCCCTCCCTCCGAGTCTTTTGTTAGCAACGGGTCTCCGGGGTCGCCCGAAAACGTGAAAAGTGTACCGACCATCTCAAGCAAACCCCTCTCATGTATTCTGCCATCGCAAAGCAACACTGGGTTGTCATCCCCACAGATGAGCAGCAATAATACGTTGCTCTCGCCCACGAGCAATACCGCTATGATACTCTCATCACTGGCTCATGCCACTCCTAAACAATTCCGGACGGCTACAACCGACTCAAAAACTTTATCTTCTGACGGTAAGTGGTAGTCATGGTGACCAGGGCTATTCTCTCATGACGCTCGGTATAATGGATTGCAAACTAAATTTCCATTCGTCACAGTGGGTGCCATTATTGAAGAATTGCCGACAAGTATCTCAACAACTTCGCTATCTGCTATTCTCAACCAGAACATCAGGTAAATGATATGGATCAGAATAATAATTATCTGGAACCATGGCCACTCCAAATCGTAGATTATTGTTGATAACTGCACACCTATAATTCCCGCATTATCAACCTAGAAATGTGATATTCTAAACTATTGGTAGCACTTATTAATCCACTGAACCCTTTCAGCTCGTTACAGTCCACGCCCAAACGAGACTTCATCTCCAATTTCCTCCTTGATTTACCAACCCCCACCACAACAGCAGTTTCCACTTCTCCATCCTTCACAACCCCAACATCCGACCACCTGGCAGCAACAATCAAATCCCTTCACCTGCCCGCTGGTGTTACTCTACCGAGCAACATTCTCAACAGCAACATTCTCAATAACTCCTGCAACCTTCTCACCTCAAATGGCATCCTCCACAACTCTAACCTCTTAGGAAACTCGAGTTTCCTCAACAATTCCAATATTTTACTTAGCAACCCTAACAATATACTCGGAACCCAACTCCTAGCATCCCAAGCCTTGGGACAATGGCTTTCATACTTCGAAAAGTTTCTGTCTCCTAAAGCAACTTGAACATTATCAACGCGAAGACAAAACCAGTTTTAACCCGAAATTTGTTATTTTTTGTTTGACCAGACGACTACTATATATCATATGTAAGATGTGCACTCACTTTGTTGCCGATCCCCACTCAATTGTACTTAGCATGCCTATTGCCCAATGCCCATGATTATATCACAATGATAAACGGTTGTGGCGGTTAACACAATATCCTCATGACGAGATGGGCAACATTCACTCTGCAACAATTCTCAATTCCCTGCTATTATTATTGCAATATCAGGATCGTTAACGACGGTATAATTCAATTATACCTGCAATATCGGGGGAACTGCTTGTCGATATCGTTTTCGGTGTCAAATGCTAGAGAGGGGGAACGCGGTTTACACTATTTACACATCACATGTCACATAAACCCTCGCCTCGACAAGTATATAGGTATCTAGGTGTGTAAATATTAAACTTTGGTAGATATGTCATATACTTGTATAATAGCCCCAACCATAAGATAGTAAGAGGGGGGAGGGGGAACGTGAACTTTGTTACTAACATCACTTTTCCAGTCAAATGTTGACAGTTCTACCTGTCACGTTTGCTCAATATAAACGGGATATGGACCAATGGGAGCACGGTATATGTAGCTGGGGAGTATAATGTTTGACACGATACAGAGAGGGGTTCAGAAGCAGCAGAGTTTATATTTACGGGAGACTCGGAATGACAAAAAGAGAGAGAGAGGGGGAGAGAGAGGGAGAGGGGGAGAGAGAGGGGGCACAAGGGAATATGTCAGGACAGTGTTTAGTCCCAGTCGGTTGTGGAGATAGTTGGGTAGGTTCCACTGTATAATTATTAAGGTTTAGGTCCGGATGAGATTTTAACCAAATCTTGCTCCACAGCTCCCCCCTAGGAACTGGTTTGGTGACCAGGCAGGCATTTCATTCCTCCACTTAGTGGGGTGGAAAGAGTGACTAGAAATTAAAATGTTTGATAAACTGCCCCCCTCTCTAACATACCGTGTGGGGAGAGAGAGTCGAGGGCAAGAGTGGGGAGATTCTGGTTGACCTGGTAACCATGAGGGTAACCTGGTAACCATGTCTGGAGACAAATATTTACTGATCTACCAAACCTGTGTTCGTTAGATATACCAGCTTCTATTGCTATTACTATGGGGAAATGCTGAACTATTGTGTGAGTTCACGCAACTGCCCGACTTCGTGGAAGTCGACGTTATGTTGATTCATTCATGCATCCACATTTTAAGGATGATCAACGCGTGGGTTCCTAATTGGGAGTTTGTGAATTAATCTAGTAACAACATATAAACCTTTTTATTGAAGAGATGTGGTTATCTTTTGATGATTGAGTGATATGAAGGGGTAATAGCTATCAAAACCTTTCGACCAGAAGTTAGTACCACCTTTATTAATCAAACCTGCTCTTAATGTGTCTGTACAATGGTTTTGAACGTGCTCAATATTGTGTATTGATTTTTAATGTTGATTTTGTTGCTGTAAATGGAATATGTGTCATATTTATTTTTCTCAATACACACCCATTCACTTTGTTTGTTGCGAACTTTCAAAAGTAAAAATAAGAAATACCGAGAAACCACACCTTTCGCCGAAACCATGATGGGGAGTTATATTAATCCAAATTTCGTAATGCACGTGAATTCCATGAACAATGACCTATTATCATCAACAACAACTATATGTAATTGCAACCATGTCAAATATTGCTACCAAACAACCTGGAAAGTTAAATAACATATTATGTATATATTTCATCAAGGAATAATATTTTATTAAAGAGCAATGAGTGATGAGCTAAACACATTACAGTGTCTATTATAGGAGGTCTAGATGTTACATCGGCGGGCTGAGACCTTGGAATTTGGTTAGGATAATTATTCATGTTTCGGTTTGTATTCTTTCCTTGGAGTGATTGCATTACCACACTACTAATATTATGCGGATTCAGGATAATGTGCCATTGTTTGAGAATAATAACTCAAAAATTCAAGTAGGAGATTTTCCTGTGGTACGTGTGAAGGGCAGGGATTCAACAGAAAAACTGAGAAAAGGCAAATGCTGGATGTGTTTGATACAAAAATAGTTGAAAAGAAACATATATCTTAACAAATAAGTTGGAATCAATACAAAGGGAATCAGGTTCATAGTTTCTTTTCTATTTTGGCATGCAATTAAGTTTCATATAAACAGTTCTGTGGTGTGTGGTTGTTACTTATAAAGAGTGATTAATGATAAGGTGATAAGTATAAACTATACAGTGATTAGCACAGGATACTATACAGTGATTAGCACAGGATACTACAATAAATGTCATAATATTGTCATGTGATCTGGCTATCGGGCATAGCTAGGCTAAGCTATGATGGGTGGGAAGGTAATTCAGTGCGAAATCTATGCCTCAAGTGGACAAAATTGCAAAAAGATTGATCAACGATCAATGATCAATGATCATCTACATTTTATACACATGATCAATTTTAAGGCCCATTGATACATTAACCTTCACATTACTGATCCTTAGCATTCAGTTTGATTCAAATATGACCCATCTGTGGACCTAAATTTTACCTAGTTTGACGACTCTACATCTGCCGGCAATCGTTCTGATCCAATTGATAGTTCATATCAGCCTGTATTTGCTCTGAAAAGCATGATTGAGTTCACAAATCATAGTTCACATTTAAATATGTTATCATATGATAAACCCAATTATGATCAAATGATGATATGCATCATGCATAATTATGCAATCATATAATGCTTATATTAACTATTTCAACCAACCTCCTAAGCAGGCTTTCCACTCCCCGTAAATCAGTAGAGATGTGTCTCTAAAACGATTTTCCCAGAAATATTCGGACCCAAGGAAATTGATATCGTAATTCGGCTCATCAAAATCGTTTCTGGGCGGTGTTAGCAATCAAAAATATGAAACCAAGCATTGAATCCAGTTCATTAGGAATGGGATGATAGAGAAATCTTTGAGTTCATATAAATCAAAAACTCACTGTTTTTGAGGATCTGCTTCACTACCCGCATCAGGATCTATTGACTTAGATATTATCGGCGCTCCCAACTTATGGCGCTTGCTCCTCAAGTGACTGTAAATGCTGTATGTCCGTAACTTTATTGTCAGAGTTCTGGGGTGAGGGGTAGGATACGTATCTGAGTCAGAGTCGGAATTAATCGTGTGGGCGGATACGATGCTGCTAGTTCTACTCCCATCACATTCACCCTCTCTTTCTTCACCTTCGATTTCATCATCTTCAGAATCCAACCCATTCTCTGAGGAAGCAGTGCTGATCGTCTTGCTACTATCAACTGAGGATTCTAAATTGTCGCTAGAGGATTCTGAATCGTCGCAAGAGGAATCAGAATCATCACTAGAAGATTCAGAATCATCACTGTCTGACTTGTCTCTTTTGTGCTTTTTCATAAAATGTCTTCTCAGCAGTTTGAAGCGTTTCCTCATCGCAGCTGGTTTCGGCATATGACTGGGGGATGGTAATGATGCAAATTGTGTAGTGAGTTTTTGGAGGAAAGTTTTTGTAGAATTTTCCTCAGGGGAGCTGTCCACTTGAACCATCGCATGGCTGTTGGAAAATTTGATTGGTGAAGATAGAAAAATATGAAAATTAATAATATGAAATCTCTTATAATCATTTCCCCATTGAAATACAAGACCTTTTCACACTGCTATTAGAAAACATATTTAAATGGTAAGAATTATTTCACAGCAGAATGAAATTCAAATATAGCAAAAGATCACATATGTACTTATCATGAAATTGGGATATGAGAACCGGTTTTATATCTTTGATTATTTTCTGCATTGAAAGATTCATCTCGCCTCATTTCAAACAAATCAATCTGAGTGAGGACACAATCACCAAAATCAGTTAATTCAAATTCATCTGATAGAATTTGCTTAGCATCTATCTTCCTGGGCCCTTTCCTATTCCACTTGGTATTGATGAGAGTACAATGAATTTTAACACTAGTTCGATTGTACTGGTATTCCATCAAACCTGATTCAACAAAATGTCTTAGACACTCATCAGCAAGTGTCTGCACTCTATCTGACCCATCCTCTAGCAGAAAATCACTGTATATAACATTGACCCCCTCACCATCCTGCATAGCCTTTAGATTCCTAAGAGTGCCGTTAAGGGGAATATGTCCAACAATTGGATCGATTTTGCCAGCAAACTGAGACAAACACTCTCTTGCTTTCTCTATCTCTTCACGAGTGAAGAGCTTCATAACTCCTATTGTGAGATGAAGTTTGGAAGGAAACTGTGTCCTATGAGGATGAATCAAGTCTTTGCAAAGATGCTGGAATTTCCTGATATTTTCAGTTATCCGAGGAGAGCTCACAGGAATTGCAATGAAATGAGTTGGGCTCATCCGCTTCTTAGCGGTATCTGTTGCTTGATCTAATTGTTCTCTCAGTGTACCTAAAGACTTTACATCCTGGTACTTGACTGTGATTGTATTGTTGCCCTGACTACCACATTTAGGGGGATGAATTGTCGTTCCGGAAGCACATTCGATTTGCTTTCTGATGAAACCGCCCTTTCCAAAGATGTGTCTATGATACTGTTTTGGGCAAAAAACTTCAGCACTTTTCCAATTAACTACTGTGTCAGTTAGATTATTTTTGCTCATTTGACTCATATTTTTCTTGAAAAATTCCGTAATCCGTGCCCATACTCTCATGCTGTGCGGATTTAAGGATTCAACTTTTGATTGGAAGTGAAGCATGAATCGCATGTCAGGTAAAGCCATAATATAGATACAGCAATGTTGTGTTATTTGACAAATTGTCAAATATATTCAAATTTCATATGTCATATATATTCACTCACTTTGATTGAATGCACAACAAAATAGTAATCCATGTGATCAAATATTGCAGTGTAAATATTAAATTGAGAGTAACAAAACCTTGTGCATATGATTCCACACTACCACTATTAATAAAAACTAAAGGATGCAAAATTAGGACCATTGCAACACAAATTAAAAACTTGGTGTGTGGTGTGCAGGGGGATCTCTTGGTAATTTTGATGAGAAAATGGATGAGAAGTGTTATAGAAACATCTTACTGTAGCAATGAAACAAAGCGTTCATCTCTTGTAATATTTCAATCAAACAGAAAAATAATCCACTGGGTTTTCATGCAATATGCATAATCATATCTTCTTGGTTTAAGACCATTAATAAGTTGCCATAGGCACTAAAATTATGGAATAACACACTGAATCCAAGTATATGTCTAACATAATGACATATACCACCAAACTTGGTGTAATGTTTTATCAGAAGCTTCAAGAAACGAGTCACACCTGTTTCAAAGTTAAGAACTCGAAAAAACGCCTACGAAACACACCTGGTAAAATAAGCAGAATAATATCTATAATATAAAGGAACTAGAAAACCCGTCGGTTGGATCNACTGTGTCCTATGAGGATGAATCAAGTCTTTGCAAAGATGCTGGAATTTCCTGATATTTTCAGTTATCCGAGGAGAGCTCACAGGAATTGCAATGAAATGAGTTGGGCTCATCCGCTTCTTAGCGGTATCTGTTGCTTGATCTAATTGTTCTCTCAGTGTACCTAAAGACTTTACATCCTGGTACTTGACTGTGATTGTATTGTTGCCCTGACTACCACATTTAGGGGGATGAATTGTCGTTCCAGAAGCACATTCGATTTGCTTTCTGATGAAACCGCCCTTTCCAAAGATGTGTCTATGAAACTGTTTTGGGCAAAAAACTTCAGCACTTTTCCAATTAACTACTGTGTCAGTTAGATTATTTTTGCTCATTTGAATCATATTTTTCTTCAAAAATTCCGTAATCCGTGGCCATACTCTCATGCTGTGCGGATTAAAGAATTCAACATTTGATTGGAAGTGAAGCATGAATTGAATGGCAGGTAAAGCTAAAATATAAATACAGCAATGTTGTGTTATTCGACAAATTGTCAAATTATTCAAATTTCATATGCCATATATATTCATTCACTTTGATTGAATGCACAACAAAATAGTGATCCATGTGATCAAATATTGCAGTGTAAATATTAAATTGAGAGTAACAAAACATTGAGCATATGATTCCACACTACCCCCATTAATAAAAACTAAAGGATGCAAAATTAGGACAATTACAAAACAAATTAAAAATTTGGTGTGTGGTACTGTGGTGTGAAGGGGGATCTCTTGGTAATTTTGATGAGAAATTGGACGAGTAGTGTTATAAAAACATCTTACTGAAGCAATGAAACGAAGCGTTGATCTCTTGTAATATTTCAATCAAACAAAAAATTAATCCACTGGGTTTTCATGCAATATGCATAATCATATCTTCCTGGTTTAAGACCATTAATAAGTTACCATAGGCACTAAAATTATGGAATAATACACTGAATCCAAGTATATGTCTAAAATAATGACATACCTATACCACCGAAACTTGGTGTAATGTTTTATCAGAAGCATCAAGTAATGTTACATAGTTCATGGATTGGACGATTGAATAAGAGTCGCATTAGTTACGATGAGAGATAGTTGGTTAATTCTCTTTTGACTCTGTTTACAAAAAAAAGAAAAAAAGACGCATTTTCATTTGTAAACAGAGTCAAAAGAGAATTAACCAACTATCTCTCATCATCAAGTAATGAGTCACACCTGTTTCAATGTTAAGAACTCTTAAAAACGCCTACGAAACTCAACTGGTAAAATAAGCAGAATAATATCTATAAAATAAAGGAATAAGGCACTTATAGAAAATCGGTTTTTTGTGTACAAATAACTCGACCAAATGGAGTAGAGTCAAAACACCGGGATTTTTTGCAAGGTGGTAGAAAAAAAGGATTCCGCTTATGACGATCATTCGATATTTTTGATTTAGGTCTTAGATTGATGTCTCAAAAGAATCTTTCCATGAATAGAAATGGATCTTAGATGTTTTGTAATCCGCGTCGGAAGTTTTGGGAAAGGATGCAAGAATGAAATATACGGTGTAGCAGGAATGCGCGCGTACGGACACGTCCTCATTTCGTTGTTTCATTGTTTTGAAACGTTTCAATTTTGTCGCTCATTCAATTTAGCACATTTTTTTGATTCTTTCTGATATTCAGTGCAGCACGCCCACTTGACGAGTGTTCTATTCTATCTATAATATAAAGGAATAAGGCACTTCTGTGAAAGTGGTTCCGCTAATCCGCTGTACACAGATAACTCGACCAAATGGAGTTGAAACTCTGGTATTTTTTTCGCTGTCGAACATCATTTCGGATTTTTGATTTAGGTCTTAGATTTTTGTAATCGGCGTTCAAAATTGGGAAAAGGGTATCTGAAAAACGACTATGCGATATAGGAGGAATAAGCGTTGCTACGAGTACGCGACGTAGGAGTTGCACATGCATTTTTAATGAAAGTGTGCGCGCGGAATTGTTTTTGCCATTTCGTTGCTACTATGCTTTGAGACGTATCAATTTTGATGCTTACTCATTTTAATTCTATTATTCACTTAATATCCGAAATTTAGTGTATCACGCCCAGTCTACTTGACGGGCGTTCTAATATGAAGGAAAGAGGTACTTCTGTGAAAGTGGTTCCCCTGCACACGGATAACTCGATCAAATGGAGTTGGAGAGCCGGAAATTTTTGCAAGGTGGTAGAAAAATAAATTCCACTGTCGAACATCATTTCGGACTTTCGATTAAGCTTTTAGATTTTTTGTTGTCGGCATTGGAAGTTTTGGGAAAAGATGCAAAAATCAAATATATGGTGAAGCAGATATTTGCATTTAACACTGTTGCTATGCGATTGAGGAGTTGCACGTGCCAGTGAATTAGCGCGCCACACAAATAACTCGACCAAATGGGGTTGAAACTCAGATATTTTTAGCAAGGTGGTAGAAAAATTAATTCCTCTGTCGAACATCATTTTGGATTTTTGATTTAGGTCGTAGATCTTTTGTAATCGGCGTCAGAAGTTGGGAAAAGGGTTGTTGCCATTTCGTTGTTCCTTTGCGTTATTAAGACGTATCAATTTCGATGCTCTATCATTACAAAATTCACTCTGCATCCGAAATTCAGGGTACCACGCCCACTAAACGGGTGCTCTAGTTATATCATATCATGTAGTCAGTATTAACATTTGTAACAAAAGAATCAAATCTAAAATTTAACGCCTTCACAAAAATGATGTAATTGTTCATGGAAATCCAAAATTTAGTGTCTTCTTTGTCTACAGCCAGAGTTTGCACGAGTTTTTGATTGATTTTGCTTTCCTTCCATATCTATAAGGAAATTTAGGCAATCACCAATCTTTGCTATTTTGTATTTATGGATTGAAGTTTTATTTTCTACATAATTATGATGAGCCTTTTCATCTTTATAGCCGTTTTGCTTCATGTATGATGCGTCAGAGTGAATGATTATGAAATCTTTCTGAAAGACCACGTGATGATTTGCCTTTACAAACTCTTCGCCTTCATTGTGAACTTGATGTGCAGTTATACCTTTACCCCAAAGTTTCTTGATGAAAGTAAAAACTTGCATGGCATTATCATTAACTGCATCACAGCTGACAAGGACGGCTCTTTCAGTTAACGATTTTTCCTGCTCAATCTCTGAAAGAATGTTAGTCATATCCCCCAACAAAAAATTTACCCCTACAGCAGACGGAAGGGGGGAGCTCTTGTCCCATTCTTCAACAGACACCCACTGTTTAAGCAGGATGTTAAAATCACCACCAACTGCAAGCTCATCAGCATATTTGCTGTCTTTTTCAGGTTGGCGGTAACCCAACTTGAACATAAAGTTAGTAAAGGAATTAGGATCATTAATGATACCTGTACCCAGTTTTACCATTTTGCTTAAGTCCTTGTCATTCTCGAAGTTCTTTGTTAGCTGGTTAGCTAGAAGTTCTATTTTAGTTTCAGGGTCAAAAATATCCATAGGATAATCTAGATCTTCAGATGTGACCAACAAAAGTATTTGCAAAATTTCTCTAAGTCCATCTTTGAAAATATTGCCAATCTTCTTCCCTTTCTTGTATTGGACTGCACTCAATATTGAATCTTTGTCATCCACATGTTTATGGATCTTGTCGATTGGACCTTCAAATTTGAACTGCGTTAATAAACTATCAAGTCTCCGGTAATCCAAGGAATCACATTCATTCTTCAAAGCATCTTTCAGCTTCCCGAAATTGTGTGGAAAGTCAAAGAGATATTTCAATATCTCAGAGTGGTGTATCTCGTCAATTTCATAGAACAGCAATATAGCTTTAATGATTTTACTATGATTCACGTAGATAGTGAATGAGGACATTTTGAGCTCTGGTATTTTCTTGATGACGTCAATAACAGTTGAGAGAACTTCAGCTTGAGCGATGATCGAGGGTGTAGGAGATATAATGTCATAGGAACCTTCAAGAATCACCCTTGGGCTTGGATTTTGATCCATAATGTCATTTTTTCCAACACTCTTTCTGAAAACCTGATGAAATCCATACCTTTTGAGATTTTTGATCTTGTTCTGTACCACATGCTTTGCAAGGTTGAGCTTAAAATTGCAAGGTAGCACTTGGTAGTGACCTTGAGATGAGAGCATAAAAAATGGCTTCTTCTGGCGATCAGTGATATCACATTTAGGAAGTAAAAAGGGGAGTGGGCACTGAATAGCTCCACGCTTTTGAAACACAGGTGTCATTCTATCAATTATGCACAAATTCATTTTCTTTGTGAAGTTGAAATCTTGCTGCTCGTGTCTGTGTGGCTTACTACATTGTATGAAATTTTGTAAATTAGTTTTTGTGATGTCATGACTGAAAAGTATGTCCAAAAACTGGCTCTTCCTCTGAGAACCCTGTTCGGAACTGACGTGTCGAACTATTTCTCTGAGGCCCTGATGAGCAAGTCTTGGAGGTAATAATTCATTGAGAGATATCTCACTGGCAGTTGGTCGGACCTTAACATCATGACTCAACATTTTACGAACAAGCTGTTCGAGCTTTCGATGCTTTTCCGTAGCTGAAAACACATCTGGGGGTATGATGATGGTTGGTTTTCGTAAATCTTGCAAAACAATATACCTTTCAGATTTAGTATTAAATGGTCCCCGAATCATTTCGAAACAAATCACGCCCAAACTATAGATATCTACACGCGTTGAGTATTCATGACGACTCAACACCTCAGGCGCAGTGTAGTGGTGGGTTCCCACAACGCAATTATCACTCTTGCCCTTGTTTCCAATGTTTGCCAAACCAAAGTCACCTATTTTGACTTCGTCTTTCGAATCCAGGAAGATATTTTCCGGCTTAAGATCCCTATGTCTGATATCCATTTGATGAATATACTCCAATGCATCGACAATCTGTCTCAATACTTTGAGAACAAGATCAAGATTTTCATGTAGTGGTGGGTTGATTGAACGGTCTTCCATCATTTTCCGCAGAGTAGTGTTTTCACAGAACTCCATTTGTATGAACATGACAGTCACAGAGTTTGGAGAAGGCTCTGGCTCCTGAGGACTATCTTCATCACCTGATTGACTGCTGTCCTCAAAAACGATAGAACTTGAACTTTTAGCTCCATTGTAAGGCTTGATACCGTGGTTATCTGATGATTCGTCCCAAATTTCATCATAGGTGGATTTTAGACCTTGCTCAACTGGTTGAAAGGAATCGCCGGCCTCAATGAAATCAACTTGGGAAGAAACTGACGCCCTGGACTGAGTTTCTACCCAGCTCATATTATATCCAACAATATGATTATGCTTCAACTGAGACAGAAGTTTCACCTCATCCCGCATAGCTAAAGTGGCATGCTTGGAGGATCTGTTCAGCTGCACAACTTTCATTGCATACAAACATCCATCTGTGTTATTCCTCACTTTAAGGACAGCCCCGAAACCACCTTTGCCTAGGGTCCCCATGATTTTATAGTCATTTTTAAGACGATTTGATCGATTCCAGGCATTATCGCCATTCTCATCATGATATTCCATTGAACTGATATTGTCTTCAGTAGAAAAACTTACTCTCAATGGTTTCTCAATTGAATTGTTAGATATATACAGAGGACTTTCTCCTACTATAAAATCATGCTTTGCCAGATCGATAAATTTGGGCCTATATTGCTTGTCCTTCACAACACAATCTTTGATAAACTCCCTCAAATAGTTATCCACGGTATCAAAATGTGACGGAATATGAGGATAGGCGGAATCAGACTTGAAACCAACTGCCATATAAAACATCACATGACCAAACAGCAAAACATCTAAGCACTTCCCTTTTTCGTCACACGCATCTGTGAATTCATGTGAAAACTTCTTGAAGGGTGCCTTGAGGCTGTGCGCTAAGAGTTTCTTAGCAAAGCCATAGTCACCAATTAAATGACGGCCCTTTGCATCAACAAATACTGAATTAACCGTCAGGAGACCATGCAGAAGGTCCTGTTTATGAAGAAACTCTAGCCCCGAAATGAGATGAGTTGCAAGTGACTTCATGTTTGGATATGGTACATTAAAGCCACTGAGTGGTGAGCAGTTTTGAGACACCACATGAATCACATTCGAAATTGAGTCTCCCTTGCAATCCCATGCAAGGTACTTCAACAAGCTTGCATGGTGGTGAGATTTATGTGACCGATTGAACTCTTTTCGTACATCCTCAATCTCCTTTTTCAATGAAACTGGCGAGAGGTCCAATACATACTCATGTATAACATAATCTTCGAATTTTTCATCATGAGAGCGGAACATCTCTCGGTCATCAATACTGGCCCTGCAAGTTAAAGAGAAGCTATTGGAAGTTGAGTGGAGTTGATCTTTGAAGAATAGTTTTGTATCACCTGGCTGCAAGAAGGGAGGGCACGTCTTATCATAACTCTTATCTGATCTTATTGGTACGATGGAACATTTTGCCTTTTCCAACTCCAACTGCTCCTTCGTTGCGCGCTGCATATCATCGTGTAAAGACGAGTTTGCTTTGTTATTCCTATTGAGATACTCCTTTACCAGTTCAATAACCAGAGTGACTGCAACGTCACCTTGTTGCTGAGCGTTTTGGGCACATTCATCCACCTGATCCTGAATATCCTGGATTTGGTGCTCAGACAAGCCCATTGAATGCTCATTCTGCAGTCCAAGGGTCAGGTTCTTCACAACACATCTAACTGCTGTTTTGGGATATGGGGGTGAAACATCAAAATAAACCTGAGCTGCAACAAAATAGGGCGTCTCCTGGGGGTAGAGCTTGACGGAGTACTTGTTCATGTCATTAGGATCGTCTTCAAAGCTATCCGGATAACCCGACAGGATGACCTCTTTTTCAAAGTCAGCTGCTTCCAAATACCCGGAAAGGGAACTGTCGTTTTCATTCATCCGACATCAAATCTGAGAAAAGCAAAAGTCGATGAAGTGCGAGTAATTTTACAATATTACATAGCTGATTGGAAATTAACAATAATCAAGAATTTGATGATTTGAAATATTGAACATTGAGCGTGCAATCAAAAAAATAAAATGAATAAATGATAATGTAGGTACATATTTACATGAGTCATTGGAATGTCAATAATACAATATCGTGATGATCAGCAAAGCTGATATAAAGGAGCAACAAAGTGGTCATCAGACATCAGGGTGAGATATTAATGGGAAAGGGAAGAAAAATCAGTTTTCAAGGCATCCCCATTATTGCAGTGAAGTCTCTCCAACTGACTCTTCCATCATGATCCCAATCACACTTATCAAACAGTGCTCCAGCATTGGAATATTTCGGCATTACCTCACCTACTGCCCTTACAAAGTCCCTCTTGGATATAAACCCATTGGCTGACCAGTCAAATGCTTGGAAAGTCTGCTTCATTACTTCTGTACCACTCCTCAATTTCGCTTGTTCGAGTTGAATTCTGGTGAAAGTTTCCAAATCCATTTTACCATCCTTGAGGCCTATGTCACGATAAAGACGCTCCACCATCACTTTGGTTGGCTTGTAACCGGAAATAGCCAAGGCAGCAACCTTATATTGCTGATGAGTGAGGTAGGGGTCTGGAATTTGCTTTTCGTTCGGGATTTTGGTGTCAGAAGTGGAATATTTGTTGAACACATTCTTCACTCTACCAATATCAGCAACAAATGCCATATCCTTCCTAATAAAGAGAAACTGTTATTTGTTCATCAAAATTATCGAGAACTTACTTTAGACTAGTAATATTTCCTTGATTTTATATACAAAAGCTTTAACCTTTCGAATACTCTAGATCTATCTGGGTAACAAATTCAATTGACTGTAAAGAAAATGAAATTAAACAGTCTAATGGCTATGCCATAAAAACGGATTTACTGAATATTTAGAATTTAAAGTTGTACAATCTGTTTTGAAACTGGTACACCAATTTATCTATTAACTGTTCCCTTGCCTGACCTTATCCATTCTCATGACTATTGACTACATTTAACTCTTTTGTTTCTGCCTCCAATTTTCTCGGTGGGAATTGCATGTTGGGTCTTGAAGTTCACTTTGGAACGGACAGTTTTGGCATTTGACTTGACAGGCATGTTAGGTGCAAGTGGAGAATGCTTACTCAGGGCAATCCTGCTTGAAAAACGAGTGGTGCGCTTGTTATCTGCAGTATTCTGATCTGTAAGTTTAGTGGTTTGGCTACTGGGTATGTCAGGTGGGCTGATATTTCGAGTGAGCACCTTTCCTCCATCTTCACCCTTATTCTCATCTTGTTGCTCATTTTCATCCCCTCCCTCCTCATCCCCCTCTCCTAACAGCTCCTCATCACTCTGCGACTCATTGTTCAGTTCCCTCCACGCGTTCTTGTACGATACAAATTTCAGCTGTTGCTCCTCCCCGCTATCTGTCTTCACCACGAGGTCCATGTTCACACTCGGGGCAACGCCCAGAGCGAGTAGCGAGTTCTCCGCCTTGCGGCGGATCTCTTTCACGGCAATGAGTTTCTGACTCTCAAACTTCACCCGTACCAATCGGTAGAAGCCGTCAGAGTCACACCGGTATCTGAATTTACTGGCGCCGTGGGGACGGGCGTATTCGTGGATGCTGTAGAGAAGTCATGTGTTTATGTGCGACTCAGCTATAGAAGATTAGAAGAATGTCACGCGTTATGCGTGATCAATGATAATACAGATGTCAAACAAACACATTTGAATGGCACTCATATCGGGTTAGTGTGGCGGAATCCTATAAAGTGTTGCGTGCAGGCTGCAAATTCTACAGGTCAATGGTGATTATGGTGTATGGAAAGTGGACACCGGATGACGGGCAGTTGAGAAACTGCTAAATGGGGGAGGGGTTTTTGTATGTTAATAAGCAATGAGACTCACTTGACGAGGTGTCGTGATAAGGTTCTTCCCTCCCCAAACTTCTTATCGCACACGTGACACATGTAGTTCTTCTTGTCAGACGAATGTTTGTTCTTCACGTGCAGCTGAGGAACACGTGTAGAGCATGAGATCTGTCAGAGCCCAATTATAAGCACTTTTTCCTTCAAATGCGACGTACACAGTTTGTTTAGTAAATAGGGGGATTAGTGGATAAGTGTCATCACATCAACTGCGTGATTGCGTGAAGTACCAATTATAACTACCTGGAAGGTATGCTCGTTGAGGCAGGTATACTGACAATCTCCCTCCTTGCACGAGAAGACCGGTCTTTCAGAGTGACTCCGCTCAACGTGCTTCTGCAAGTCATATCTGAGACAGAGGGTCAGAGGGAGAGTCTTCAATTATGTCTAAATTGCTTAATTGTCACTCAATACAAAACTCCGAAATATGGGTAATGGATAATGGACAATGGAAGTTACCTGTCTTTAGCCCGATAGTCGCACTGTGCATTCTTACACGCAAATTTCCGTTCATTTCTGTGTCTGTGTGAGGGGGGATCACTGGATCAGGATGGTTTGGAAAAATAGAAGGATGCTTCTCCCACTCCAGATATGCTCCTGACCACCACCCCTCTCTTTTTACCTGTAGATAATGTGTTTCCTCAGTCCGCTTGCTTTACTGAACGTATTGTTACAGTACTGGCAGATGTAGTTGTAGATGTGACTTCTCATGTGGCTTCTCAGGATGGTCTCTGACGGGTATCTCCGCTGACATTGGGCACACTCGTACACGATACTGTCCAGCATGAACCTAGATGGAGGTGTTGACGGACAATTGAGGAGACATCAAGTTCAATTGTAGTAGGATCTGAACGCATGATGAAAACGAACGAAAATGCCGGGTTACCTACCCGCTATCAGTAGTAGCCTGTCTAATGTGGTGGTCCAGAAACTTGGCTTTGGAACAGAAGAGAGCACCGCATCTCGCACAAGCATACTGCCTCAAATTGGTGTGCGTCTGGGTGTGATTCATCACCTGGCAAGAGATAAGAGTGTGTGTGTGTGTGTGTTAGTGTGTGTGTGTGTGTGTTAGTGTGTGAGTGTGTATGTGTGTCTCTGCGTCTGTGTGTGTGTGTGT
>CAMPET010000002.1:857626-909710 GCA_946803715.1 Beroe ovata | reverse complement strand
GTGTGTGTGTGTGTGTGTGTGTGTGTGTGCTTCCAGACACAATCGGGGTTGCCGAGATTGTGCCTGTCAGTGATTGGATAACCCCGTAAGTGTTACCTTATGAAGATCGGTTGACATGAAATCATGACATCCTTTCCATCGACACTCGAAGAAAACCGGCTTTTTCCTCTTTCTTTTCTTGCGGATCTTCTTGACAGCACTGGTGTCGACCGTCTTATCATTGCTATCCCGACTACCATGGTTTTCATCGTTACCATGGTAACCGTCTGTCAGTTCCTGATGCTGGAATCGTTGTTCGTGCACGTGGAATTTCACGTGATCATCAAATGACGTGATACAGTTACAGGTGAACGAGCAACCTGCCCACTGACACACGATTATGTTGGGGAAATCTGGTACCAGGTTCCGCAGGGAATCGTCTATCTGACACGGAACGTAGATTTTCTTAGTCCGCAGTGCTATCAAACCCTTGAGCTGAGAAAGTGGTAAGATATTAGTTCGTTACATTCATATAAAAATTATAATTCCTCAAAGTTTTTCTTATTGCAGAGCAGCAATGTGAGGGAAATTCTGTTTATAGTCTTTGTGGCGAGTTCAACGAATTCCTCTTCTTCAATTGATGCTCTTAGTCTGATATGAGTGTTGCCTACCTTGAGTTTCTGGTGAAACGGATGGTAGAGAAGGTGTCTTGCAAACTCCAACTCCTGATTCGTCCCCTGGTCTTTCTTTGTACAGTCCTTCCACAGACACGAATACCTAAGAGGGAGAGTCCGAGAGTGTCAAAAGTGTCACATACGCATATAAATAGAGCAAAAGACTGTCAGGAAATGTTTCTTGACGAACAAAGAAGAGTCAAGAATCATAAGATCACGATCCACGAATCCTTCAACACGGAATTGTCTTGTATTAATATTCACCATGAAAGATACCAAATGAAGAATCAATGATATTCAAGTGTGATGTACCTGTCCATCTTTCCAGCTATGATCTTGTCCGTCTCTTTGTGTACATGGTGTTGAATGTGATGTAGGAATAGAGGATTCTGAGATAACGGGAACGACTCGTCACAGCCCTCCCACTCACAGACCAACCTGAACACACCGCGTACGTTGGAGCATAAGATGACAACAAATCAAATTCCTATAGATCTCAATCTAGATTTATTTTCTAGAGTGAAAACTGAATGATCGGATCTCTGGCCATGTATCGAAATAGGAATATCAGCTTCGTTATTTTGTCGATGAGATAAGAGATCACAAAGCCGGATAATATCTCACATGAAGCTCTGTGTTTCTTCGGTTGCAGAATCTAGGAAACTCCCAATCTCATCCTCAATCATTTTCAAGATCTCACTGCTGTCATGGTCGCTCTTGGCTTCTGCAGGATATAGGCCGTGTTCTTGAGCATTATTGCTCATGAAGTGTCGCCTTGTAAACCTCGAAAAAAACCTTCTGCTTCTCACTGAGAAACCTTGAAACCTAGAAACACCTATAAGATGCAAAATACCTATATCCTGACTGTTAAATACCATTTGCTTTGCATCATCAATACAAATACAAAGTGATGAAAAAAACAAAATACAATTCTACCTAATAAATATCTGTTTTAAAGGGTCACTGTTATAAATTAAGAGGGTCTTTAACTTTAACTTTAACTTTAAGGTCTTAAAACATCTCAAATCGATCAGATTCACAGTTCCAAAACTCAGCATCAGTATTTTCCAACTAAGGCTATCCTGGTTAATCTGGTTTGGAATCTGATTGTTCTTTGTCCTCAGTCGAAGTTTTTGCTAGCTCATTCTGTTTTTTCTCCTTGAGTTCAGCTCTGTATACTTCAAGCTTCTCGGCATACTCTAATTTCGCACCCAAATACTCTGACTTCTTCTTACTGGGAATGCGGTATTGTACTGTGGAAAAGGTCAAGGGGAAACGAGAAAAGAAGGAAATATCACTAAAAAGTAAAGTCCCGTATACCTCAGTTCTCTTTTCAGGTTCCTTATCTCAGTCAGAGTAACTCGAGGATTGGGACCGAGGTCCGCGGTGATTTCACTGACTTTTCTATAAAGAAAATTAAACTCATGGTACACTAGTATTCTCTGCAGTTTGTCATACGCGGATCCGAAAGAATTCGGGGCATTATTCTACATTTTCCCAAATGGACGAGAAATGTCGAACTCACACGTGACCGAGATTTGTCTGCATTTTAGCATCAAATTTATCCTTCAAATCTCCGTCAAGAGTGGTGTTGTTGTTGCTGGTGTTGGTGTTGGTGTTGTTGCTGGTGTTGTTGCTGGTGTTGTTGCTGGTGTTGTTGCTGCTCCTAGAACCATGGCCACTCTTCAACGTGCTCATTGGGACTAGGTTCTGTTTCTCATCACTCCATACATACCGGATAATCTCCTGATCTGTTTTCCCAGGCCGTTCTATTGAGCTTAACGAGGGAATTGGGTTGACGTTAGAATCAGAGATGTGATAAATTGACAATGAAGAAAATTAATTCTTTATTGAAGAACCTTCAATCCGTTTGAGGGACCACCAAAACCAATTACTATTGCCAATTTATTTCAATATTTCACCTCTTTCTAGGTTTCGGTATGTCTCTGATGGTCGCATCCTGTTCGGCATTGTACACGTATCTTCTCGGTTCCGAAACTGAACTAGAGTAAGATTTAGCGGAGTCATTTGTCTCTGGAGTTCCTGCAAAAACCACGGTGTTTCCTCCATCTTCGTCACTCCTGATTGGAACAAATTACACTTTATACATGCTATATCAGTTCTCTTATTTCTTCCCTCCTCAACCACTTTTCCTCTAAACAAATAAAATGAAAAAAGAGGAGATAAGACAAGATTAGAGCAGCAATTGAGATAGATCAACTCCCTCACACAGCTTACCCGGACACTCTCCTCACGATACTGTACAGTGTGACCCCGACAAAAGCCGCACCGAGCATGTACACTCCTCGTATCACGGAGCCGGACATCACGGCCCGTGCTGCAGCCGGGCTGCTCCCTGGAAACACGTCATCGTCAGCTGCTGGCGGGTCTCTTCGGAGCGTGTGTTCACGTTGTGAGCCGGGCCGCTGGTAGTTGTCTGAACGAGGGGGTGTCAACATACGGTGTCAACATACGGTGTCAACATATGGTGTCACTTCTACATGTGAAGTTCTATATTTGGGGTGAACCTAATGATCCTGGGTTTACCCAGGGAGATTAATACCTAGGCCTAGGTGTGTGGGTACGGTTTATTGACTGAGTCTACGGTTTTGAGACTTTATTACCTTGGTTAACTCGGTGATTATCGTGGAAATTGGTGTTTTTCCTCGTACTATACTGTCCAGTGTAACCATACGTTCGGACATTGCTCTTCCTGATGGGAGATGTGTTACCATGGTAACAGGAACCATGGTTACCGGGACCATGGTAACAGACTGAGACACACTTGGGTCTTGGTTACAAGGTTAAATAACTTACTGTCGTACTGGTCTGTGTGTCTGCTGGCTACCGTAGTAACTGTCTTGGTTTATCTGACTGTTGTACTGTGCCCGTAGCTGACTGTCCATCAAGGTATCTCGTGCTTCTTGCAGCTGCGAATGCATCGGTGTTACTATGGAAACGTGATTACCATGACGTCATAGTGTCGTGATGACGTGTGCACTGGTATACCTCCTGAAAGAGAACAGCCGCCTTCACGTTATCAGGATTTAGATCAGGGTGGCATTCTTTAGCTTTGTCCAGGTACGCTTGCTTGATCTCCGCTTTTGTTGCTGTCCGAGGAATCCCAAGAATGTCGTAGTAGTTTAAACACCTGGCGAGATATGATCGCGTGAATTGCAATATGAACTCTTTCCACTCTTCCTTGACACCACTACTACCTGACACAGCTATCTTGACACCACTCTTTGAAACTACTACTGTTAACCTTACCTGACACAAAGGAGTTGATTGGTGTATGGAACTCTTCGTAGCAACATCTCATCACTCAGATGATAAGGGATCTATCAGAATATCTCCCAAAGTAGGTTTTGAGCTAATTCCTATCACATGGCATCCAATGTTAGTTGTCATGGTAACTCATCCTACCTAGTAACAGAATAGGTAGTGAGAATATGATGCCCCATACACAATTGGGCATTTCGATGCCATTCTCTGAACGCAAGTATCGACAGAGAGATAACACTTTTGGGTAAGAGTTGAGAGTAATGACGCTACAAACCTGCCTCCTCTGCCTCCTGAAGACCTTGTAAGGACATAACGTGACAAAACTGCCTCCTGGTGACCATATAAGGGCATAACGTGACAAACTGCCTCCTGGCGACAGTATAGGGGCAAACGTGACAAACCTGCCTCCTAGTGACCATATATGGACATAACTTGACAAACCAACCTACTGATGACCATATAAGGACATAACGTGACAAACCTTGACATTCCTTGGACTTGATGCTCGGTTCTGTCTGAGATAGCACGGCGTCGTATTCATTGTATTCCTCCATAGCTAGCTATACCAAGGGACAATTTCCATCAAACATGCTTATAATCGGGGGGAAAGTTTAGTGACTACTGAATGAGTGGCTGATTGAGAACTTACGATAATCGGTATCAGCACGTAATCAAACCCAGGGCTTACATTAAACGAACTGAAATAATTTCGAAATTGTTGATAGCATTTACTTCAGTTCTCTCTTTCACATTCCCTAATCCTTATAGTCAGTTTTTCGCTAAATTATCAGTTCTTCGCTTTATCCTGGTTTTATTCAGTGTTACTCTCACTGGATGAGTAACCCGACACAAGACTGCTACTTGGTGGTTTCTCAGATTCATTCTGTTCTAAATTCTCATCCGATCCTCCCTTGTCCATGGAATTTGTCGAAGGTTCCGAGGATACATGTCGCTTATCACCAATTGATGACTGATGGCAGGGTTCTGACAATCGTCTGCTATAACTGAGCACAGCTGATGACTCATGAGACAAATGTGACTCGCTAGATTTGGAAGACTCGCTAGATTGACTGGACGATACTGATGAATCAGTGGCGGATCGTCTCCTTTTCTTCCCACTAACCTGTGGCAAGATTGCGAGGTGACGTATGCGGCAACTCGTCGAAGACAATTTCTTACCACAGACTTATCGTCATAGTTACATGGTCATTGGTACATGGTCATAGTTACATGGTCATAGGTACATGGTCATAGGTACATGGTCATAGGTACATGATCATAGTTACATGGTCATTGGTACATGGTTATTGGTACATGGTTATTTGTACATGGTCATTGGTACATGGTCATTGGTACATGGTGCTATGCACACGATACCACACGTTTACAGTCAAGTTACTCAATCGTTTTCTACTCCTTTTCTACTCAAAGCTGAAAGCTTACCTTCGTTACGAGTTCTGTTTTCTTGACTGGTCCTATCATCAAATCATCCCTGATCCCAGAACATTTCACACCCGATTGTTTCAGCGATGTTAGCAACTTCGCTTTCTTATCACAGAATATGGACGCTATTTCGGACCTCTTCTCCAATTTCAATCCTTCCTTCTCCCGGGAGAATCTCACAAACGATGATGTGATTTTGTCCGATTTGGTTGTGGGCAACATCTTGATATCGAGACCCATATTCTTCTTGAGCACGAGATTGGCTGCTTTGTCACTTTTCGTATCTTCTCTGTGTCGCTTGCGGAGGGTCTGGTTTATCTGATAATCGTCCTTCCACGCATCTTGCCGCTCCTGTCAAAAACAGGGGATATATTATTGAGTGGTGTCGACGATCGCTAGTCATAATTGGGGTCAACAGTAACTAACTAACTTGGTAAACGAAAAGCAATCGTTGGTAACAACATTTCACCTGTAGCTTGTCAATGATTGGAGCAGCTTCATCAACAACCGCTTCATCCTTGTTTTGATACTGCAATTTGAACATTGGATCTGTGTTCAACCTCTTCCGCTCTTCCGCCTCTGGGGAGAAAGATGGTTGAAAGTATCCTGAATGCGACTATACAAATTATCAAGGTGACGCATAGCAACCGTTACCATGGGCGGCTGCACATTCTGCATCATTCTGATCGTATCTCTCTTCCTTCCTCCTTCCTCCAGACGCTACAATGTAGTCGAAATTCTGATGGAATTATGTGTCAATTAGCCGTTTATCAAGCTGAAAATCATGTTTTGGTATCTGATATTTCAATTAAAACACAGCCCACAAACCGCACCGGTGGGCAGCAAATAGAACTGAAGTGTGTCAACTAAACTTGGGGTCCGTGTGCATTTCAATGTAGTTGTCACACAGATGACACTTCATCCGGAACTGCCATATCGGAGTGGTGTAGTACATTCCTATCTTCTTCTTCTCGGCATTGTAACGCACACCTGGACAATATGCCATTTCATGTGAACCAAACTCGAGAGTTCGACGAGGTTTGGACCTCTGCAACACAATTCGAACATCATCTCGAAAATGTTTTGAAGACGCGCATATCAATTGCAGTTTCGACCAATTAAAAGTGTCAAAATTTGCTCACCCATTCCTATGTGGTTGTTGCACCCACCACACCAAATATTGAACGGCATCTCAAATCTGATGACCATGATCCCAAGATGGAGTTTCGATGCCCGCTCCCGTAACGGGTGTACTCCATGGTACTTGTCAAGCCCTCCCTGAGGGTTCATATGAAGTTGAAGAAAACAACATTTGGTATAAGTTCATCCACGAGAAAATCATGTAGTGTTTCTATTATGTTCCTCAAAATTGAGCTCAGTGAAATTTCACACGATTAAAGCATTCCTAACTATGGTTTCACTGAGGTCTGAGGCCCTGAGGAGGGTTTCAACTAACCTTGGATGGGTCCCAATCGGGAGGGTAGTACTTGTTAACGGCCTTCCTTTCTCCCATGATGAACTATCGCCTGGCTATTGCTAAAGAAGAGAGTTAAGAGTGCTAATCGGTTGACAAAGAGGCCAATAATAATATTTTCCTCGTTAGAGGGTAAGGTTTTTTAAGATATTCTAGTTCACCTGATTCTTGAGGAAAAAGAGATTGTCCAATAAAAAGTTAATAACTTAGATTCAGAATTGCATAATTCAAGTTAAAATAAATTGGATAAAAATGAAGCAGTTTCTTTGCAAGAACCGGAAAAAGATAAAAACATGATAAACTATCAGTGGGACTGTTTATCTTGTTACAGATAGAGACTAGCTGCAAACACTATATCTCGTTTTATCGCAGTGCTCGCTTCACTAAACTTCCGCTCCAGCTCGTTATTGCCTATTGCTTTAGCCGCGTTTATCATCTGCCGGAGCAGTTCCTCAAGACGTCTCATCACGCGGATGATACTACCCTCAAAAACAGGTGTCATCTTGCAGATGTCGTAAAACTTGGCACCCTGCCCGAGAGGAGACACACGTGTTAGAACCAATGACAGTCCAGGTGATATCGATAACCGTGATAAGAAATCACGCGTGATGTCAACAGTAACGCGTTACAGCTAACGCGTGACTTACGCTAGCCCATGAGTGAACGACTGTCATCAATTCCCACTTGAACTTATCCACATATTCGTCCACATCCGTGTCGAGCTTACACTCGTTCTCGACCGTTGCTATGCGGCGTGCTACTTCCTGTACTTGCCGGTAGGGCGCTGGGATGTTTGCAGAGTTCATGGTCACATTACAGGTAGGTGCATTTCACCTTAATCTAGGTTTCAAGGTAGGTTTTAAAAGTAGGTTTTCATTTCAATCGCTGGTTTGATTCGATCCAAAGTCTCCACTTACCTACGTACCTATTACCTACGTATCTATCACGGTTCGACATTTGTTCAAAAATCCGTTGAATTTTATCATCAACCGATCCCGCCCTGAATTAATAAAGTTCGCACTGAACCTGTCACTTTCTGACAGGCATGGTATCAAGGCGTGAAAACGAGAAATTTGATTACCCACGAGTTACCAGATGACAGATCATAATTCATAGTGTGCCCAATGCCCATCATAAATAGCGATCACCCCACATTTTATTGTCGACATTTCAATTGAAATTCAATCATTTTTCAAACTCGGTGTGAGCGTAAGGGCCCACTCTGACACCAACAAGTCGTGAATACGTGATTCTTAATCAAAATAATTTCCCGACCTACGCAATATACTGCCATCTTTGTGAGATAAAAGGGTTTCCCTAACAATATATAGTTGTCATGATAACAGAGATCAGTCACAGATCTCTGTTAATCAAGGCGGATGTCAGTTCATAATAATGTGAAACTCGAATGATACAAATATGATGTGAACAAAGCTGTCACGCTCCTGTCCAGCGAATCTTGATTAACAACAGCGCTTATCATCTCAGCGTTGACAGATGCAAACGATGCCACAAGCTGCACTGTGTATTATCATTAATTCTAAAGATCAATAAGAATAAACCGATACCTTTAAGACTCTCCATGGTTAGTTGGGGTGCATCCTTGACATTTTCCTCAAACACAAAGCAGCTGAGGACTGCGGCAATCACCGGGGGGTCCAAATCGTTGAACGCGCCGTTGAAAATCAGCTCGGCTAGAGCTAGCTCTTGTCCTAGGGAATGGGAATGACAAATTAGTAGGTTTTGTAGCACATGAGCATTGAGCAGTAGCTTTAAACCAGGAATTATGCGATGAAGTACCTGTGGATATCTCGCAAGCAACGCGTCCCTTGGTGTCAATAACGTCAGCGTTGCTGCAGTAACCAAGCCTCCGCAGAACTCTCTTACGGCACTTCAGTTCGTCTAACTGGAGAACTAATCGAGTGGACAATCAGAAAGTGGGAAATAAAATAACGTTTTGATTGTTCATGCGAATAAGGGTGAGTGCTTAAGCAAAAACTTACGTTTAAGACCTACGATCGGTTGAAATTCCCATTCTTTTTGCATTTTTCGACAAAATCGTCAGCTATGAAATCAGCTACTCACCGGTGCGGGCATCTCTGAGTTCCTGCTTCGTGTCCTTACACTTGATCGCTAGGGTGTTCTTCTTCTCACATAGGTCGTATGTCTCAGCCAGCGTAGGATCATCGTGAAGAGGGTGCTTGTATAACCTAACAAGGAATTAGGTTCTAAATCTAGACATAATAACCTAAACTTCACTATTCAGAGTGAATGGTGTGACGTGCGTTGGTTTGAATCACCAGTTAAATTCATTGAATCTCGGTACAAGAATTTCCACCTCTGCTCAAGAGCCTCAGTTTTCCTGACAATTTCCTCGAAATCGGTCTCCCTAATCTTCATATCCTCGACGGGATCCAGGAGTGGTACTCCATCTGGGAACCTCTTCTCCACCTCAACTAGGGATTTGCCGACACTCTCCCTGTTTTCTGAGCAAATTGCGTGTAAGTAAGTTGTAACACGTGTGAATACACATAGATAGAAACACGTTTCCATGGTTACACAACTAGATAAACAAACCTAAGGGAACAAGGTTCTTAGGAAGGTAAAGTCTGACAGCTGATATATCTGTGACAAGGTGAAGCATCAGGGGGACAATCTGATATTCCCCCTTTCCCCCGGGGGGACACGGTTTAGGGGGAACGTTGGGGAGAATGGGCGTGGCACACCGGAACAGGCCCTCAACGATATAGAGAGGGTCCGACGAACCGGCTGAGAAGACTAGTGTGAGTGATAGGAATCAAATCTTCAAATATTTTCAATTTTCGAACCATGACAATAGGTGGGAATAAATTTCTATTTCCTTTCTCCTGGACCTGCTTGTTTTCCTTTCTTCTGGAAGTTGACCACCACACCCCAGCCCCAGTCGTCCTCACTGTGCTTCACCTTCACTAGTCTTCCGGGTTGGAGGAATGACAGAATATACCTGTTGTCGTCTTGGTTACACATTGCACTGACACATGTCGCTACGGTGTCATGGAAACAGACATGCGTCGCTCACCGTGGTTTGTGGATGTATGACGTCATTTCCTTCTGGAGTTTTCTCAGCTGCTGACGGAGGTTGAAGTAAGTTCTGGCCGAATCTTCGTTAGGGATTTGAATAGCTGCATGCTCTGCTTCTGCTGCCTGGAAAAGTCAATTGATTACACTCAGTTTATTCTATAAGAAACTCTCTAGGTATAAGAGAGGAATGCTAAAATAAGAAACTGGTTGAGAAACCTGTTCTCAACAAGGCCCAAAATCGTGAAAAAATAAGAAACTCCTAGCACTGGATTTTAATAAGTTTGTTATACATATATACTGAGTGTGCTCAAGGCAAAACAATCCACCAGCAAGGATCAAGGTATTACTAACTAACTGTGGATACAAACCTGCAGTTTGTTAGCAAGGAAAGGGATGGAAGATGTGTTCTGATATTGGTAAAATGATCGTTCCAACATGAACTCTGGGTTGACATCCTCAACACGCAGCAAGTTTAGAACCTGGTCCAGAAAAGTGTGAATTTCTACGTTATCCATTGAACACCTTGCACAACTATATAGAGGAGTTTGAATATACATCCCCAATTTCGTTTTACCATGTGATAGGTGAGTCGGAATGCGCTATTCAGAGGGTTGGCTTGTCCTTGAATCAAATCTTTGGGGACTTGGGGCTCCATCTTTTGAGACACACACAAAATAACAATTCCCCTGTCGTCGATACCTGAGTAGTAATTATGCCGTTAGCTTCCCCTGACACCCATAACGAGCATGAAACACCACAGGAACAATCCTCCTTACCTCTTCTACCAGCACGACCACTCATCTGTATGTACTCCCCACTTGATATGTATCTTATATCCTTCCCATCAAATTTCTTAGCGTTGGAGAACACAACCGTTCTGGCGGGCATGTTCAGCCCCATGGCAAAGGTCTCGGTGGCGAAGAGCGCTTTTATCAGACCCTCTTGGAACAGAATCTCAATAACCTCTTTGAGAATCGGTAGCAAGCCACCGTGATGTATCCCTATTCCACGTTCCAACATGGGCAGGACTTTACTCACCTGGGGGAATGAGTGTTGTTTAAGCAGTGTACGATATGACAGTCATCAATATCACCTGATGGGCTATACTGGGATAATTTAACACTTTGCAGGGTTTGCACGCGCGAAACATAAAATGTAGACTTTTCTGTCAGGGATTACGCGCGCGCAACCCGCATGAATAAGCACGTACATAGCGCGTAAATACTACTGCGCCGCGCAACCGTTACGCCTAAATTTAAAGTCAACAACAAATCCGATTGCGCGCGCTCCATTTATTCCAAAATATGTGCAAACTTCCCACCGAATGTCACAAAAAGTATAAGGAAACAAAATACGCGACACTAGCACGGATTTGTGGTTCGTAATACCTGAGGGAGCTGCTTATCGTCATCACTGAGGACATCCGTGGCATTTTCGAACACTTCTTTTACCAGCCGTTTCTCTTCAGGTGTATTAAAGTCAAGTTTTGACATTTGGAGAGCGTGACTTTCGCAGTCTTTCTTACTGAACGAAAACACAATGACTGGCTGGAGATTGCGTTCCATTATCATTTTCACGATGCTGAATATGTCTGTATTTCCTGAAAAGGGTCAAAATCATAACAGGAATTGTTCGTCAATGTCAAGGATTTTCATCACTGTTCGAAAAGCAACAGTACCTATCATTTGAAAAGTGCCACACAAAAGTGGCAGAATTGTGATAACTGATTTTGCCTTTTGGAGTCAAATAGATCTTCGGAATATCTCACCTTGTTTCTGCCCCCTCTTCCTTTTTCCGCCTCCCCCGCCCCCTCCTCCCCCCTCTTCTTGCAGGAATGCCATGGCTTTCTCGAAATTGTCTTCCCTGAACTTCCTCTAAAAAGAAATGCTGTAAGTATACCTTCTGAGTTTAATTTCTTGAGTTCGAAGTTTGAAGTATGGAGACACCATTTTTCACATGACTACTTAGGTGTTTCCAATTTTGTTCATTGAAGTATGAAGGGTTGAACCCTTTTACATGAAATGTGAGGTTAATCCTGAGCTTATTCCAAGAATGCAAGGATAAGTGGGTTCAGTCTTCAGATAAACCTTTTCATCGACGACAAGGAAAATACCATTGCCACCATCAGGGAATATGTAGTGTTGTAGAGGTGTGGGTCTGTACTCCGTGTAAACCACGTGACATGGGGAACCGTGTAGCTGACACACCTGTACAGATGTGTGCATTAAGTACAATGTACATACTATACATAGTATATGCAATATTCATACTGTACATTGTTAACGATGTATAGTACAAACTTACATTAAGGTTTTTGAATTATAGACGGAATATGCTATCAGCTATGTGTTTAATGGCGTGTAGTGTGTATGTCAGAATACATTTTGTACATTGTACAATCGTGTATGTATTTCTATGCTCTGTTCCAATGAATATTGGAAAGATTTTGTGAAAAACAACTTTCACTTCTACAGCACTGCACGTAGATACTGGCTTGTAATCTCAGGTTACACAAACACACGCACACACACACACATACGCACACTGCTATTCCCACAATGTTACGTGATGTGCGAAATGTGATATGTTGTGTCAAACATGATTCGACAGAAACGTTTTTTCACGAATGGGAGAACTTTTGCAAGTCTTAAAACGAATATATCGTAGGGAGAAAGTGCGTGTGTGTGTGTGTGTGTGTGNCACACACACTGCTATTCCCACAATGTTACGTGATGAGCGAAATGTGATATGATGTTGTGTCAAACATGATTCGACAGAAACGTTTTTTCACGAATGGGAGAACTTTTGCAAGTCTTTAAAACGAATATATCGTAGGGAGAAAGTGCTTGTGTGTGCGTGAGAGTGTGTGTGTGTGTGTGTGTGTGCGTGAGTTTGTGTGTGTGTGTATGTGTTTGTGTGTGTGAGTGTTCATCTAGCTCACCCATTCGGCGTATTGTTTAGCATTGGGAATGGTGGCTGAAAGGAAGACAAAGTGAACAGAATCAGGAAGAAGGATGATGCTCTCTTCCCAGACCACTCCTCTTTCCTTGTCTCGCATGTAGTGGATCTCGTCAAATATCACCTGGTGGAACAGAGGGTGTCAAATATCACCTGGTGGAACAGAGAGTGTCACGCGCAGGTGAGCGCCGGTGTTGATGCAACATTAAGACAACAATAAGGCAACAATAACGCAACAAGCGACGAAAATTAAGACAACAATATAATTTGTCATAATATAGTCACACCATTTTCCAAGGAGTCTGTCACTTTAATAATTCCGTGTTGACGGGACACTTACCCATCCAACTTCCCGCAGAACCTCACTTCCCCTGTACAGCATACTCCGCAAGATTTCAGTTGTCATGATGAGACATGATGCTGTCGGAGCAATCGTCACGTCACCTGTCATCAGACCTACGTCACCAAACTGTTCGGTCATTTCACGAAACTTCTGATTACTCAACGCCTATCATGGGGGGGAGAGTGCATGTTGCTAGAGGTAACAATAACAAATGCTAGGTAAAAACAAATGTTCATAGAGGTAACAACAAATGTTGCTAGAAGTAACAACAACAAATTGCTAGAGGTAACAGCAACATAATGTTAGGTAAAAACAAATGTTGCTAGAAGTTACAACAAATGTTGTCAGAGGTTACAACAAATTGCTAGAGGTAACAACAGCATATGTTGCTAACAGTTGCAATTCCAACCTTGATAGGTGTGGTGTATATAACGCGTTGCTTGTTTTCCAGCGACTGTGCTATCGCATACTCTGCCACCACTGTTTTACCAGCTGAAGTGTGAGCAGACACCAGCACTGACCTGCATAACGAGTAGAAGTGGGAAGAATCAGGTGTTCTGGATAGGGAGGGAAAAGAATCCATCGAAAGCCTTAAGTAATGTTAGAGGAAGTAGGATATAAAAGTTAAGAAGTTTTCTCTGGTTGAATTTCCCTAATTCCACTGAAGATACTCATAAGATAATTCATGCATTTAAAAAACTATAGACGCACCTATCATTCTGAATACACTTCAGCGCTTCTAACTGAAACGGATCCAAAATGAATGGAAACTCCTTCGCAGGTTTCTTCGTCAGGGGTTTCAAATCTTCCCACACAAACTCGACGGGGACAACCGCCTCATGGAGACAGCTATCCGACTCAAGGATAGTCTTTGTCGAGACACGAGACACATCGAACAGTGTCTTCTTTTCCTTTTCTTCCTCGACTTTCATCTTTTTAGCCCGCTCTGCGAGTGACTCGGCTGGTGCTCCACCATCAGATGCTGCGGCGGAGTTGAATGTTTCGACAACAACGTCCTCAACTTCTCCATCTTCTGCCCCATCATCAGAATCCTCCACCTCGATCACAGATCGTTTCAAACTCTTGTTAGGTTCTTCCGCAGCGGGTGTCACTGATGTGATGCCTGAAGAGGATGGGAAAGTGGAGAAAAAGTGGAGAAAATAGTTCGAATAGCACAGGAAAAAACAGAGAACTGTGAAGAAAGGGCATCCACCGGGGAAAAATCTTTTCCAGTTTTAAGCCGGTGATTTACCAAAAGTTACCGACGAGAAAAGACCCCAATCTTACCCAGTACTTCAGGAGTAATTTTCTTTTTCTCTGCTGGGTTTTCCTCCTTATTATCCTCACGCGGTGATTCCTCATCCAAAACATTGAACAGTCCTTCGGACCCAAACTCATCCATGTTAGCTATAGCGCGAGAATGGGGGGAATGATTAGTCGTCAAGTTTGTGATGTCAAGAGGATATCATCATGACAAATAGTGATGAGTGACGATTCATATATTGACGATAGCAAATCACGTATTCACGTATTTTGTAATGACTTGGGATGTTAAAATAGAATTCCACTAACGGATTTGGTTAAAAAGTTCATGCTATAGGTAATAATACAAAATATACAATATCCTCTGATTAAACTCCAATCACTTACTCTAATAATCAAAAACACCACAAACATATTCCAACCATCACTTAACCCCGGCTTTGCATTCTACGAGGATACAATATCAGCTATACTATCCAGTACAAAGTCAGGTCGTCTCTCCAACTCCCCCACCTCCCCCTCCTTTACATTACCCGTCAGTACGAGAGCAGTCTCTATACCGCAGTTATACCCAAACATCATATCAGTCTGATAGTTATCACCAATCATCACAGTCCGTGACCTATCCAACTTCCCGTGCTCCCGCTCTATTAGCTCGAACAGAAACTCACTGGGTTTCCCCATTACACGAGGTTGTCTGGTGTGAGGTAGCACTGATGAAATGGCCGCCTGAACACAGAATGAACCGGGTATTTTGCGACCCGGCGACACGGTAAAGAATTTGTCCACGTCCGGAGAAATGAACTCTGCATTGTTCTGGGTTAGGTATAGGTACGCTTGTGTCAGTTTGGTGTGGTTGAAATGGGGGTCGTAACTGACAACCACATACTTCACAGCAGGGTCGACCTCAAAGTCTTTCCAGTCTGCAAATGCAAGAGGCTCCTGAAAACCCGGACCGAACGATTTGATTCCGTGAGATTCGAGCGTTTCCGTGAAGGAATCTTGGGCGATCGTGAAAACTTTTTCATTCTGCAAATCCATCTTGTGCTTCAGGTATATAGCTGTGCTTACAGCCGAATTTATGATGTCTCTCGATGGAATATCATCAACTTTGAGGAGATTTCTGAATTTGTCTTGGAACTGGGGCACCGTTTTTCCGCAATTATTCGAAACGAACAGAACACGTTTGTTGTGCGAGCGTAGTTCGCGAATAGCAGCTTCAGCCCCTGGAGTATTATGGTTTACGGAGATCACAAAATTCGCTGGTTACAATTATCAGAAATACACAAAATTACACATGTACAGGTGTCAGGTATAAGAGGTAGTTATGTATGAACTCTCAAAGGGAAACCTTTGATAGGGGAGTCTTGAATCCACAGTACTCCGTCGCAGTCCAAGAGGAAAGTGTCGAATAGTTGGAGGAGAGACGTTCCCAAACCTCGAGACCCATGACAGCTAACCCCACCACTCATTTCGTGCGGTTAAAACGGGGACAACATACTGTGAAATGAATTCGTATGATATGGACTACGCCCCGAATGTTGCTCATTGAACAATTGACAATGGCCATTGGCCAATGCGTGAGCTTACAAGTTTACAAGCACAGCAGGTTACCAGAATTGAGTTTCGCGGGGCTTAGTGTCACTAAGTTAGTGAAGCAAGGGTTGTAGGATAACATTTCATTATCGATACACAGACACTCAGACATATAGAACGATAAACTATCAATGAGAGCCAATTGCTTCCAAATATCGGAAAGTAAAGATCAAGGACCTCGAACACGCGTTGATATTAGATAAGGTTCTTCGCCATTCCATAGGTAGATAAGTACATTAAATCAAGAGCTGTTCTTCACAAACACTGGGTTGTTGATAAAAATCAAAATGTAGTTACAATCAATATCATAGTCTTCAATAAATCATGAAAATTTGATCCATATTCAGTCTAAATAACGATAGATCTTGAAATTCACGCCCAAAAATTATCAAAAATCAAACAAATAGATATAACAATTATCCAGTAAAATCTGTAAAACGGGAGCAAAAGTCATTATTTTAATCATACAGGGTTCTGATTTTAGGGAAGTAGAGCGTTTCCTCTCAGGAAATTACTCCTAACTTCGAGTTCCGGAACTCTGACCAGATCCTAACATATACATTATATTCTACAATTATAAAATACAATCAGGTCTCTGTTTATCATCCTACATCAAACCAGGCTACCATTTGAAATCGCAGCACGTGTAATTGTGTGTCATAGTCTATAGAAGAGTTGTCACGGCTACGCATCTCCACATGACCATTGACCACCCTTGCCTATCTGGCGTCGCTTGGTTACAAGGTGTCATAACTATTCCAGATACTCGAAATCACTCCCCTCCAGACTGCCTATGTCGTCAATTTCTACCAGTTCTTCCATCATGCTCTCGTTATGATCGAACGCCTGGGGATAGCAGAGATATTGTTCAGAATTATTTCGTTCAAAGGACTGCTAGAGGATTAGAGGAAAACCGAAAACAACCATACTTTAGATACGAAAATAAAGTTTCCAATCAACTCATGATATGTTTACCTTTACATTACAGGAATCGTACACTAGCGACAAATATTCCTCCTTGGTTCCGTCTAACATCTCGAATATCTTGTGATTGCCCATTGATTCCGACAACTGCTCCAACTCCATCAAATCAGCCTCGTTGCGGAGGTAGAATGCAAATGTGGAGGATGGATCCATCTTGGTGAAGGACATTTTGCGCGGCTTCATGCAGATGTACGACTGAAATAGGCGAGAAGGATGAGAAACATGTGTTTTCAGTACTGATCGCTCATTGCTGGGTGAGAACTCACATCTGTAGAGAATTCGTTGTATGGAGTCATTTTCAGGGCTGTTTGGCACGTGTGAGGATCGTAATGGATGAGCTTGTTGCCCTGGAAACCGGTGAAGTAGAGAGAATGACGCTTCCTTCCTCCCATGATACCAATACAGAGAGGACTGAGTAGAAATGTCTGCAATGTGTATGGGATAAGTAGAAGACGATTGGGACCGTATACACGATACAACGAATACTCAAACAAACAGTTATTATAAGAGACTGCTAGCATGAATGTCAATGTACGGCAACTGAATGTCAATGTACGACAACTGTACTATTGAGTACCTATCAACTCAATGATATAAAATGTCAATCCCACACTCCAATGTCTATTATAATTAAAGGGATCGTGATCCGCAATCAACTTTAGACTATAATATTTGGATTTATGCAGAAGAATCCCAAACTTTGTCCCTTATTATAGATACCTGGATAGGTTTCCGATAAGATAAATTAAGCTCATCCGCACCCATTCGTACGGATATCAACAAGAGTGTTTTGGTCCAAGTGCTGCGTGTGAAGTTCAGGGTTGCTGTCTTCTGAATGTCTCCCTTGAAAACTGGGGATATATTCGGAATTTGCAGCTAGAATCCCTATCTAATTCAGTGTTCTGAGAGTTATTTTGAATGCTTTCTCACCCATACAATCTGTAGCAGTAAAAACAATGAAGTCACTAATGTCTATAACGTGATTCACTTTAGGCTGGGCTCTAGCATCATCAACACACACCCTGTGTGGGGGAAAACATTGGTAGCAAACATCGGGTCTAGTCCCTTGATTTATAACGCCTCAGGGAAACGATATGCGGTCTATACTCGATCAGAAAGCGAGGTAGTAATCGCCAGGAATTAGGAACTAATTAGGGTCTTAACTCTCCAATTTTCACCTGAGGACGTAGGCAACGGTAGAGGGTCCGTACCACTCCCCATAGGACTTATTTAGGTGGTCTTTCCCTATCTTAAGAAGGTTCTGGATTGAGAAGGGGTGGTCTCGCGTCTCACCGAAACATCGCACCAGCTCCTGGAATTTCACTATGTCCGTCATCCGCTGAGTTCTCCTCCAGCCTGTGATGTGAGATGAAACAACAGTGTATAACCGTGTTATCACGTTGCCATAGCAACCCATCAATACAATGTTACAACGTTGCCATAGCAACCCATCAATACGATTTCACAACGTTGCCATAGCAACCCATCAATACATTGTTATCACGTTGCTAGAGCAACACATATTACAATGTTATCACGTTGCTAGAGCAACACATATTACAATGTTATCACGTTGCCATAGCAACACATATTACAATGTTACCACGTTGCTAACGCAGCATACCTCTACCGAAGCAATGTATCTGCAGAGCGGTTGCCAGCATCATCTGACCGGTCCTCAACATGCATCCCCATCCAGTGTCAGATGTCAGGCTTGTTGTTCCAAGGGGCGAAAACCCTCTCCGATACGTTATCCATGCCCGAGACCGGAAATCAGTGACAAAATCCTGTAAATCGGCAATTGTACCAGTTTTGATACAGTACTGTAGATCATAACAGGTTCGACTTTGGTTATTGACCCTATTGAACATCTAAGTAAAGCCATAAGGATCGGAATTCTCTGAAATACGTAGTGAAACTAACATCTGGAATACGAAAATACCTGAAAAGTTCCGTTTTGATCGTCTAAACTATCGGTTCCCGATTCTCTCTCATCGGAAAAGTGTTTACCGTTGTAGAGCTTGCCCAGGAAGCAGATTGAGGAGTTGGAATCGAAACTGTTTCCGGGGAGACTTGCGATGTCTGGAAGAGGTTAAGTGCTGACAAAGGTCTGAGGCGCCGAACGCCCGTCAATAAATGACATGGGTAATTGATCAACGGAAGTTGATAGAAATACGTGTGCTTACAGCTCACATGTCATGGATTTACTCTTATGAAACTCACACTGAACAGCGTTGTTGAATGTTCCCTTCATGGCAGTGATAACCTCGTCAATTTCATTTCCAGACTGGCTCAGGGTCATTACCACCGGTTTTGACGGGGACTGCGTGAGGAATAGTGATACACATGGGCAGTGAGTAATGAGCACGTGCATCTTGCAGTCACTCGGACACTCAGATGGTAAATAAAGAGCTACACATCACAGGGACGCTTCACTGGGGAATAAGTCTGTCGTCGTACTATACAACGTCGCGAGGGCTGATCAAATACGACTGTTCACTGTTTACAGAGGAGACTCGCCAGAGTAAAGTGTTGATCTGTATGAACTATACTTACAAGCCTGAAGATTGTCTTCAAAACAAAACTCCATGGTGACTGATTCTTACTCATTTAACTGATTTGAGCAAATTCAAGACAAAGTACAGAACAAAGTACAGGATATGTTTGACAATGAACAGTGTCGCACTACACAGTCCTTATTATACACTGCATAATAAGGACTGTATGATATACTGGCTTAATGAGGATGTATAAAGGCGTGGACACTGGACAACTATGAACAATATAATCTAATGAGGTGTGAAGATTGTTGATTGAGTAGCTCAGCAGACTAGCTACAATCATTAATCTGAAAATCAACTGCAAACATTGAGGTTCAGAGTTTAAAATGAGAGATACGTAACCGTAGTTGGTTAATTCTCATTTGACTCAGTTAAACGAAATGAAAACGGGCCTTTTAATTTTGTTTAACACACTCAAAAGAGGATTAACCAACTATCTCTCATTCTAACTCATGCGACTCTTATGGTCCAATCCATGAACTATGACCTATGTTCAGGGTTTAATCAAACTTACAAGTCTGGGATATGCAGCACGAGGATAGTCAACAAATCTGCTGCCCCGACTGCTGCCTGGATCGCTCATTGGATGTCTCACATTACCCCCAACAAATGTATCAAGCTGTCGAGATGACTCAGAGGAGGAATTGGGAGAAATAACATCAGAGTAAGATACACTTGTGGACAGTTTTCTCTTTGAGGGGGACAGATTTGTTTCTTTGAAAGGATTTGCTCGATGTTTTAGTGTTGGGGATTAACCAGGACTGTTCCGGGGAGACTTGAAGCTGAGGGACGGATTTAATGAGAATTGAGAATTTTCAAGGGTATTAGTTGTGCAGTTCAGTCCGCTTGAAACATTAAATGAATCACCTGTTGCTTGTTTCTGGGGAATAGCTGGGGTAGAATGAAGGTATACTCCTCATAGCACTTTCCTGCTTCCTTCCTGGAGTATCCATAGACAGCAGGTCTATTGAATCTTTTGAATGCCCCTAGAGATGGTTGTGACAATTCGTGAGGGAAGAGGATTAAGATTGTTCAACAGTATGTCAGGCTGATTACACATGTACAATGTACATGATCAGTAAATCACATGAATTACCTCAGATACATTACCAAAGCTTGCAATATCACCCTTCTTCTCAAAATCTGCCAGAACATATGGTTCAAGGGTGCCGGTCAATTTCAATTCAGTATCAGGCCCTAGTTGTTTTGGGTAATCTTTAGGAAAGACATATCCAGAAGCTTCTCCAATTGGGGACCTAAAAATATATATATATATATCTATAATTTTTCCCAAATCAACAATAGGATTTAGTTGCTCTATATATAAAGGAGTGCATCATCTAAGAGTTTCATTTGCCATACTTCTTCCTAATTCTAGAAAGAATTCAAAAAAACTCACGATGTTCCAGGCTTAGGTGAACAATCAATGCCCTCAAGATTACAAAGACTATAATCTGATAGGAGTGAATCATCCTGCTTTGGCAAATCTACCAATGCATCAGAGCCAAATTCAATGCCTTGAAGATTAATATGAACATTTTCAGATTCAGTATATTTTTGGGATCTTGGCAGCATTGAATATTTCACAGCATCTGGTGCGGGATTTGGCGCATCAGTCCTAGGAATCTGAGCTTTATAGAGAAAACTGGCAGCACCATAGGTTGACATAGAATCTCTCAATCATCCTTAAAGATTGGTCATACTGAACCAATGATGATATAGTTCATGATTATAGAGAAAGGTAAAAGGTGAAGGATTGAAGGCCTACATTTCCTTAAAAAGTTTTGGCTGACTGAAATTATTCAAAGAATATGAAGGAGTGGGGTGCCATGAATGTGCTTGATTCTTTGTCAGCAATCAGATATCACAAGAATCTAATCTGGTAACAAAGAATCAAATCTGGTAACAAAATATTTTCAATGCCCTTTTCTCTCCTTTCTCTCATTGCCTGTCAATCAGTGAAGCTGAAGACATGACAGAACTTTTGATATATGATATTGGCAACCTTCCCGTCGCAAAATGTAAGAATGGAATAGAATAAATAATGGTATTGAACCATCACAATTATCAAAGTGTTGTAATAAAAACATCAACCCAGTTAAAGGGCCTAAAAACCCAATCTGAAACCCCCTATAGAGTATAGCTGCTAAGGTGAATAGCTACGAAAAGAATGAAAAGACAGTTGAAAGGTTAATCGATGTCAATAGCTAATATCTTTTTTCTTACCAACTAAATGATTGCTAGTCAAATACTCGTTGAATTAAGCCTTATTTTCCAAAGTGGCTTGCGCCTCTGCCGGTCTGAGATCAATTAGTTCGCGCCGCGCGCGCGAAACGAAATTCTCGACAGGGCCAGGGTCTATCTATATCATCGATTGACAAATGGATAGGGTCGACAAATGCAAAAATAGTCAATCAATATTGTCAGATGTTACCTGACCTGTTTCTCGCGCGCCTTCATCGAAGGCCGAAACAGGTCGAAACATCGAAGGCCTGTTTCGGCCTTCGATGAAGGCGCGCGCGCCGCGCGCGAGAAACTGAGGTCAGATAAAATCTGACAAAATCAATAATAGACCCTGTCGAGAATTTCTTTTCGCGCGCGATTAACTAATTCTTCACGGCGCAATTGATCGCAAACTTATATTCAATTATTCAGCGTTTTTGCCCTTCTTACGACATGTTCCCGATCGCGATTCCGCGGCCGCGACCTGCCATGCGAATATAACTATTGAATACTCATATAACACTCCGCGACATGGACATGTTTGATCAGATCATTGCCTGTCCATGGCCATTGCCGGATGTTATATCTGTCCACTNGCGCGGATTCAAACGAGGCAGAATAGCAGCTGCGATGCAAAAATAGTCAATCGATAATAGCTGACCCTGTCGTGAATTTCTTTTCGCGCGCGATTAACTAATTCTTCACGGCGCAATTCGCAAGCTTATATTTGTCAGATTTTATCTGACCTCAGTTTCTCGCGCGCCGCGCGCGAGAAACTGAGGTCAGATAAAATCTGACAAGCTTATATTCAATTATTTAGCATTCTTGCCCTTCTTACGACATGTTCCCGATCGCGATTCCAATTCCAATTCCGCGGCCGCGCTGCGCAGCTCTGCCTGCCATGCGAATACAACTGTGCACACGTTGCGCGCCCCTGTTCTACTCAGTGAACTGAAAAGTCGTAGAGCCGCGCAGCGCGCGCGGAGTATTTGGGTCACGCAGCGCGGGAACAGAATACAACTATTGCATTGAATACTCATATAACACTCCGCGACAATGCTTGTCAGATTTTATCTGACCTCAGTTTCTCGCGCGCGGCGCGCGCGCCTTCATCGCCTGTTTCGGCCTTCGCGCCTGTTTCGGCCTTCGCGCCTGTTTCGGCCTTCGATGAAGGCGCGCGTGCGCGAGAAACAGGTCAGGTAACATCTGACAAGACAATGCGACATGGACATGTTTGATCAGATCATTGCCTGTCCATGGCCGGGCCATTGCCGGATGTTATCTGTCCACTGTTTCTTGCGCGCGCAAGAAACAGTGGACAGATAACAATAACATCCGTGTGCACACGTTGCGCGCCCCTGTTCTACTCAGTGAACTGAAAAGTCGTAGAAACCACGGAGACGCGCAGCGCGCGCGGAGTATTTGGGTCACGCAGCGTGGGAACATAACATCCGCGGCAATGGACAGGTCTGAGTTCACAGATAACATGAACATCCGGCAACCATGGCCCTTTGACGCGAGCCTAACGCGAACGCTAGACTATCAGCTCGATCAGACAAGATAACAGACTCATATACTGATGATACACACTACACAGTCTCACTGCTCACAAGATCACAACTGAGCTGCAGTCGAGTCAAGAACAAAATCCTGATACAACACTGAACAGCAAACAGAATTCAAATTAAAGGTTTTTCATAAATATCACGAAATCGTTATAATTATAAGGATGTAGGTTGAACGCGTCAATGCAAAGAGAAATCTGAAAGCTGAATCATGGAGACAATGACATCAAACGTAAAGTTAACTCCCATCAATTGAGAACTTGATAGCCACTCAACGTAAACATTTTCACCATAATCTTTAAATTCTACTTTTAGTTTTACTAAATTTTAACTGATTGTATTTAACTGATTGCATTGGCGTCAAATCTCAAATCAACCGGAAAAACAATACTACTATCCCCTGAAAGTGAAAGAAATAGACATGAATAAATTATACTCGACTCACATAAACTGGTTGACATCGATGAGCAAAAAAACAACAAATGAGAAATACAGGGGAACGAGTTCTTTAAGTTTGAGCGGATGTCAAAAGGGGTCGAAAATTCAAAATTTTGCGGCAGCTATGAGCTTCACATCAAATTTCCATATCAAATTCAAATATAATTGGCTCTTGCTTTCTCACAGTTCTACTTTTTGTGTTCGTTCACTCAAAAATGAAAATCGGCAATAACACAATAATTTCAATCTAATCAAACCCGAGAAATGTATCTAGCAACCATGGCAACCACCAATCGTTGGTGGGAAACTATTTGAAACTTGGAGCCGTGGCTGATTTCTTCATACCACCCATCACATCTACGTACCGGTTTGCTGGGAATAGTTACGTATTCTTACTAACCGAATTTCAGCTTTTCTCAAATTCAATGTTTCGTACAAACAAAGCACTGTCATAGCAACACTATATTGATGTTGCTATAGCAACTGTACCTGCTAGCCGGCCTCTCCCCGGTTTCCGTCTAAAGGAAGAACCAGGTGACGCTGGAGCTGACATAGCCTGTTCCTCAGAGCCTCCACTCACTGAAACAATTGTACATCAGTAACAAGCTTCTGCCATGCGCAGGTGAAGTAAAGAAATGCGGGGGGTGAATATTGAAGAAGTGACTTTCAATTTTAAAGGGGTTGATTTCAGCTTATGGTAGGGTTATTTGAGTGTCACATGACGCCTTGAGTGACCGTGTGCATGTCAACCCACTTGAAGATCGAGAAGACGCAGGGAGGGAGGAGGGAGGGAGGGAAGAACCAGTAGGGGGTGGAGGGGGTGTGTCGTCCTCATCATCCGACCCTTTGCTGGTGTCAACATAACGATCTGCGGTGGTGTCAGGCATTCTCAAGCGGTGTCATGATACATGTAAACAAAATATGTGTCAAAGTATGTGTCAAAGTATGTGTCAACAAGGTATGTGTCAACATTCAACAAAGTATGTATCAACAAAGAACTAATGCTGTGACGACGAATCACATCAGAAGTGAAATCTCCAGATACTCACTAAGTTCATTGTCCCAATATATCGTAGGCTTGGAATCATCTGGAAGGTTCATTTTCTTTGCACCGTCACTTTTGAACAATCGCGAGAATAGGCCTCCAGACTGAAAGCAGAATATTCAGCGATATTACAATCATTCTGAAGCAGCAAAATTTCGCCAGAGTATACCCGAGTATACTAAAATAGCGCCCAATGTACATGAAATTTATCAAAATTCAATTCATTTCTGAGAATGAATTACCGTTCCATGAACATACCGGTTTCTCTTCCGCTTTCTTCTCTTTCGGTTTTGCTTTAGCTTCCGCCGGAGGTTTTGGCTTCTTTCTAGAATAGAGACTGTCCTCGTCTTCGTTAATCAGATCTTCCTCGGGACCGTTTGTTGGTGTTTTGATCTGCAATATAGTGAATGAAAAGGAGGAAAAGAAAGGATACCTAACAAGGCGGGAAGGTATCGTGTACAAGGTAACGTGTATAAGGTATCGTGTACAAGGGGTAGGAGGAAAGCGAAGGAAGTTAGGATAAGTTGATTAAGATAAGCGAGGTAAGAAAGTTAGTAAGTATAGAAACTGGAAGAGAGGGTTCACCAACGCACCCACAAAACCCACCTCATCGTCTGATAGAGGCTGGATGTCACTAGGTGGCGATGTTATCGGCGGCACAATGGGTCCTGCAAGAGCCGCACTACCACTACTGCCACCACTGTAATACACACGGGGGGTTAGCGGGAAGAAAACTCTGGACTTAGGGTATACAGGGCCCTTCTCATTTACTCAAACCCTAGGGTCCATGGGGGTATAGGAATGCGGAATAGGGGCTGGCATGCCGACTTGGCATTGTATATGCAAAGAGGGATTATAGGTAGAAAAGCGTCTGTTGGAACTGTTGGAACTTATTTAATATCCTGAAATTAACATTTTCTGTCGCGAGAAGATTTGATTAAGGCAGATTTAAAATGCCAAGTGTCCAATTATTATGCCACCGTGATTGTGTTGCAATTTCGATAATCCGCGGCTAAATCGATTGAGTATTCGCATTATCGATTGTCATGCAGTGCATATCCTTGATAAAACCCCTTTAGTATAGGCTTAATCTGCAACTTAAGTTAAATTACCTAAATTGTGCGGGATTGAAGAATGTGAAATTCCCGGGTGCCGGGGGTTCTATTTCTTCCCTCTTCTCCTCTTCCTCCGGCTTCTCGACAGTCTCGTTGGTTAACGTACTCTCACGACACAATTTCCTCTTGGTGACAGTTTCTCCAGTGTCATTGTCATAGTGACTCGTGTACTTTTCAGTGATTTCACTCGTGACGGCACTGTCTTGTTGTTGGCGGTTCAAGTGGTTGTCATGGTAACCCAGGGAGTTGCTGTGGTTACCAACATCGTTGAGATTATTTGTCGCTGTGTATGATGAAACGCCGTGACCGTTGTGGAAGTTGTCAGATCTAGCGACAGATGATTCACCGCCATTTTCAGGATCGATTTCCGGCATGACACCGCCACTACCGCTCAGCGCGCCGTCACTAGCCGTGAGGTAGATGCCATCAGTCGATGTTTGGTGAGCCTGCGTGCTGTCTTGATGTGATGTCTCGCTCGATACGTTAAACGGGGCTTCATCTTGCTGTTGCTGCTGAAGTTGCTCCGGATGTTGCTCGTGAGTATGCTGTTGCACTTGGTAATCCTGTGTCCAGTGTTGCTGATCGGTTGCGTGATGTTCAGCTCCCTGAGCTGCTTGTTGCTCGGTGGCTTGTTGCTCGGTGGCTTGTTGCTGTGTGGTGACATCTGGGTACCATTCTCCATCGTGATAATACCACCCTGTGAGGTAGAACATTGATCAGTTCTGAGTTTCAAGGCAAACGAAAGTCTCCAGAATCCGTTGCATAGCAACACATACCCGGATACATCTCGTGGCGGTAGACCTGACCGTCCCAGACTAGACCGTTAGCAACCAACTCGTTGTGATGTTGACTCATGCCACTAGATGCGGCGACCTGGTGTAAAATCATACAATGATGAGAAGGTGGATTAGTGGTGTAGTGAGAAGGGAAGGGTCAGCACGTCAGCACGGTTAGAGAACAGTCAGTCCGGTGGCTCGACTAATTTGGGGGGGGGCAATTTACCAGGTTGTCAGTGGATTGCTGCCCAGATGATAGATGGGATGATTGTTGTTGCTGTTGCGCTGGTTGTTGTTGTTGCTGCGCTGGTTGTTGATGTTGCTGCTGAGCAACATTCCCCTGCTTGTGGAGGAGATATTGAGCAACCTTCTGAATGTCGGGTGTTGCAACTCGGCTCGAATACGCTGTACTCTGAAACAGGATGTGAAATTTCTACTCTCGAATAATGTCTGTTACCATAGTTACCATATTATTACTACTACAGTTGACATGGTGACTGTTGCCACGGTTACACACCCTGTTGCTATTGTCTAGGTTACGGTTAGTCAGGGTATTCCTCAGGTCCTCTACCCAGTCAGGTCGTTGTTTCCTCAGGAGGTTCACCATCCTAACACTCTCCTCGTATACTCGCATTATAAACCTGCCAATAATGTGACTTCATAATGACGTTATAATGAGAGACATTATGATGACGCATTCATCATATACCTGTCAATATTGTGACGTTATACTGAGAGACATTATGATGGCGTTTTCATTGGAGATCTATAATTTTACCTTGCTCTGTAAGACTTTGGAGCTAGTACGATGTTATTCGCTATTTGCTTGAGATACTGTAGAGACTTGCTGTAAAGCCCAACTTTCGCTACCTGTTACAAAAATAATTTGAGTCTCATTGAAATATAATTCGAGTCACTGGTGTCAGCTATATCACCCTGTGTGGTGTCAGCAATACTGTGAATTGTTGTCTCTGGTGTCCATCATACCTCTCGAGCGTAGAAGAGTCTGACTGCCTGGAAGGGTACAATACAGCTCTCACCGCCCAGCAACTTGCAGTATTCATAGATCTCAGTGAGCTGGATGGCAGAGTACGGGAGTCTTTCCATCCCATCCTGAGACAGTTTACAACTTAGCAGAGGAGAGACAGTTTACAACTTAGCAGAAGAAAAACTAAAGAGAGGAGAGAATTTGGTAAAAATCGTGAAAGTCGGCTCTAAGTTGAACAATGGACATTCCCCCCCCCCTTGCATTGTGAACACAACTTGATACAGTCCAGGATTTGCGTCAGTTACAGCAGAATGACTAGCAGCCGGAATCACACACAAGTGTTACCTGAGTGTGATCAAGCAGCCGGAATCACGCACAAGTGTTACCTGAGTGTGATCAAGCAGCTAGAATCACACACAAAGTGTTACCTGAGTGTGATCAAGTCCGAGGAGTGAGATTGGGGATGTCTTATCCACCACACTGGTAAGCTTGGTTCCCGCCATAATACACGCGAAGTGTGACGCGTGCACCATTCCTCCACGAGCTGAGTGGAGGGATGATTGGATAACAAATGACATCTGTATGTCTGCATTGAGCATATTCTGACATGATTTTGTAACTTAACGCAAATCATCAGGAAATTACAAATTTCCCCTTATCTCCATACCAAGGGTTCTGGCGAGTGTGTGGATGTAGTTGTAGTTAGGATCATATTTATCAGACTGGTTTGAGAGCAGCATAGCAAGGTTTTCCCGCCATTTCTTAGTCTCAGAACAGCAAGCTGGCTCCGTGCCAGCTATCAGCTGGTGAAAGCTCTTCAGAGGATCGTCGTTATGTAGACTCTTTGAAAACCTGGAGGTGATCGAATTACGTGATGCTTCTCAGACACTCTTCATCCCTATCCTTTCACATATCGATGATGGTTCGGAAGGAAAATAGAGGAAGCATGCTTGTCAATACGAATCTTGATTCTTAGCATAAAAAGAGGAACATTCCTTACGAATAGAAGATGCTTTATCCGATGTTATTTAAACACAGCTCAGTGAAAACTTTAGTAGTATGTTCTTAAACTGCTTTAAACATGTACATTCGTGCAGGCACGAGCATGACAATTACTTGACGATAAACTTGCTACCTCGGAGACCTATAGTCAAGAGTGAACGTGACCTAAGTCATACTTGTGTCGCGCTGGTGTCGTCGACATTCGCTCGTGAAATGTGAAAAGTATTCCGTTACCCATAGCAACCAACCTCTGCATAGTGTCCGTCATAATGTCGTTAGATAGTGTTGTACTGATCATGAGAGCCATGTCCCACAAATAGTACTTCACACTCACTTCCAGTGCTTCCTTCCGTTGTCCTGAAAATGATTAGGGTTACTTTCAGTGGGAGTGAACAAGTTTCCCTTTGATGATATGTTGTTTTTCTATTGATTTTTCACAGCATCTTTTGTCGATAACCATTTTCGTTTTTCATGGGAATTTTATCTACCTTCGAATAGACATTCTCTAATCTGGTTGATAGCTTCGTCTCGTTGTTCATCTGTTATGTTTAACAGTTTTCCATCGTCATTGTAGCCAGTTATACTGGGAGGAGAGAGAAAGGTATGATTAGAGCTGCAGGTATAAATAGTTTAGATACCGGTAACAGTGATTTTTAAACTTCATTGCCTGTGCATGGCGTCTTAGGGGCGTGAGAGAAAGCAGTCCCACTGATCAACCAGTACTTAACTTACATCTCTTTCATTTACATAATTAATAATGAATATCGTCGTTCAACTACTTGTTTACCACAAAGTACTAGCTAATGTTAAACCAGTCATTGTTGGATGACAAATGATTTTGTAAAATCATCCAATTACTTTTCTTACGTTTCTTATTGCTATCACATTCTAAACGACCATCTCTCGTAGCTTTGGTGGCGTAATGGAAAAAGCGACTTTTGTAGTAACTTTATCACTTTATCAGTTTTTAACAATCTCTAGATCGGCCAAGCATCAACAAGGATTTTAACACCTGTAGACCTCGGCATGCCTCTTTCGTGGTAACGATAGCGTTAATGTGACCTTCATGAACACATCTATCTATCGCGAAACCTAATGTAGCGCACTGTAATTCCAATCTTCAATTTCTTTTTTTGGCAAGATATCAAAAGTATTTTCTTTTCCATTAACAGAGAGATAGGTGCCGTATCTCCATTTCATTTATAACAAGCAAACCGTGCACTTCAAGTATGTTATTTTATCTCACAATTCATAGCGGCACCGTTAATTCCCGCCCAGTTGTGTTCGTACTGTAGGCGTCTGCTGCAGTTGTTCGCGCTCTCTCAGACTGTCATGACTCACAATCGCAGAGGGGGCAATGGTCATGTCAGGGGAGGTCAGCTAGTTTACTCCCAAGAGTTGTTAACACCGAGATTCACAATGACAACAGTATCGTCTGATCGAGGTGGCAGTGCTGGCACTGAGCCAAAAAGAGGCGTGCTGGAGTACAAACGGAAACTTCACTTGGGACTGTCGAGCTCGAATAGTGACGCCTGGGACAGGTATATTCCAAATGTATCATGGTTATAGAATTTGCACACAGTCAAATGTGCCATGTACGATTAATGTTTACTCCCAGGTCATTGGAACACACACTACAATACTGCCGCAACACATTCAGCCCTAACACATGGGTTAAAGTGAGGAAATCTGTTGTGAAGACAATGCCCTGCAATCATAAAGCTGCATCGGGTGACACACTTTCACAGATAAAGAGGGAAAGGAAGAAAAAACGTCAGAAAGCTACTGAACACCATTATGACTCGATTATCATCCATAGATAGACTATTATTATAGAGCCACCACGGTCTTTATGCTTTTTCTTTTCATGCCATCCGTACACAAGGCTTATTTCATAGATACTTAATTCAGCACAGAATGACATGTTTTGATTATTTTGCATGATAATCTTTTTATGGAAAGCATTTTCAAAAAAATATTGATCAAATATAAAGGACCCTTTTTACTTTAATCGTTCAACTTCACTCGAGTTGCCATGACTTACTTGGAACATGATGACTTACTTGGAACTTGCGTAAGTTGTAGTTGTATCTTGGTCAGCAAGAAGCAGCTCAGCAACGTCAGTCCCAACAACAACCTATGACAGGAATGTGATTTGTGAAATCATGCAATAATAATGGAGGTTTAAAAATGGAGGGTTTGAAATGGATATTTAAATCACTAGAGTCAATGATTTACCCCGTTTTGCTTGCAGAGTAGTGCCAGAAGTTCCCAGAGTAAGATTTCCCCATCATTCGTGCAACGATTTTTCCTCAGCTGAGAAGCTTGCTTCTTGCAGTAGTTCATCACATCACGTTTGGGAGTTTCACCTCTGAAAAAGGTTTGTCGCAATACGGCGCGCGCGGCGCCGCGCACAAATGTGACTGCGATAAACTAGCATATCGTGACATAGTCATGTCATTCGGCGCCGCGCGTTACATAAAGTCAATGGAAATTTCTACTCGCTAGTAAATACGCTGATGTGCCACGTAATTGATCTTAAAATGGCAAAATCATGGATTTGGGAAAGGAGGATGTAACCTTATAACACGGGGATTTAGCCTCAGCAGATAGGGAGGGATTCCAATAAAAAACTAGCTGTTTTTGTGATATGCGATAGATATTTCTAGTCAGACTTCTCACTTCATGATCAAACGAAATTCTTGTTATGTTATCTTGGCACGATTCCAAAATTGTTTACATGTGATTTGTTATCGCATTCTTGATTTGAAGTAACTGTATTTGGAATCGAATGCTTACTTGATGAATGGTCCGGGGAAGGCCTCGATTTCTTTCAACTCTTGCCAGTAAAGTAGCTGAAAACGGATATGGACTAATTTTAGTGCTTTCTCGAAATAGTCTACATCATGTCATTTAAAAAAATGAAGGGTACTTACCTTGAATTCAGCTATTTCTAAAGAGTGAGGTTCAGTTTCCTCTTCATTTGGAATGACGCAGAGGAATCTGTTGGGCGCGAAGCACTGAGCTCGTATGTGACTCTGCGTATACTGAGAGGAGAGTCAGGATTTGGAGTGGTGTCACTGGTAGAAATGAGTGGTGTCAATGGTAGAAATGAGTGATGTCAATGGAAGGAGTAAGTGTTGTCAACTGTACATAAAGTGGTGTCAATGAAAGAAATAAGTGGTGTCAATGAAAGAAGTAAGTAGTTTCAATGGTGAAAGTAGGTAAGTGGTATACATGGCAGAGAATGAATATGGATAATGGATATAAGATATTGATAATGGAAGTTCTACGATCTATGTCAGTATCAGTGTACTGTGGTATGACAAATCAATACGTTGGACAAATCTAAATCACTCTGTTTTTATACTTCATTTTGATGGTATAGTACACATCAAAGTGATGCTATAAGTACACGTCCGCAGACATACAGACACATACACTCACACAGTACACACACAGAGACACACAGAGACACACACACAGTACACACACAGTACACACACAGACACACATACACTCACACACAGACACACACTCACACACACATACAGTACACAGACACAGACACAGACACACATACTCACACATACANTAATTAACACACACACACACACACACACACACACACACACACACATACCAGGTAGGGTGTGGTGTAGAGATCAGCGAGAGCAGTTGCTGTTTCCTCCTCCTTTACTTCAGTATCTGAAGAAAATACCAGCTATAACTTCCTTCATCATGTAAAAAGCCTGAATATGCAGAGAAAATGAGCTTTCACAAATTCTCCGGATGTTTTTAAAGCAATGGCCTCACCTTAGAGGGCGTGGCATTCTTACAATTCTATTGTATAACCTATATTTCAAATTTAATAGCCCTTCGGTACATCCAATATCGGACTCTGAAGGCCCAAATCAAATAAGAATTGATGTTGGATAGAGAGTTAAACAAAACATTTCTTCTTGGTGCAGTTAGGGCAGTAGTGAGTAGAGGGGATTTCAAATGATTTTGCTGCAGTACGTTTCATCTACTCAATAGAGAGGGGAAGAGAAACACTCACCGATCAGTGATGACCCCTCCACATCCTCCACAACATTGTCATCATCAACCACGTCACTGTCAATCACACCGTCAGTCTCAACTGGATACATCGGATCAGAGGCGTCACTGACACTGAAAAAACACATGTGTCGTTCTATCTAAGTATAAGTAAAGATGAAAACTCCTTGATTTTTTCTCTCAGTGGAAAAAAATGCACTCAATTATCTAGCTCGTTCTTAATCATGATACTGCGAGTTGATAATTGTGAGTTAGTAGAAATAACTGTTTCATTGGTTAGGATAACGAATCAATTTGTATCGGGAATGTCTGTTATCAAAAAATCAATCTGACATTGATTTCTCGTTAGTAAGTGCATGATGGAAATAATTGCATAATGATTTGAGTGTACACAATATGTATGCACTCTATTATCTCCTCTGAGGAGACACTAGACTGCATGCAGAGTAATCATCTTGATGTATATTATAATTGAGTGATTATCTTAGGGCACTCAAATAACAGCAATCACGTGCAAATAACGAGCTAAACACGTGATTATGGAATACACTTGAACATCACGTCATCGGCAACACTGAAAGACACACCACACAGGCAGCCACAAAGGATCACTTACAATTTACAAATGACAGAGAAAAAGAGGTGCAGGGAAAGGTTGACAGATATTCACACAAATTCAAGCACAATGAACGCAGATTTTTCGGGCAGATTTATCACAAGGACACAGATTATCAAAAAAGTGGTAGTTTTCCAATGCTTCGAGCACTTACTGTTGCTTACTCCTGATAAGCCATTGTTGAGTGTACCTGGGATGTGAGTCATGCAAACAGAAACTCCTCTAAAGATAGGGATCCATGATGTTATTTGTGTTCCCCGTAAATGAGAAGTCCGTCGAGAAAACAAGAATAGGTAGATATTGCAAATAATCGATGCTTTGAATTCATGCAATCAGCTTTCAATGGTGATATAATACGATTTTCTATTTCCAGATGAAAAACAGTTATATTCCCAATGAATAAGTTTTGAGATGATATCATGATGGATTGAAGCGAAATGAATTACCGTAAAATGAGGGGACAGTTATGTGAACTGCCGTCCAAGAGAGTACTGTGCATTTCTTGGTGAGTTGAGTGAAGGGGAGATGTACGGCTCCAATCATTAACCCCATCGTGACCATGGTAACACGTGTCACGTGACATATCACGTGACATATCGCGTGACATATCGCGTGAGTTATAGTCATACTGTGATCCGCACCGCGCAGGTGAATGGGGGCTCAGTGATCGAGAATACTGGTACGGTTTATCAGTTCGGACGAGGGGTGAAATAGACCTCGGTTTCGGAGACAGGGACCGAGATCTGTTCATGTCACGTGACTTTATCTCATGTGGTCTGTGGGAGTTGATGATCGGAGGACCGTTCAGCAGTCTGCTGAGTAGACTTTGTTGTGAGGTGAGGTGGGGTGAGGTGTGTTGTGAGGTGTGTTGTGAGGTGTGTTGTGAGGTGTGTTGTGAGGGCGGGTAACCCCAGCCTGTGCTTGATACCGCGCTCCTGGAATATAACGCGTAAGGTGTGTGAAGTGCGTGACTTGCAACCGATCAGCACGTGTACATTGTGACATGAACTGCACTACAGTCTACGATCACATGGCCACGCCCATGACAGTCAGTAATCACACAACTTCTCTTACTTGGTCTGGCTTTGCGACGCAGTATCCGAGATGACGGATCCAGTGTGCGAAGCTCCGATCTCAGACCGGGCGACACTCTCATTGTCCGCACCATATCGCGAGTCTGGGTAATTATAGCCCCTGGATGATCTACCGTAGTCGTACCTGAGGAATCAGACACGATCAGTCCCAACCCTAGATTGGGAATAACTAGCAACAGTCGGGGACCAATCACGGTCGTCGATCAGGCTAGATGATGTACCTCGAATGGGAATAACTAGCAAAAGAGTATGGAAAGTTTATCAAAAGCAGGGACCAATCACTGACACTCACGCGTATCCCTGATGATAATCCCGACGATATCTCTCTAGATAGTCCCTGTACGCCTCGTCTGAGTACGCGGCTCTCGTTCTCTCATCATCAGGGTAGGGTCTCCGGTCAGCCTCACGCTTCATCATCTCCCCCCTCCGATGCATTTCCTCTCTCCTATACCGCTCATACCTCGCCCTATCATGCTCGTATCTCCCATAGCGGGAGTCGTGACGACTATCATGACGACTCCTCTCCTCATAGTAACGGTCATTACGTGACCTGGACAACTCTTCTCGAGATCGGGACAACTCTTCTCTAGATCGGGAAATTTCATCTCGAGATCTGGATCTATTATCGTGGTAGGAGTTGTCGACATATGACCTGGATTTGACATCAGACTGCATGCTCCCCACGGAATCTGCCGAGCCTGTCCGTCTGTGCCCGTAGCCCGCCGTCCTCGATGAGGTGTTCTGACGTCGTGACGACTCTCGCGAGCCACTATTCCGAGGTGGAACGCTCGGTTTTGGCGGTAGTGGAGGTTTCCTAGCTGATATGAGCTCGTGATTTTCATACGATTGATCTTCCGTCTTGAGGACAACATTTTCGTAAGCTTCCTGGGCAGCAATTAGAGAGGCTGTGCTTTGGGACATATTCCTGAGTGATTTCATGGACATAGAACCCAGTTTCTTATTAGCAGAGTGCGTTGTTGAATTCAGGAGAGGCGGACCGAGGTGTTCAGTACTACCACCAGAATCAGGAGTAGTTCTCTTCATGATCTTCCTCTCTTCATATTCCTTCCTGAGCCGCGCAATTGTATCATCACTACCACGACTTGAGGACCTGCTCTCAGTTTGTCCTATCGGCCTTGCAAAGGTGATGTTATTGTAGTTCACACTGCTCTGGTGAGAGGAGTTGTTCATCATACCAGGACTCCTCCTGTTCTGTTTCAGATTTATCCTCTCGTACGTATCCTCACAGGGAGGGAGCACGTTATCCCGAATAGCCCGGGTCTCTTTATCCTGTGATACACTCGACTGAGATGTGGCAACGGGATGCGATGCTGGTTGGTGGGAAATCTGGACATCGGGTGTAGAGAATTCAGTCCTTTGCAGGTCCTGATGAGGTGCAGCTACTGGCGGGTTGTATGTACGATTTTGAGTATTCGCAGGTGGATATGCATCTCCATCACCAAAATCACGAGAATGTGGTTGACCAGACGTCTGAGGAGCAAACTGAGGTGGCTGACTCGGTGGAGATAGAGGATAGCTTGCATCGCCAGTCATACTCTGTGGCTGCCCTGACACAAATTGATGGGGCTGGGGAGGAAAGTTTGGGATGCTTGTAGTTTTTGATCCATTATTACTCTCCAATGAGGGCCGCTGACTAAGAGTCGGCTTGGATGGGTGCTCAGGAGCCGGGTTTGGAGGGAGCTGGGACTGAGGTGGCTGCTTGAATGTGTGAATTGGAGGATTATGTTGTGAAAGAGGGCCAGACAAAGATTCTTCAGAACTCCCAAGCTGGAACTGAGGTTTCGCATTGAACTCTGCCATTCGAGGATGGCTTTCCTCGAGAGCGAATGTCGCCATCTTGTTGTTCAATTCATGTGGAGTTGACGTTGATAAGGCAGGTGTAGAAGTGAACAGTTGGGGTGGAGGGAGGATAGAGTTACCAGTGGTACCAGGAAGTGCATTAAACATCGGTGGAGGAGGTAGAGTGTCGGTAGTATCATTCCGTTGCGAGGCAGAACTAACATTCCGTGAACGAGGATTTGATTTCTGCGAGGTAGAACTTGAAAATCTTTTCCTTTCATTGCCGGATGGGAATGCTGGGTCAGCTGTCATTGTAGAAGCTGAATTCTGAGACCATGTTGAGCTGTTCCCAGCTGTATCATGCCTATCACGTCGGGATGAACTTGACATACTGGTACTTGTTGATCTCTGTCGATCTCTCTTGGAACTTCCATCTGATCGCGGAGAGAGAGGGGTAGGTTGGGAGAACTGAACTGGATCACCTTCCCGAACAAGGTCCAAATCTCTCTTCTCCCACAGAGGTGTTGTGGAATCCTTCTCTTTTTGATATTGGTTATCAGGATTAGCCATAAGTTGTCCTTGTGATTCGTAATCTGACGGTTGTCCGGCTGGCCTTGAATCCCCAGGCGGAGCTTGTTTGGGAGAAAGTGGAAAATCGTCTTGATAAGAACCTTGCTCAAAGTACCCAATTGTGGGAGCCATTTGTGATTGAGTATCAAGATGAAGATGTCCAGGCTTTGGATGGGTTTGTTGAACTTGAGACATTGTATGACTCACCAAATCAGGTTGTCCCTGGGTTTGGAATTCACTTGGCAAATCAAAGCTATTTTCTGGCTCCTCGATAACGTCTGGATGGAGTTGTTTGGCGGAGGTTTGAGGAATTGCACTCTCATGTCCAGGAGGAGAGCCATACACCACTCCATTATCTACAGCTACAGTCTCTCCTACGACCTGGTTCTCTGCAGGGCGACTCTCTTCTGTTTCAACATGATTATTCTGTGAATCTGGTTCTTGAATTGATTGATAGTAAGCTGCCCATTGTTGTTGATACGCAGCCCATTCACCCTCAGGAGGGTAGCACCCATAGTACTGGAAATATGCTTGATTGTACTGCTCCTCAGTCTCGAACTTTCCATCATTTCCACCCTGGTCACCGTGTTGTTCATGGTATTGTTCTTGCTGTTCCTGTTGCTGGTATTGTATATCCTGCTGATGCTGATATTGGTATTCGTGTTGACTGCTGCCAACCTCTTCAACTTGTTGCTGGTCATGATTGTATTGTTGGGAATCCCAGGATTGGGCTGAGGGCTTAGCAGGAGCTTCCACTTCGATAGGTCCCCCATATGAACTCTCAACAAGGTTTTGGGGCTGACTTGAATATTCAGTTGATGGATGTTGTTGTCGTTCAATTTCCGTCGGATCGTGATTATGATTGTTATGTTCATGTTCATGAGCTAACGACGAGTACTCAGTGGGAGCAGGGCCATAGTCGAAATCATTAACATATTGATTCCCTGAGATTTGACTAATTCCGATCTGACTACTCGGTTGTGCATTCCCTGACTCCCCACTATTGAAGTTAGGGAACGCATTGTAAACAGGCTTTGACGATGGTGAAGTAGGACCATCAGCATCTTGAGTCAAGGCTTGTGAAGGAGAGATAGGTTCGCCTGTTGGTGACAGGGGCTGACTCTGCAGCTGAGCTTGATTCATTGCCATGCCAGAACCTGAGGGTCGCTTCTGTCGAGAAAGGGGGTTACGAGAGGATCGTGACTTGACGGTAGTGCTGGTTGTAAGAGGGTTGAACATCATGGGCGGAGGGGCTGTAGATGCTGAGGTTTGATCATCCCCCTCATCTTTACTACTACCTGAAAATATGTAGATCTGAGTTGTGTGAAACACTGCACCACCATTATGCATGCATGACAAGCCATACATTGATGATGGCAAAATAGTTCAATTTTACACTAGGAACTTTTGATTCAAGATATAGGTTCCATTTTGCAACAGTCACTAAGACTTACTTCTGAGAAGACCCCACATAAACGTCAAAAGGAGATCACATCAGATTGCTTGTCGCAATAACACATACATTACGTGTTGACCTAAAGTAGTGGGTACTATTACAGTAGTGGGTATTTATAAAATTATTAAAGGCATTACTAATCGTGGATGATGCGAAGATAGGTACTGTACAGTGTACGTAGAAAAGTACGAAATATGAACTTGAAATCTGCTGGGTTCATCAGTAAATCCTTGAAAACTTCATTCATGAACTTACCAACAAAGAACACGGAAAGTAAAATGTTATTTGTTCGAAAATTCACATGCGCTATCATACATTACAAAGTAATAATTTATCTATAACACATGCCATTGTTATTCAATATTCATGCGAAATTCAGTTCACATATTCCATCACATGCTTACAAGTTTTTAACAAACTGCTAATTATCTTGCATACCTAATATCTTGATCATTCGGTTATGCTTCAAAGATTCATGCCCACTTTATCAAAATCAATGAATTCGGCTGCTTTGATTGATAAAAGATTGTATGTTATCGAAAGTGTATAGATCGGCAGTCGGCTTCATAGGCATAAGATTCAACTAAAGAACATGAATTATCATTTATAATGGGAGCGGTTTGGAATTGAAATGAAGTATTGCAAAGAACTAAAGAAGTTCAACAATTACTTCAAAGACTTAATGAAATAGGTAAAAAATTTTAATCTCATTCAAATTTACTAAAAAAAGTAATTCATCGCGTTTTATTAACTTCTTAATGAAATGATAATTGCATTCAAATTATTTCAATGACTACGGCCACGAAATCGCGGATTGAAGCTTTCGTTCAACATTTTCTGAGATTTTCATAACATCCGACTCGAAAGGATCCCTCCACTAACTTCTCGATGTTTTCACAACGACCCACTTCAGAATTGGAATGAAGAAGTATAGTGTTTCCTGGAGGTATGAAACAGCATTGCTTGTTTCCAAGAACAGAACTTCAACGTCACTCTCACTATCCATTTTCCTTTCAAACTGCTCTCTTATATTCTCAATTTCACAACACAGAACCTCATTAAGGAATTTCACTGTATCAGCCTGGGTTTTCATGTCAACGTCCAGGCTTGACTTTAACAGACTTAGTTCAGCTATCTTCTTGAACAACTCAACGGANTGTTGCTGGTCATGATTGTATTGTTGGGAATCCCAGGATTGGGCTGAGGGCTTAGCAGGAGCTTCCACTTCGATAGGTCCCCCATATGAACTCTCAACAAGGTTTTGGGGCTGACTTGAATATTCAGTTGATGGATGTTGTTGTCGTTCAATTTCCGTCGGATCGTGATTATGATTGTTATGTTCATGTTCATGAGCTAACGACGAGTACTCAGTGGGAGCAGGGCCATAGTCGAAATCATTAACATATTGATTCCCTGAGATTTGACTGATTCCGATCTGACTACTCGGATGTGCATTCCCTGACTCCCCACTATTGAAGTTAGGGAAAGCATTGTAAACAGGCTTTGACGATGGTGAAGTAGGACCATCAACATCTTGAGTCAAGGCTTGTGAAGGAGAGATAGGTTCGCCTGTTGGTGACAGGGGCTGACTCTGCAGCTGAGCTTGATTCATTGCCATGCCAGAACCTGAGGGTCGCTTCTGTCGAGAAAGGGGGTTACGAGAGGATCGTGACTTGACGGTAGTGCTGGTTGTAAGAGGGTTGAACATCATGGGCGGTGGGGCTGTAGATGCTGGGGTTTGATCATCCCCCTCATCTTTACTACTACCTGAAAATATTTAGATCTGAGATATGTGAAACACTGCACCACCATTATGCATGCATGACAAGCCATACATTGATGATGGTAAAATAGTTCAATTTTACACTAGGAACTTTTGATTCAAGATAGGTTCCATTTTGCAACAGTCACCAAAACTTACTTCTGAGAAGACCCCACATAAACGTCAAATGGGGATCACATCAGATTGCTTGTCGCAATAACACATACATTACGTGTTGACCTAAAGTAGTGGGTACTATTACAGTAGTGGGTATTTATAAAATTATTAAAGGCATTACTAATCGTGGATGATGCGAAGATAGGTACTGTACAGTGTACGTAGAAAAGTACGAAATATGAACTTGAAATCTGCTGGGTTCATCAGTAAATCCTTGAAAACTTCATTCATGAACTTACCAACAAAGAACACGGAAAGTAAAATGTTATTTGTTCGAAAATTCACATGCGCTATCATACATTACAAAGTAATAATTTATCTATAACACATGCCATTGTTATTCAATATTCATGCGAAATTCAGTTCACATATTCCATCACATGCTTACAAGTTTTTAACAAACTGCTAATTATCTTGCATACCTAATATCTTGATCATTCGGTTATGCTTCAAAGATTCATGCCCACTTTATCAAAATCAATGAATTCGGCTGCTTTGATTGATAAAAGATTGTATGTTATCGAAAGTGTATAGATCGGCAGTCGGCTTCATAGGCATAAGATTCAACTAAAGAACATGAATTATCATTTATAATGGGAGCGGTTTGGAATTGAAATGAAGTATTGCAAAGAACTAAAGAAGTTCAACAATTACTTCAAAGACTTAATGAAATAGGTAAAAAATTTTAATCTCATTCAAATTTACTAAAAAAAGTAATTCATCGCGTTTTATTAACTTCTTAATGAAATGATAATTGCATTCAAATTATTTCAATGACTACGGCCACGAAATCGCGGATTGAAGCTTTCGTTCAACATTTTCTGAGATTTTCATAACATCCGACTCGAAAGGATCCCTCCACTAACTTCTCGATGTTTTCACAACGACCCACTTCAGAATTGGAATGAAGAAGTATAGTGTTTCCTGGAGGTATGAAACAGCATTGCTTGTTTCCAAGAACAGAACTTCAACGTCACTCTCACTATCCATTTTCCTCTCAAACTGCTCTCTTATATTCTCAATTTCACAACACAGAACCTCATTAAGGAATTTCACTGTATCAGCCTGGGTTTTCATGTCCACGTCCAAGCTTGACTTTAACAGACTTAGTTCAGCTATCTTCTTGAACAACTCAACGGATCGGGCAGAAAAAGCAGCAATATTGTTCAAAGCGGTGTCAAGTACAGCTCCTTTCTTGATGTCTGAGGGTTTCGCTGTTTCATCCAGAGTGCTCATGTCCATATCAGACAACTGTTGGGCCACCTGAAGGAGAATCAGATCCAGGCTCTCTACTATTTTCAATATCTAGTTGAGAGGAATAAAGAAGTTTTGAACTGAAATTGAGGGCTTGGCAAATGCACTGAAATCAACTCACTTCATAACGACATTGGTTAATCTTGGTGATCGGAAGGTCTATTTTCAGCGTTTTCAAACAATCTGCTATAGCAGCACCCAACTGCTCAATTATGAGTTCTGAGTCGCCGCCTTTCAACTCCAGACTTGTTTCGATGTACAGGAACAGTGTGTTTCCATCGTTAGGATGATTCCTATAGAGGAATAATGGGATTATCGGGAGACGTATTGATCAATAGATGAATGATTTAGAATCATAACTGGAATATATCCACGTACTTCATTTTATAGACACATTCTTTGCTCAACATCTCCAAGGCTTCAAGTTGACTGAGACCTTGCTTTTCATCAAATAGATAGGACATAGTGCGCTTAGTCTCAGCAGATACCTGAAGCAATTCAGGTTTTCAAATTCGTAATTTCAAAAAGCTTTTATTGATCTTTAAATTCTAGTGGCGCTTGCTCTTACCTTTTCTTGCTGTTCATATTTTGCTTTAGCCTCCTGTAGAACTGACATCAAACTCGCTCCTTTTGTTGAGTCTCTTTTCCGAGGCTAAAAGATATATAAACACATAAGAACATAGACCGTTGGTGGAATTATTGTCTCAATGTCTCATTAGGCTATTTAATCCAGTTGTATTGCAAAGATTCCAACAAATAGACATTCACCTTTTGCTTTGGCTGATCCAGATCAGTCAAGGGGTCATTTAGTGCGTCGAAAGCTTGATTTGAGACCTTTTCCAATGTTTCCAAGCCACTAGCAATATACTGTGAACTAGTTGCAGAGAGAGAGCTTAGTCCAGACCAGAAACCAGTGCCATAACCTCCCGATTTTGGATCAGTTTCACTTGAACCTGGAGCAAGAATAAACTTGTGAATGGGGTTCTCCAAACTACACGAATGAGGAATTTCAAGAAAGAACGCAGAATTGTATAATGTACACATAGCTTTCACGAGGGGGCCACCTTCAGGTTTCTGCTCATTCTCGTTGATCACCATCTCAGTTGTTACCTCTTCCTCTTTCTTCATCTCCCTGGCAAGCTCCTCTGGTGTCGGTAGTCCAAGAGACGCTTCAAATGTTTCCAATGCACCGGAGAGCTCCTTCTTCGTCTTGGAAGCGATTTCTGCTACACTTGAAACTGAGGTTGCCGCCCAAGAAGACCACCCTCCCCAGTCCCAGCCATCTGTTGCCTTAGTTGTTATCACTGGGTCTGGCCGAATTTCATCGTCACATTTGTCACTTGGTTGAATACCAGATACCGTGGATTCAGGAATACTCTCTGTGGGTGGAGAGGTTGTCTCTGGAACGGGTGAAGGAGTCTGAGGAGCAACTGGAGGTGTTTGGAGAGAGTCTTCTTCCGGCTGAGGCTCTTCAGAGGGTGGAACCTGTGTCAACTCCGGGGCTGTTTCTTCGTCCGCGCTTTCAAAACTGTCACTGTCTGCCATTCTACGCTTATTTTTATAAACATTTATTGGCATGTCAATTGTCAGTGCTTGTTCACTCAATTAAGAATTAGATATTGGTTTTGAAGTGAACAGAAGTCAACTGACATGATATCGAGAGAAATTGGAAGACTTTTGTTCTTTACAAACATAGAAACCTAATTGACAGCACCTACAAGATAAAATTCAAAGACACAAACAATTGACAGTTAGAAATCATAACACATTGAAAAAAATCAATTCAACTTATAATACCTAATCCGAATTAAATCGTGGGAATCATTCAAAAAATAACTGAAATAGGTATAATTATTACTCAAAATAAAATATGTTGATGCCTAGTGCCTACCCACACTCTATACATAACGATGGCAATGAAATAAGTGCCGATTATTCAAGAATTCACCAAAATAACGCGATTCTTTGAATCGTTTTGAAAGATAAACGTCGGTATGATGCCAGAGAACTAACCCAGCATCTTCGTGATAGAATCCAGCTAAGAATAAGCCAACGCCTGACACAGCGACCAGATCTGAAATTGAACTGTTTCCAAGGTGAAATTCACCAATCATTTCTATGTTGTTGCTAGCATATCTCCATATTCGCATACAACTTCTGGTCTTAGTTATAATCATAATTGAATCATTCCCACCCCGATAGAAAGAAACGTGATTGATTCTTTCTGCATGAGCAAGGAGCTTCTTAACCAGAAATTCTTTATGTGTGATGCTGTATATGAAAACATGTCCTTCATAGCCAATGATGAGATCCTCCCTTTTTGGTAGACAGGTCACTGTAGTTTCACATGTAGAGCTAGAGCTGTTTCCATTATTATAATCGCAGGGTAAATTTCCATCCCATAGAATCCACAAATTCTTCCTCCATATTCTCATCCGATGGCCAGGATGAAACGTGATTACTAAACTTGTTGTTTCCATGTCAATTTCATTCATTGAAATGATGTTGTCTTCTACAGTCACTGACCTTGGTTCTAAATTCTCCAAATTGACTGCTGTTAATTCCTTTAAACAAGCAACATATACAAATCCAAAGTTTGATATTTTGAGGAAAGAAATTTCCCTATACCTCAGTGTTAAATAAGGTTCACCTATCACCATCCCATCATCATCAACCATACTCAATTTATAAACTGTTACTGAGTCATCTTTTGTATGAAATGTTAGGTATGAGTCTCTAGATAGAACACATTTATCAATCTTTCCGTTGATCGTTTTATCTGCTCCCAATACTTGATATAATCTGGTTTCACAGTTGAAATTCCATAATGTGAGAGTTGACGTAAACTCAGTTCGTGAAACCAAAACCAGAACTTTTTCATTAGCATACATCACGAAATCAGTTTGTTCTTTGAGTAGAGCTCCTAGACTGAAACATAGAAACATGTCAAAACATCGAAATGTTTACTGTCCTTCAACGTGAACCGCTCAGAGCAAATTTATTGACATAGGTAATCTATTGACATAATCGTCAATTTATTGACATAAATATATTGACATAATTGTAACATTAAATAATCAATATTGAATATGAATTACCTAATTGATCGGACAAGGTTGCCTGATTCCAAAGACCAGCAACTGATATCACAAACTGGATCTGTCAACACAAAGATAAACTTTTTGTTATAGCAACTAGCTAGGCATTTCTTAGGTTCTAGAACTTGAAGGAGTGTGAATGGATTGTCAAAAGGTCTCCCCATGTCTCTATATCCAGTGAAGCCACTGTCATGCACCTGAAACTTAAGTGAATCAAACAAATCAGCTCTCCCATTGTAACCAGCTTTAAAACTTAGTGTGAAATGGCAAATTCGAGTTTTCTGGCTTGGTAGCATGATTAGATGAATTTCTATAAGAGGTGCAAATCATACCTTATAAAAACATTCAACAAAATATAATTATGGAATAAGATTCTGATATCTAATCCCAAAATTCACGTCCAAATAGTCTAATACAGCAGGAAATGTTGGCAGATTATTGAACACTTTCTTTTCATGCTTAGGAAGAACATTTTCTAGCATGAACATCAAATGATGCTTGAATGTCACAAATGTTGTACCATAAGAGAGAGCTATATTAACCCAATCCTGAATGCACTGCTTTGGAGTCACATCATATCCCGCAAAAAGAGCTGGGTTGTTCAGGAGACCTTGAGCACACATAATTCCGTCAGCTCCTGAGAGAGATGATATACTATAAAACTATCCACAAAACAGTAGAAAAACTTCAGCATTCAATAATAATTGCATCAAACAATTGCACCAAATAATTGCATCAAATGATGAGTTGAGGTACATCACCTGTTTGCTGCCAAGCTGGGGTCAGGTCGGATGGAGAATAGACTCCTCCATTATGAACAACAGGAATTGTCAATACTTTTTTGATTGCAGCAACAAAATCATAATGTGGTATAACATTTCGCTCTTTGATTGTCCTCCCATGAACAGTAAGAAAGGAAGCACCTGCATCTTCAATAGATTTTGCTAGGGAAACAGTCTCTTCAACAGTATCCAAAATCCTTATTTTCACGGAAATAAGTAAATCTGGATTCAAAGCCCTGCATTCTTTCACAATTTTTGATATCAATGCAGGGTTGTTGCACATACAAGCACCAATGCCTTCCTTGATTGCCCATCTTTGTGGACATCCACAGTTCAAGTCAACACCATCTACATATGGCGCTATCAATTTAGCTGCATTTGCAAAATGATCTGGTTCTGATGCTGCAAACTGAGCAATCAATGGTGAATCTGACTTACTGTACTGAAAATCAGCATCACGAGCATGTTTTGCCTGGGAAGGTTTTGATCATTTGCTTGTAAAAGATTCCTTGTTAGCTGCCAATAGCCAGCATTAAGATTGTTCACCACTAACCTTTGTGAAACAGTCAGCTAGCATCATATGAGTGAATGTTAGATCACATTTGTACAACTTAACTAAATGACGAAATGGTAAACTTGAATAGCGAACCATCGGAGCACAAATTTTCAAGGGTGCACCATTTTCACATCTTTCTTTGAACAATCTTTGGACATCAGTTTTTCCATGACTCATCGCAAATTTCTTTGATATGAGATAGATGATGAGAGTCAGTACAACATTTCAATAAAAGTGATGAATAGATATCAGGTTGCAGGTATCCAGTTACTAGTACTACTGTAGCATGTAGACAGATATTGTCCTGGTTTTGTGCTCAACAAGCAGTTCCCAATAACAATAGCAGGGTGTAGTACCCAAATAGATGAATTAATCTTGCAGATTGATGCAGATGTCACAAGAAATCTATCTAGAGAGTAAATATTTTGGTTGAACAACATTGGCTGTCGATGAAAGCCCCTGTCGAAATGCTCGCTCTCTACGACTCTACGATCGACCCTTGTTTTGCGCACGCCGCTAACACGAAAAAGCATGGCTCGCCAGGCAACTGTTTGCATGATATGTGTCGATAATTTTATTTTGCGCGGCGCGCGCGTAAAGTTATTTCATATTTTAGTTTTACGCTGGCGCTCGCGTCAGTTGTAACTTTGCTTCTACACTGTAGTCACTGTACTCGCCAGCTGTGATATAACAGATAATCATCAAAAATAATAATTTTCAAAAAATTAGTGCGATGAATTTTGTATGCGTGTATTCCAACAACAACTACAAGTGAAATGTGAATGATTAAAAAATAAAACTAGACTAAAACAGTTTAGTAAAAGGTTGCAGTTTTTCAGTTGTCATGTGCAAGATTAAGATAATTTCAGATCACAGATAAAACGAAATGTTAATAAGATGAAAACTCGTTCACATTATCTAAATGGTTTTAAAGTTAAATCGTGGGACCGAATCGTATCCATCGTCATGTCAACAGTCAAGTGGATAAAGTTGAACTAAAGATTTGGGCATAAGTCCGTTTGCCACTTTGGCCAGGCGCCGGTCTAATGCCGGTCTAACGCCGGTCTAATGCAGGTTTGGCGCCGGTCTAATGCCGGTCTAATGCCATGCCAGACCGGCGCCAAACCAGCGCAAAACCTGCGTCAGACCGGCGTAAGACCGGCGTTAGACTGGCATTAGACTGGCATTAGACCGGCGCCAAACCTGTACAAGACCGGCGCCAAACCTGCTTTAGACCGGCGTTTGACCGGCGTTAGACCTGCGTAAGACCGGCGCCTGGCCAAAGTGGCAAACGGACTTATGCCCGAAGATTTAAGTACTTAGCTTCGTCCTTGAGTAGGGGAAAGATGGTATTATTTGTTTCTAAGACATTATCAAATCCAAACCATTATCAAATTAAAACCAAGCCAGTGACAATTACAGAAAATGATTCCAATACTGATAGGTCATTGTTAAAACAACACCAAAAACATATCTTCGATCGAATATCAGTTCAAATTTTCTACCCGATGATGCTGTCAAACTGTATGTTCATACTCAAAGAGTCATAGCTCTGAGAAATTGATATCCTACGTATTTGGAGCTCACCATGATAGGTGCTCTAAGGAGCATCTAGAATGTCCCTCTCTCCCTCACCAGCCTCGAAATCTAAGTCCAGTTCATCCCAAGGACACCCTTCTTCTTTCGTGATTTCTTTGATCTCGTCAATGGCTGTGAAATTCAGGTGAGTTGTGCAATATAGGTGAGTTGCTTTCAGCAAATAATAGTGCCTGAACTATACTAATAATATTTGATAATGACACAAGATCATGCCAGGACCCCGATGAAATAGGTAACTCACGGCAGAGGTCCAGGCTTCTCCAGGAACTGATGGGTCGTCCTGCCAGTTCACACGCTGTTGCATAGGCAGACAGAGTGTTACACAGCGGCAGATTCTGATCACGTCTCCATTCGGACCTGCGGAATTTGGGATAAACTGTGGAAGTTGGATTTGTCTGCGTGCTTGAGTTAAGTTACTGTGCATAATTTGGTGTTGAGATTTGGGGTCTGGTGCGTTGTTTGGAAAATACAAGGAAAATGGGATTGATCGCATATCCTACCCGCACACGTCTCGCTTGCAGTTCTCGTAATAAACCCCAGCACTGACAGTGTCATGGCAGGTGGTGAAGGGTACGTTGTAGAGATGTCTGCCACATGTCACCTCTGCCAGGCGCGCTCTGTCCGGGTGCACATCGCACGGGTCCACTGGTTCCAGGGGGACGTGGGGACACTTGAAAAACCATGAGTCGTCCAGAGACCTGATGAGATGAACACAAGGTGAGAGGTTATGAGTGCAACTCCAAGAACACATTCAATGCACACCTCCCACGAATACACTCAGTGTGCAGTTGCGCACCCCCGAGAACATACTATGTTACATAGTCGGTTCACATCCCCGCGGTAACACACTCATTGAATGCCCTCTAGAACATCCTCTAAAATAAACTAGGCTGTAACTTACCATGAGTTTCCGAACTCGTTTTCATTGTCGGTATAGTCTGTGGCTGCATCCTTCATGAAGAAATCATCCTCGGGGTTGTTGTTATTGGTGCCACACAGTCCACATGTCCTGTCGGCAGGGAAGTCGTGGGGAAGCTGAATGTTGACCATCTGGAGACCGTCCCATTGCACTACAATCTATGTGAAGAGGTTAAAGTGAGAGAAGAGGTGGGGGAGAGGGGATACGAGGGGCCGGGGTGAGAAGAGAGAGAGGGTGTGGCTAGAAAGAGTTGATGAAAAATGGTTTTGTAGAATTCGTACATACCTTATTTGGCAGGGTAACAAACACGTGCTCCGATGTCCGCCTGATGATCAGGTGATCATGTCGGGCGGACATGCCCTCACTGATCCTCAACTTGGCACCCCCGATATTCACCACCCAGCCTCGCTGCAGGTCCACCCCAGTGTGATTGCCCCCTTCCATCCGCACGTACACGGTTACTGACTCCAGGGAGGTCATGCTCGGGCCCATCACACCATTCCCACCGCATTCCGTGAACAGGCCGTATATCCAGAATGAACTGCGGAGGAGTGGATGGGATGACATGGAAAATGTAACAAGTTAAACTGAGTTTCGTGTCATCAGTCATGAATACAAAATGTGCGTTATTGTTTGAATACATGGGATGGAAATATGGAAAATTTCCATATTTCCATTCCATGTATTCAAACAATAACGCATGAGATTTCACTCAATTTCACCTAACTGTTAATTTATTTCCATTGGAAATAAATGAACAGTTAGGTGAAATTGAGTGAAATCTCATGCCGACGACGGAACATTTCCTTGTGTTCGAGCTCACCTCCTCGTGCAGTCAGCTGTGAGGAGGTAGGAGCACTTCCCAGGGAAGTTGTAGTTGTGAACATCGTAAGTCTGGATATGTGGGTCCCCCCACAACATACAGGTAGGCTTTGGCACCAGAAACCGAGTCGGTTCTGAGCATTAGTGAGGAATGAGGATGAGCGAAGATGAGGATTAGTGAGGAATGGATATAAGTTAGGAAAAAGGAACGATGATTCGCGAGGAATAAAGTCGGGAGGAATTACAAGGAAGACGATGAACTAATTGCGACCGATTATAGCGAGACACATATCCACACTAACGGATAATGAGCCACGCAGGGGAACTGGCTTCTCCTAATTCATTCTGAGCGATGCACACATATTTCCCAGCATCCTCCATCGTCACTGCCTCCAGCTCCACGATTACAGTGACTCTCTGTGACTCGTCATTCAGAACGGAGGGGTCTCCCTTTGCAGGCAGCTCCTGACTCTCGTCATCTGAACAAAGCCCGGTGATTATAGTCGCGATATTATGAGTCAAGCTGTGAGGGAGGTCAAGCTCTGTGAGGGAGGTTTGCCGTTTGCTGAAGTGATAAGCAGACGGAGGGGGTATTATATAGTACTGACTGAATCATCAATTATTTAATTGAAAATGATGTGAAAGTATAAAAGTGTGTTGGATGTATCTGTTCAATTCCACACACCTATCTTTACGATGATAACAGTTGACGGGGGCTGCGAGGAGGCAGTACACTTGAATTGGACTGTATCACCAACCTCAGCAGTTACATTGACAGGGCCCTGGGGAAGAATGTGGTGTAAAGAACAATACATGGTGTCAAGAGCACCTAGTGATGGTGTCAAAATGATTTGGTGTTCTGCGTGAAAACGCAAAGGACAAGGTGCAAAGGTGGAAGCTACTCACATAGATGATAACTGGCGGATGATCCCTCATATTTGCCGTTTCGAAACTATCGGGTATGATATCGTTGTTCTCGTCACCCTCTCTAATTCCCAACTCGTTAGTGAACTCGTTGTCAGGGTTATTGATGTCAACGTCCACAGCTATCTGACACACATATGCGAACCTGTGGGCCAGAGGGTTTTCGTGGAGCTGACGGGAAAGAAAAACTTAAAACTGATCGCTGAAATCTCGTGTTAGACGAGGTTTTGGCAGGACTAACTTGCTTCGCCCATCAACTGAGTCCCAGAATCCATCCATTCTGATGGCAGCGAAAATGGGCGTGGCACTGGGTTCCGGGAAGTCTGCGAAATTTTTCCAGTCGAGGTATGATCCATCATATAGGGAAACCTCCCAGGGCCCGATCCAGAATTTGCCGAGCCACACCTGTAAGAGAGATAAACATAAACAACACACTCAACACAATACCAACGAAACCTGATTGTCATTTATGTTTTGGAGCCCAATTAGCTATTCAAGGCACCTTCTCACATGACAATGTTTTACCAGAATAACAATATGACCTGTTCGATCCCCTCCTGCTGCAGAAGGAGAGAGATACGGGAGTTCTGGACCTCATCCTCAATCAGGAGCAGCGACATGCCCATTCTCTCACACCTGAGGGACAACGATCACTTTGTTCCGAGATTAGGACACCGAATCGTTCCAAAATTAGGAGACCGAATTAGTCAAATCCAACCCCCTTGTTTCCACTCCCAGTTTCCCACCATCATCATCAGTGACCCATCCCCTCACTGATGTACTCAGTACTCACGCTCTGTTAGCAGAAGTGAAGCCGAGTGGTTCATCGTACACATAGTACTGATATCTGATGCCGCCACTCAGTAGCTCTATCCCAGCTACTGCAGCCGCTTCGGGGTCCACAACATTATTGTTAGATCCACTCTGAATGGAACATAGGATGAAGTAGTTGCTATAGCAACAATAGTTACTGGATCACGTGGCTCACGTGGCTCACGCGTGAGAACTCACGTCAAATCCTGTTGTGTAGGAGGAGCTGGTCGGAGGGGTTGTCCACGTGGTTTGTTCGGCCTGAGCGGAACTAAACTCCGCAAATATTCCTGGATCTAGATCACTCCTGTTTACTTCTTCCTGCGGTGATGTCAAATTAGTCAACAACAATTTGACACTTGTGCTGACAGATTGACACTGACAGATAAAGTTATGCTGTCATAATGACAGACGCCCTGACCTCTTCCACAGAAGGTTTCTCTTCGGGGCTCATATCTGTGTTCTCGAAAATATTCTCGATATTATTCGCACTATCGTTAGGTACGTAGCAAACACCAATACCTGAGAAACATAATGTTATTTATCCTGGCATGACAGTTGTTTTAATGTTGTAATAGCAGCCAGGCAGCAGTGATCCCAAGTGATAACAAGATACCATGGTGACAGTGTAATAAATTTAACAGTGTTGTGTCAAGGTGACAGCGTGGTGTCATGGAGACAGTATTGTTATGGCTACGGTGATGTCTGTGTCATGGTAACAGTGGTGTCATGGTAACACCATACCGTAGGATGTGAAAGATGCCGTGTCTCCCTCACTGGTCCAGAGTAAGAGACCACCGGTAGCGATGTTGTCCAGCATTGGGTACCGTGAAAATATACTGTGACCATCCAACTTAACTATCACTTGACCCTCGAATGTTTGCACCTGTCGGCATTGTCAGCGCTTGATATTGTCATATCGTCAATTTGAGTATTGTACAATGTACATTTGGGATAAGCAATCTGACGGAATCCATCTGAAAACACACACACACACACACACACACACACACA
>CAMPET010000002.1:839230-855302 GCA_946803715.1 Beroe ovata | reverse complement strand
TCTCGTTTTTTTTTTTTTTTTTTTTTTTTTTGCTTCTTGTGTTTTTTTTTGTTTTTGGTGTGGTGTGTGGTGTGTGTTGTGAGGGGTGAGGAGAGGGGAGAGTGAGGAGAGGAGTGAGGGGAGGGGTTAGGAGAGAGTGGTGAGGAGAGGGTGAGGAGTGAGGAGAGGGTGAGGGGAGGAGTGAAATCGGGAGGTGAGATGAGGAGGTGAAATGAAAAGGGGACGGGGTGGAATGGTTGAGAGTGGTTGAGGAAGTTGACCGTGGGGTAAGAGTGGTAAGAAGGGGGTAAGTAGGAGGTCTAGAGGATGAGAGCAGCAATTGCTATGAGGAATTGAGTGAATGTGTGCGATTTGTGAAAGCCAAACCTGAGGAGATATCAAGAACGGCGATATCAATATCGAATGCGATGAGGTAGTCGTTAAAGTGGCGCTTAGCAAAGAGAGTATTCCCGTCCACAACCAGTAGCTTAACCACAGGTGGGAGGCCCTCAATAATGCTGTCTGGAAATATTGCCATTTTCAGTGAATATCACGCGACACAATATCAACCCTATATTCAGTGAAAATCAAAGTCACATTATTGACTATTCTCGCCTTTTCCAGAACTATTTCTATAAATCAATGGAATATAAATGACTCCGGGAATCACTTATGTTACGTGTTTTAAAGTGATTGATAACACAAAAGTGCGTAACGTTCGTACCTACAAAAGTGAATGCTGTAGCGCAACAGTCCACGTATTCGAAACTGTCAGCAAAGCTGGATTTCCGGTACACAATTGCGGACTCCAGCTCAATAGCGTAAATCTTGTTATCGTGTGGGTTCACGTCCGCCTAAGCTCACGGGGTAAGAGTGGAGTCAGGTCAGGGGGGTGAGCAATATGAGGGGGCGTGGTCACCCATGATAGCTTTCGCGCGGGCGAGAAAACAATCCCTCATTTCTCCCATTACATCCTAACATTACACCTCATCCGAAGAATAGGATTCGTTCCCAGTTCCTCGTTACTAAAATCAGGGATTGAATGGGAGATCAGTATCGCACCAATCAACACTCTCTCTCACAGTCACAATTCACCTTCTTGATCTTGATCTCGTCAATACGCGTCTTCTGCCAGTGTTTTGTGATCAGACCATTGTAGAGCAGAGTATTGCCATCTTCACTGATTCCAACAATACCTGGGAACAATATAGTGAATTTTCCGTTTATGTATATTCCAAAACGGTTAAGATTTGGGTCACCAGTTATATAATCATTAACGATACCTAGATCAATATGAGCATTGCTACGTATGGTGAATTGGTCGTGAGTTCTAATCAAAATCACCCCACGGAGAGTAACTCATGGAAAGGGTGGATCCCCCACGCCCCCCCCCCCGATTACCTTTGAATTTGTTGTCTCGGCTGACCAGCTGTTGGCCCGTCACCAACGACGCAAGAATACTAAGAGTTACAGCCGTCAGCATAATGGCATGTCACTGAAAATAGTGTGTCATGATTATGGGCAGATTTTAGAAAATTGAAAATCGCAACAAGTAGAACGCCGCCTCTTCTCAAGACAGAGCAATCAGCAAATATCAAATCCGCGAATTGCAAGTTGCAACAAATAAAAAGATTGCGTAAGAATGTGACATCGATATAAAGAAGTTAAAATATGCGAACTATTCACATATATCAGTGTTTTAAACATAAGAATGGGCAGTACAGGTACAGATTCCCTCGGCAGATTCCACTAAGCAGATAATCTATAATGATCTTTACAAAGTGGAATGTTCGCTCCATGGTCAAACAATTCTTCATGGGGTGATATCAATCGGACTGCTGGAGATATGGGTAACTTGCCTTATTCAGCTAACATCTCCCCAGGGAAACCGAAACATGCACCCAGCTTCGACTCAAACAGACAAGAGAGGAGGTAAAATCAACAAGAGCAGGAAATGATCTCAGTAAAGTTCCTGCATGAACCAGATGATTTAATGTGATGATCTTAGCCACTTGTATGGGTGCGCGGATAACACAGTCCGAACGCGTGGCGGGCATACAAAAGTCCGTCTATTATAAACCGTTAACTCACAGCCAAAAATAACAAATTGGTTAATACTGACGGCGTCGAATATATATCCCGAGATTATTTCTGCCAATAAACATCTACGAAAATGATATATTGGGTAAAGAGCTGTATAGCTTAACCTGAGATCTAATAAAATCATTATAAGAATCGCGGGAACATTAATGATTAACACCAAATATTACACCCGTTCACGCCCTTTAGATTAATTTAATCTAAAGGGCGTGTACGGGTGTAATATTTGGTGTTAAACACGGAACCTTAATATTTGTGGCATATTGAACTCGTGTGTCTACTCAATATCTATAAGCGTGAATTTATTGGTGTAGGAAGGAGTGGAAGACTGGAGGACACTGTGTAGCTAGGGGTCAACTCATTATTTCACTGCGCCCCGATTGTAAGTAAATAATATGCGTACACATATTTTCATAATGTTAATGGAATTAGAGTTCGCGCTAGGAATGCAAACAGAACTGATTCTTGAGCAAATTGAAAACGTCTCGAGAAGAAATTAATCCTGAAAACAACGATCAGCTTTCAAAAAAATCAGAGACATATAAATGTCTCAGCACTAATTCAGGGAAAATTAATCAGAAACTGAAAGCCAGAAGCGGCGACACCCTTTTCATAACGAATTCCGAATTCTGATTTCGTATTAGTATCTATCAGAATTGTATAAAACTGTAGTACAAAATGAAAAAGAGCAACAGGACATAATATTGTACAGAAGGGTACCATGTGAAATTCGCACGTTTCTAATTAGGTTACAGACTGCGCGCGAGTGAGGTTAATTAGGTCTTACATCCCCTTTATATTCACCTCCTTCCCTGCAGGGAAATATAATAATCAGATTAAACCTGCCCACATTGCCCCATTCACAGTATATAATATGTTGTTATTTATAAATATTATGCAAAATCCATAACGGATATTATATAAGTTGGAATTTGATTTGACCCCTGCAAGAGACTGAGAGAAACTCGGATAGCTGTGATCAAGGGATGAGAACTAGTGGCCAAGTCATCAGTCATTTCACTTGTCGTAACGGACTTCCGACTAACTTTCCGAAGATAATAACGCGTGAGAATAAAGTGTATTGGAAGGTGCAGTGGGTCGAAACTCTTTTTTCAGAAAAAAGGTAATACGTGTCAAATATTGTATACATTGGATTTAGGAAATTGGAGAAGGGTTCAATTACTCAATTAGTCTTAAAAATAAAAACAGGGCACTCACCCGCATACCCGGCAACATACACTTTATTTCTACAGCCAACTTAAGATCAACAGACCTCAAGAATCGTTGCGATGGACGCATTCATCTTGAAGTCTATGTTCTTATCAAGAAATAACGGAAAGAAGGGCCCCGAAAGGATTCATGATGAAAATGATCGCATCGTAGTTGAGTTATCATATCTATAGCATGGTCGGTGAGAGATAAGGTAAGATATCGTAGAGGGAACCTGAATACCTGAAGCGTAATCACGAGAAATCTGGAAACAATTGTGTTACAAATTATAATACTGCTAGGTAGGTACTCAATATGACATTATGACGTTTAAATGTGACAGTTTTTAACAAGCTCATAGGTAAACTCTAGGAATACAGAGCTACCGTGAGAAACAGGACTCTAGGTCGCTGGAAATACCCACACCCCATAACTGTGCAATTGCAGTTAAAATATCGTGCTAAGCTGAACATCATGAGAAAGGGAGAATGTATATTGATGAGAAGGGAGTAGGTATCAAATATTTGCGGGTGTGGTCGAATTTCGGAAGGAACGCAAATTCCCGCGTGTAAGCGCGTGTCTTCGTGAAAACACTCGGTCGCCATAATATGCCGAGATACGAGGCGGCGACTCTCTTTGAGAATGTAATCTGCTGCTGTCATCGATACACGTATATCCGGGAAAAGTGTGGGGTATTCCACAAAACGTGACCGGAAATGGCAACGTTGTTATTAATCCATATCATCCTAACGATGATAGGTTGTTGACGATCATCAGAAAACAAACTGTTATGTTGTCGCGACCTCCTATACGGAATATAGCGACAACATTCCGACAACAGGCTTGGGTAACAATTAACAAAGTGAACAATTTATAACCACCTATATCCAGAGATGACGAAATATATTGCGGAATACAAATAATCTGAGAGAGAGAAAGCGAGAGAGCACGAAATTCTAATGAATTCAGGAAAATTAGAGCCCGACAAGTCTTGGCACGACTCTTATCAGCTGTTACTTCATTATATTCACTAATTATCATGCGTGGTGCAGGGAACTGCTGCAGACACTCAGCTTCCCGTTGCAAAGTTTTCACGACACATTTACGATAATCATTTTTGTTATGTGATATTTTGTGCTCAGTAGGCATATTATTCATTACAATGGACTACGGAGCATCGGTATTGAGCCCATAATCGCAAATAGAAATTAAAGTCTCGGTAATAATTCCTCAGGATTTTGTGGGATTTCATGCATCTGGGGTCAGTAATTGAGTTACATCAGAATACCGTTCTTTTTGTCATTTGAGACGATGGTATGCGCGGCGAGACATGGAAACCACCGTGGAACTACTCATTGGGGATCGTGGGGGCTACGGGACCATTGTTTTACACAGATTATACTTCATCTTATGATACTCTACTCCATCGAGTGAACCAAGACTGTTGTAAGGAAGGAAGGCTTCTCATAGAAATGTGCTCTCAGCAACGCCACGCATCCAGTGACTGCAATGGCCAATGAGCGACGGCGAAATGGCGGTTGCGCGCCATACTTCAGACACGCGCGTCAGTGGTAATTGCTAGTAACGCGCGAAATTTCAAATGCTATTGTCGTGCGGATTTCGCGATCAGATCAACCCACGCCTGAGTGGGACATAGGGAGCGCTCGGCTGTTCGCATGTACAAGCTTCAATCACATGCGTAAATTGGATGAAATGAACAATGACTTACCTGGCTTTGAAGAGAAATGATGAAATTGACACTTGATTGTTGTGTACATGCCAGCCACAGAAGTACAAATTCTACGACAGATTTCAAATTCTGAGGTGACATTTGATTATTCAAAGACAAAACCAGAAAAATAGTTCTAAAAACGAAATAAAATTTTCAATATAAAAAGCTAAACCTGTGACAACCCAAATTTTCAAATCTCTTATGCCATAAAGTTCTATGTGGCGAGGAATAAATTATGGCTCTATTCGTCCTTCACTTCAAATGTTTGCATCGGTTCAACGTCAATCTTCTTTGCAAATTCCTCCTGTAAAATGCCGAGTTAACAACCATTTCTGAACACACACTATATCACTGGCCGCATCCTGATTACTGAACAACTTGAATTTGAACAACCCTCAATTAGGATAATTAGCAATTAGGGCAATTACCATGTCTCTGATGATAGCAGTATGATAGGGGATTCCACCCATATCTTTACACCTTGCCTCCGCTGTTCGTTCTGGATCACCAGCCACCAGGACGCTACTTTCTCCTGATATCTGTGTGTGTGTGGGTAGGAGTGAGGAAATTAGCACTCCTAAGGGCACTTTTCATGATAAGAATCTTGACACAGATATGAATCTCTTGACACCAGTTGAATAGGTGTGTATAAAGAATCGGCATATTTTCGTCACAAATTGTTGACAAATGACACCACTACAGAAGTGTGACGTAGCTAATTTCATGACACCACTCCGTCAGAAAGATTCTTCACAACATATGACAAAGTACTACCACTTAAACACGAAATTACGAATATTGTGAACTATCCTCACTCACAGGTTCCATTGACCGATGTTCATCCATCATGTCCTGTAATCGATCGGAGAAACCATCTCCAAAAGCAGCAGGGTCAAGCGCCATGAAGAATTGTCCGAGATTAGCAACGCTGAAGTTGTCGGTTTCATTCCAACTCCTGATATGAGAACCCCACTTTGCCCCCGACAGGACTCCACACAGTAACTCCACTAACATGGCCAGCCCATAGCCCTTGTATCCTCCTAGGGGAAACAATGCTTATTCTTTCTCAGAGGAAGTTTCGGCTTGACAAACAGTGATTATAACAATAAAATTTGGGCCCGATGATGCCGCATTTGAACACTTACTTTAACTGATAAATTTACTCTCTCCCACTTTATTACAAGTTCATCGAACTATAGTTCCTCACCGGATATTTCACTTCCACCCAGCGGAGAGAGTCCGCCTCCATCCAGCACTGCGCCAGCATCCAGACTTTCAACCCCGTGGGAATCACAGCCCCAGCCTGGGGGAAGTGGCTCACCCTTCCTTCTAGAAACTTCGATCTGAGAGGAAATACTTGTCTAATAGATAACTTTAGTTCCGTGACCCGATTCTAAGTTAAGGGGACAATAGAATAGTTGCACGAAACAGGTTTTCAGCTCAATGGGGCTAGAATGAAATATGTTAAGCAGGTTTATTTCACTGTGTATCTGTGGACAACTCGAAGGTAGACCTGAAACTTCTACCACATAAACTGGAGACAAAAAATTCACTACTGATTCAAACAATACAGTTGTAAACTTATTAACTGTGTAAATTTATGAACTGTTCAAAACAAACCTTGCCGAGAGCTACAGTCGATGTGGCCATGTCTAAAGCAAAACAATCATCTTCGCGGCCTGGGGCCACTACTGATATAGGATTAGTTCCCAAAGTACAGTCCTTCGCTCTAGTGGGCACCTGGAGGCATTATACAAAGCGGATAAACCCTCTTTCAACTGGTCATCGCATGCATTAGTAATGCATTTAGCCGTGGTTTATAGTTAGAATCACGACTCTCACTCACCGGACACTCACCACAAGTGGAGAAGTGTTGGTCATACTGATTCCAATCAAACCAGCCTCTTTAGCCATCAATCCATAGTACCCAGCAATGCCGTAATGATTTGAGCCTGATGATTATTTGTATGACAAAAAGAATCGCCTCAAGAATTTCAAGAATAGCATTCTTCTTACCTTTAGCTGTAACAACTCCAACTCCTGCCTTTCTGCATTTGTCAATAGCAACATTCATGCAAAACTTCCCAACTGTTGGACCAGCGCAGTTGTTTCCATTAACCAGTGCTGGATGAGAGAACCAGTTACCAGTTTTCAAGGATCATACAAACATCACTTATCAAACACTGATCGAGGATGTCTAAACTTACCTGTGGCAACTGTCTCTTTCTCTATACTGGGATTGGCAGACTTATCCGTGGTTCCTCTGTCATAATCGTTGCAGTACATTTCTGAACAGAGTCATGCTTGCAAATCAACATGAAAAGCATTTCAGGGGCAGCATTCACAGTTTTATTAATGCTCCATCCATAAACTCAATCAGGTGGAAAACTTTTACTATAACGGCTGAAAGTAAATAAGGAAAGACACACCTAGTCTGTTCAGTCCATGACTATAATGCCCTCTTGAATCAGCTGCAATGAGGAGATCAGCAAGATCACTGATATGAGTTTCTGAGCAACCAAATATCCTGAGAGAATTGTTGATGAACCTCCGGACCTCTTGAACTGCAACATATTTCGTCATCCTATGCATGGACACAGAGGTTCTGAAGGCTATGAGATAAATTCACGAAAAAATGTGATACAGCCGTCAAAGAATAAATAAATATCAATAAAAATTATTGCCTCCAGGCAACTCTATTCTAACTAGTCATTCATCGTATCTCTATTCATTAAATTATGTGCCCACACAGGGTTCTCCCACGAAGCAGAGAGTCAAACAATCAGTTCAATTATTGATAGAAATGCTAAATAACAACAACTTAACAGATTACTATATTTATGACTGCTATAATTGATATTAGAATTCAAAATAGATAATCATCGTCAAAACCGACAAAGATATGTGGGTATAAATGTTTATATCCGTTCAAAATCGTTGAATGCATAACACATTTCAGTGTGGAATGACTAATAGACTATCAACTGTCCCCACCAAGTATTGGAAGAATTTCGCAAGACAGTGCTCGAGTAATATTATGGAAGCAACAAAGACAAGAACCAGTTTTCCAACTCGGGTATCATGGCACATCAGTATTTGGTACTGATAGAACCAATCATCAGGGCTTACCAGTATACATATACAAAATAAAATCATGAACTCTCCAATGCCTCTTCATGAAACATTGCATGACGTAATATTGAGAAGATCAACACTCTTTATTAAAAAATGATGTCGGTGATCTACTGCTTCACTACATAGTCGACTGGAGCTCCTAGACTTTCATAGTACATATAACGTTAAAAACAAAATAATGTGAGAAGTGAATGTCGATCAATGCAATAGACATTAGACCCTGTCGAAAATCTCGTTTTGCGCGCGTCAGCGGTCAAAGTGCACAGAAGTACAGTGCAGCGCACGTTCAACGTTGCAATTTAGTTGCGCATTATGCTTGTTTTCGCGGCCACACTGGGCCGCGCCGCGTGATCACTGATCAATGATCATGATTCAAACACTCTGCGCGCGGCTACATTTCAGCCATGCTGCGCGTGCGTGGCCCAAATTCTTCACGCGCGACATTTTAGACCACACAGTTAATAAAAGCGCAGCATACGTTGCGCGCTCATGATCTCAGTGATTTTACTCGATGACCTGAAAACTTCAGGCACTTGCACTGCACTGGAACAAGCGGTCTTTTGTTTCGCCATTCGCCAGATAATGTGTTGGGTACATATTTATGCTAGTTTCGAGTTTCCATCCTGAGTCTTTTTTAAATTGATTTGAAAGAATGGAAGACTCAGTTATGGAATCTAAGAATCACATTAAGCAACTTTATTTGTAAAGAGTCTTTTATGTTGTTGGTTGATATATGTAACAGTGGGTATGTAATTTATCCTATTTATTGTGTTTTTTCACAAATAAAGGTCTTTGGAGCCAAGATTGATGAAACAAAAACAGTAATGGTTTCTGTAATCTATATAGATATTTCTTCATAACCAANGTCTGTCGTACATGCCGCGTTCTTTATCATATCATAGACTTTAAAATAAAGAACGCCAGACGCCGCGGACAGAAACAACCAAATGTCATTTGGTTTTGGGAAAAATATCACCATTTTTCCGTTTTGGAGAGTGCATTACGTCTCACTATCAAAAACTAGAAGTTTTGAGCGTAGCTCGCCTAATTGGTCAATTATGCAATCAACTAATTAAGATATGAAATGTGCCGAAATCATGGGTTATAGTCAACAAGAACCAAGGTGTCATACCTCGTTTTTCAAACGTGCCTATATGTTTTAGATCACGAGATATTGGCCCTAATTAGGCTGATGAGGTTAATTTGCTAATTAGGTTTACGAATGAACCGGACCAGTACCATCATATTGAACGGACAAGAGCTAAAGCATCGAATACCGTTTGAAATACCAATGAATTTGTATCAGATCACGAGATATTCACCTTAATTAGGTTAATTAGGTAATTAACTGATTGAATTTCCCAAGGAATTAAACTTTCGTTAAAACGAACATATCGTATTGCATCAAGTCAGACCTCTTTACCTTTTTATGTCTGGAAATATTCCTTTTAAATAATTCCTTTTAAATAAGACTCCCTCAAAACCGCAAAATTCGCCTAACCTTATTCCAATTATGACGTCATAATTATGACCCAAAATCGACAAATTCCGCTTGAAACCAGTGAACGGCAAATCGGAGACTATTACCGACAACATATCAAAAGATGGTTTCCGCAAACACTCCAGTNACACATCACTTATTAAAAACTGATCGAGGATGTCTAAACTTACCTGTGGCAACTGTCTCTTTCTCTATACTGGGATTGGCAGACTTATCCGTGGTTCCTCTGTCATAATCGTTGCAGTACATTTCTGAACAGAGTCATGCTTGCAAATCAACATGAAAAGCATTTCAGGGGCAGCATTCACAGTTTTATTAATGCTCCATCCATAAACTCAATCAGGTGGAAAACTTTTACTATAACGGCTGAAAGTAAATAAGGAAAGACACACCTAGTCTGTTCAGTCCATGACTATAATGCCCTCTTGAATCAGCTGCAATGAGGAGATCAGCAAGATCACTGCTATGAGTTTCTGAGCAACCAAATATCCTGAGAGAATTGTTGATGAACCTCCGGACCTCTTGAACTGCAACATATTTCGTCATCCTATGCATGGACACAGAGGTTCTGAAGGCTATGAGATAAATTCACGAAAAAATGTGATACAGCCGTCAAAGAATAAATAAATATCAATAAAAATTATTGCCTTAAGGCAACTCTATTCTGATTAATCATTTTTCGCAACTCTATTCATTGAATTATGTACCCACACAGGGTACTCCCACGAAGCAGAGAGTCAAACAATCAGTTCTATTACTGATAGAAATGCTAAAAACCAACAACTTAACAGATTACTATATTTATGACTGCTTTAATTGATATTAGAATTCAAAATAGATAATCATCGTCAAAACTGACAAAGATATGTGGATATAAATGTTTATATCCGTTCAAAATCGTTGAATGCATAACACATTTCAGTGTGGAATGACTAATAGACTATCAACTTTCCCCACCAAGTATTGGAAGAATTTCACAAAACAGTGCTCAAGTAATATATGGAAGCAACAATGACAAGAACCAGTTTTCCAACTCGAGTATCATGGTACATCGGTATTCGGTACTGATAGAACCAATCATCAGGGCTTACCAGTGTACATATACAAAATAGAATCAGTAAAAAAATATTTTCTTTATCAAAGAATAATGTCGGACGTCAGTGCTTCACTACATATGCATAGTTTTTGATATTGACATATCTGTTCAAATCTGTCCCACCCTTCTTTTCTACCGTCCCCTCATTCATTCCCCTTAACCTTTCCGACTTCTGTCTCATCCCGCTTCCACCTTCATCTCTTACAGTGTTTGAAAACTTGTTTTACTATTAACTCAGTACTAGAACGAATGACGAGTTTATAACATTAGGCACCAAATTTATGGTTATGAAGCTGTAACTCATTTCCCCTCATCTATTTGAATTGAACTCAACCTTCGCTTATTACTAGCAAATCTTACCAAAGCAAAGTACGCGCGCGCGGCTGAGCCGCGCCGCCGTACCATTTTCTCAATTAGACCCTTGGCCTTGCTGGCGCAAGCCGCGCTTCCCGGCTTGCATCAGCGGTTTAGCAATCTAGCATCGCCAGACAATCAAAGTGCACAGTAGTACAGTAAACTTTGCAATTTTTGCGCGTTGTGCTTGATCTCGCGGCCCCACAACACGTTATCATGATTCAAACACTCCGCGCGCGGCTACATTTCAGCCATGCGGTGTCGCCCAAATTTGAAATTCTTTACGCGCGAAATTTTAGATCACAGAATTTATAAGAGTACAGTACACGTTGCGCGCTCATGATTTCAGTGATTTTACTTGATGACCTGAAAACTTCAGGCACTTGCACTGCACTGGAACAAGCGGTCTAGTTTCGCCATTCGCCAGATAATGTGATGGGGCCATATTTATGTTAGTTTCGAGTTTCCATCCTGAGTCTTTTTTTAAATTGAATTGAAAGAATGAAAGACTCAGTTATGGAATCTAAGACTCACTTTGTTTGTAAAGAGTCTTTTATGTTGTTGGTTGATATATGTAACAGTGGGTATGTAATTCATCCTATTTATTGTGTTTTTCACAAATAAAGGTCTTTGGAGCCAAGTTTGATTTAACAAAAGCAGTAATGGTTTCTGTAATCTATATAGATATTTCTTCATAACCAAAAGAGACTTCAGAATATCCTGAGTACTTATTACCTGAGATCTTAATAATAATAATAATAAATTGAAATTTATAAACACTGCTTTTAAGACTAGCTTATACTCAACAGTGTTAAACCATAGAGAAACTTAGGAAGGCAACAAAGAAATTCTAACGATCAAAAGAGTAGTGCCCTTCATAACTATCATCTGAGTGGTGACCAGGCACTGAAAACTAGTAAAGAAAATGACAAGTGATATCTTATGATGTTAAAAGATGTCTATACTGAATCTTCTCATTTGGAGTGTTTCTTCAAACTTATTTGGAATGTTACATTCTAACTGGAGCTTATGTGTTTCCCAATTGCCTTATTACTTAAATCCCACCAGAGATGTCATCAAGAACAACATGTCAACATTAGAAGATGAAATGTGCTTATTCTTCTGGAATAAGGTCACCTGCCCGCACTGACAGGCCTCCAGCAACAAGCAGGTCTTCTCGCACAGATGTGAATTCCCCAACATATAATCTAAATGTCCAGGACCTTTTGAGCAATCAACCATCTAGCTTAAAGGTGATTTTTCTTATGTCAATGCCCATATTTTGAAATATGAATATCATTGGGGACATAAACCATTTGATCCTATACTCTTCTTTCAGGTTTACTCTGGTTCCTTGCACAAGACTACAGCGCATGCAAACATTACATGTTTCAAGTCAACTACTAGTCATGAGGTCGTTCAGAAAGCACTTGATAAGTTTGGTATAACTGATCAAGCAACTGAGTTTCAGTTAGCGGAGGTTTGTATTCATTTCCACAATATCCATGGCTACAAAGCACTTAGCAGCATCATTATCAAATTTTATTTGAGAACTTTATTGACATGTATTGGGTATCCATGTATCAGTCATCTTAAGTATCCATTAAGTAATTTTAATCAGGTTTGCACTGAAGAAGATCGAATAAGGGGTGAACGTCGTCTCTGTGCCTTGGAACACCCCTTAGAACTGCAATTAAAATGGAACAATGAAAAATCTCACAAGAACTTCTATCTGCGGAGGAAGGTGAAAGAGAATGCTGTTTGATACTGTAATTGTTTCTAATTGAGGAGTTAGTGATAATCTGAGACATACATGACCTCTTTTCCGTCTACAATTTATAGTACCACAAATTAATATAAGTAAATTTATATCCACTATCCATTGGTTACTGACACTAGTTTAAGGCTTAATTGTTAATAATTATCATTATAACAGACTATCGGTCAGAAGAATGCTGTAGTCATATTCTTATTAATTGCTTGACAATGATGAACATACAAGTTGCACTTATTTCTGAATTATGATATAGTATTATCCTATTTTACAAACATCAACACTTATGGTATTGCTAGCATTAAACAGTAGCTATAGACATGACCCCTGACCATTTGCTTAACGTGACTGGCTATCTGTATTAAAGCAACACTTTAGACCATCAATTATTGAATATGATATTATTGGCATGGTAAATTGAAAGAGTCACAATATTCTCGTGGCAGCATTTTATTCAAAATCCGCATCTCATCGATTGATCACTGCTGGATATTGTATAGACATTGACGACCCTTCCCAATTATACTGTTTTTGAACTGGTCGTGCTTGCAGTGAAGATTTGAAACATAGCGTATCTACTGTCTAATGCCTAGGTGAGTTCCGTGAACACAACAGAATGGATACACCGGACTGAAGACCTCTCCTCAATCCGTGATGTGCTGGATAGCAACTTCTCAAACAAGCAGCGCGACGCCCCGGACGATCTCTGCCAGTTGTCCTCCCTCACGGAGCAGAACCTGCTCTCATCTCTTGCTACACGATTCGAGAAAGACATCATCTACACCTACGTGAACTCTATTCTAATAGCTGTGAGTTTTCCCCTGGATACAATGAGTCGCACATAAGCAAGAATAGCATGATGTGTACAAAATATCTGTACAAAATACATATCTGATCAAGCTATTGTGTGTGTGTGTGAATCATGACCCGGTAGGCAGTAGAGACTTACAATTCAATAAATTTATAATAACGATCATTATCCCTGACAAAACCTGTGTCTATGATACTTCATGCAACAATGGCCGCCGAAAAATCGATGAGTGTATACCGGGAATAACATTGCCCAGTGTAATAATTACTAATGATGTGGCCCATCCTGATGCCCATTATCGGACAGTTGTGTGTACATATCTGCATGAGCCGTGATTTTTCATCATTAAATGCAATTCGGATATCCAGTTTTTGACGGCAAAATATTCGATGATTTGACAAGGGCTGATCATTGAGCAACTACGAACTTTGTGCTATTCACGAACAGTGTGGATCATTCTGGGATTATTTTATCATTCCTGTCCTCAAACTAGTCCTGGTTCAACGCTCATGCACAATGAACTAGGGAATAAATCCGAATTCAGCTTTCTGGACCAAACCTCACAAGTCACATGTTACAAACGTATCCCCCGTTGAAATTTCGAAATCCCTCCCAACACATACCTACCTATTATCCCTATTTTCCAGGCTAACCCATTCAAAGATCTGCCGATTTACAACGTGGATCTGGTTCTACAGTACAACAATAAGCGACGGGATGAAATGCAGCCCCACATATTCGCAGTGGCTAACGAGGCCCTCCGAAACATGCTGGCCAAACGGCAAAACCAGGTCAGTTCCTCGAGTTAAAGATTTGGTTCAACAATTTGACTAGATTCGAGTAAAATTGACCCCTCAGTATACGAAGTATAAGATGTAATGCTTGTGTAGGGACTAGTGCGTACTTGAAGTGCAATTGAGGTGCTTCCTCAATTGACAAGCTATAGCCTATAGGGCATCAAATCCCAGTGCATCAACTGAATCAACCCAGTCTAGTTTTTAACACAGAATGGTATGTTCTGAATCCAGGTGGTTGTGGAGTGGAATTTTCCGAGCCAACAATTGCTACTGTCGCTATTTGAGTGTAGATAGAAGATTATGATTGGATAGCTGCAACCGCCCTGATATATTCTGCATCTCGCGAGAAATACCGTAAAATTAGACGTCTGTTTCGCGCGCAGTAGGTTTATGTAAAGTGCATGAACACAAACTATGAACAGGTTTCGTGCCTGTCTCCAGATATAGTTGACCTTGTCAAATTCGTATATATGACGGGTAATAACATAAACGATAGTCAAAAATAGCATCAGGTGTTGAAATGCCTTACGTGTGACGTGTCCTGTGCGTTTATGACGTCGTGATACATAGGAGTAAAGCTGCAAAAAAGGCAGTGAACACACACACACACACACACACACACCCACCCACACCAAAACACACANCACACACACACAAACACACAAACAAACACAGACATAAACAAACCCACACACACACACACACCGAAGCGCACACACAAAAAACACACCTTTTTATTTTGGTAAAGTTCAATTTGATATCAGATACAAAAACTTTTCACTCAATATTTCACTCAACAAATTTACAAATCGTAAAATATCTGAACCAAATTAGGGCCCTGAACACATCCTATGGACATAATGACACTGGTACCCTTTAAAAACAATCAAATCATATTTATATTGTCTAACATCAAATATCGATGTGACGATTTCTAGACGCCTCGGTTCGATGAGACTAGTATTGCGTCTCAAGGTGTTCACGGGGTGAAAACTTGGGTTCTTTTGGCACGATCCCAGCAATAATCTGTGGAAATTTATTCATCTCACCCCTATATTATGAAATATTCCCCCCCTTACGAACATCGTGTGATATTATGTATAATCCACACATAAATTTTGTCATCTGCTTTGGTGAATTGAAGCGGAATGCTGCAAATTCCCCATGAGTGAATCCTTGGGTTGCTCTTGCCTCAAATCAAGTGATTATGGCCCCATCTTATATATTGAGAGCTCCAAATGTAAGCCAAGTCGCCAATTAAGTCTTGAAAGCCTGCTACTAAGGGATTTAGACAATACATTCCTCAAAATATTGACATAATTTTGTCTCATCATATCTGAATATTATAGATTTGTATTCAATAATCAATATTCAATAACGCTGTGAATAATAATAATAATAATGATAAATTCGGTCTGAATATTCAGTCTATATGGGATATAATGTGTTTAGATCCCTGTAAATTACTAATTTTGTGTGTTTGTCTGTGTGTGTGTGTTTGTGTGTGTGTGTGTTTGTGTGTGTGTGTTTGTGTGTGTGTGTATGTGTGTGTGTGTGTGTGCGCGCGTAATACATACGCTGTGA
>CAMPET010000002.1:801651-829256 GCA_946803715.1 Beroe ovata | reverse complement strand
TGTGTGTGTGTGTGTGTGTGTGTGTGTGTATCTGGGTGTCTTGTTATGTCGAGCAACAACTAACAATATGTCAATATTGCGACTGTGACATTCTGGTACGACAGATCTATATCAAGAAAAGAGAAAGAGTGAGGAGTAACGACCTCAGAGTCGCAAATTTGTTTTGGAGAGCTAGAGTTCTTATCTACAAAAACGTTCTATGCCTACAACTGCGTCAATATTAGCTGAAAATAAGTGAAACATCACGATAATTGAACGATAATTGAACGTTTTCTCATTACAACCTATTATTGCAGGCATTTGGTAACGCCAAAACACTGCGGAACAAGAACTCCAGCAGATTTGGGAGGTTTATCCAACTGGAGTATAGACAAGACGGATCTGTCCACGGGTAAGAGTTGTTTTCCACACTCTTCATATTCTTCTCGTTTTTCTTCGTTTTCTCTTTTCTTTTTCCCTCTGAGCGGTGCCATGATCATTTGGAATAGAGGGATTCATTCAAGAACTGATTCATTCAAGAACTAATTCATTCAAAACTGACTCATTCAAGAACTATTTTCCCAGCTCGCAAACCTCACTATGAGTCACGTCAGTCATACACAATTAGTCATCCCACCAAGCTATAGAAGTCTTACTTACTTCTCGGGTATCATCATTAGTCCGAAAGTACCAAGCTGCAATGTGTCATTGTGAGGTATCTCCGGAATGTAACGTCACTAGGAATGTACTAGGAATGTACTAGGAGTGTACTAGGAATGTACTAGAAATGTACTAGGAATATACTAGGAATGTACTAGGAATGTACTAGGAATGTACTAGGAATGTACTTAGAATGTACTAGAAATGTACTAGGAATGTACTAGGAATGTACTAGGAATGTACTAGGAATGTACTAGGAATGTACTAGGAATGTACTCACTATGAACTGTCATTTGATTATGAGAGTGTAACTCTTCTTGTGTAATTACTACTTGCGTAATTACTTCAAATTATACAATGTTACTTTGTGTATTATACCTCGGGTTACGGTAAATCTACACAAGATTTCCTGTATGTGTGTGTGTGTGGTTGAGTGTGTTTGTGTGGTTGTGGTTGTGGTTGTGTTTGTGTGTGTGTGTGTGTATGTGTGTGTGTGTGTGTTTGTGACCTAAGTGGCTTCTTTTCAGCCTTAGGGCAAATACAATGTATCCAACCCAGCTTCCATGACTTATGCTTAAACCTAGCAAAACCTCTTTTGAGCTCTGGTCTGTAATTTCTTTCAAAATTAGACGAGTTNGGGTATGTATGTGTATGTGTATGTGTGTGTGTGTGTGTGTGTGTTTGTCTGTGGGTGTGTGTGTGTTTGTGTGTGTGTGTGTGTGTGTGTGTGCGTGGGACATGTGAACATGTCTGTGTTTGACACAGTAATTATAGAGGAGCTGTGCAATATTGAAATGAAATTACACATGGCCATATCTTGTGATGCGTAACTCGTGGCGATCCCGGTTACACTCACACAAATGTTACAGTTTTGTGTGATGTTACTCACGTGAATATCTAATTAATTTCAAATTGCCCAATTAATAAACTGGTGTGATTCATCATGACGTGTTATGCAATGTACACTGTAAACTGTACAATGTATAATAGTCGGTACTGCAGTGTAAGTAAAAATTGTACTTTTTATAACAGTGTAGATATTTGGTACAGTAGATTCTGTAATAGTGGATCCTGTGTGCTGTATGTATGATGCAATGTGTGCTGTATAACCTATAGGAAGTCGTATACAATATACATGACGTACAGTGTACACTGTACACTGTACACGTCGTGGATGCACAGTGTATAATGATAGTACAGGTCATTTAACAAGCAGAACGTGTAGACTTTGCACTGATATGTCATTGAGGTATAAATTGTACATGTGTGTGTGTGTTTCGTGTAAAAACATGTCAGTGTACCTCGTAAGTCGTAACAACATATGTCAATGTTACAGTTATCAGTTGAGTTTCATGTTACACATTGTTACACCTACCTGCAGTAGCTGTGTGCGAGTGGCTTCCAGTGTCTGTGTGCCTGTTTGTGCGTCCGTGTGCCCTTGTGTATGCGTGTCTGTGTGTGTCTGTGTCTATATGTTTTGTATAATGTGTGCGTCTGTATGTGTCTGTATGTGTCTTTGTCTATATGTTTTGTATAATGTATGCAATCATCTAGAAATGGGAAAATCATGTTCTAAGACGTTCATTGTTCAATTGGAATGATAATCCAAATATCATAATGTTGGTATGTTTTGTGGCATACGTTGCTCTATAATGAATTTCATAAATTTCACATCATAACCATGTAACTGCTCGAATTACTCACTCGCACATTATAGATGTTAGTTTGATAACTATGATCATGAAAATAGGTTTCAGACTCAGCAGTCTGTAATATATTCCTGTGAGAATAGTCAATGATGTAACCAGTTAAATCCGTGCCTACTGCATCATATAGTTTGTAATCACCGCACAAGAATTTGAAAAATGAGTGAGCTACAATTTGCATGATGCCATTTGTCAAAAATAGGTATAGGGAAACTTCAACACACACACACACACTGTCAAAATATGATGACGCGACTTTTCCGCTTGACATAGCAACACTCATTCCAAGAGTCATGCGTGTGTGCTGTGGCACCTTCCCCCTCCCGTCAGAATCGTGTCAAGGTGTCTGGCGTATTTAGGCGTATTTAGGCGCGTCGTCTGCTTCCCTGATGGGGTGGTATTTATAATGCTCCACATTAAATAAAATTGTGCATTTATAAATACTACATATTATATTGCACTCCATTTTATTAACACGGTTCAAAGTATCCAGCTTAACTAAAGTTATCAGATGTCCGCGAAGTTCATCGCACTCAATGCAGCAGCTAACAGTTCTATTTCCTCATTCCACACGTTCTGAAATTCTCAAAACATCACCGTATCGGAATTCGAAACATAGACATAACTTACCTCATAGTTTCACTATCCAGTATCAATACATCCATGGAATCGGAAAAATGATTTATCGAATCGATAGAATAATGGAAAATTAGTTTTGCTGTCAAATCAGCACTAGAGTTTCGTCAGAGAGATTGCCTTGGGCCCAAAGAAAGCTATTCTTGTGTTAAATTCTCTGTGCTAACTGCAATGTCATAGAAGTTACAACAAAAATGATTTCCTGCATTCAAAAGGGGAATTTGATATTTTGAAAGACAAGTTAATTTGTTTCAAATGGAAATAGGAGTTCAAATCAACTATATCTTTATAATCCTGTACATAATCTAACTTCCCGTTTCAGTGCGATCATAGAGAAGTACCTGTTGGAGAAGTCGCGGATAACCAACATCTCTCCGAAAGAAAGGTAATCTCCCTAATCTGAAACCCCCGGCAATCTGACACCCCCGACAATCTGAAACCCCCGATAATCTGAAACCCCCGAGAATCTGAACCCCCGAGAATCTGAAACCCCCGACAATCGGTTGCGCCCGGCACTCTGAATCGGCCGGCAGGGCGGAGTGGTGCGCAGTGGTAGGGGTTGTAAGTGGAGGACAGGTGTATGACCCGGTNGCTCCCAATCTCAGTACCGTAGTAAAACTTTCCCACAAATCTTCTACTCATTTTCCCTTACTCCCAAACTCCGCAAAAACGATATAGAGAGTAACTCGCCACCATATCAATATGTCATGAACCAATTAACAATACCGGTGATTTGTCACTTTATTAAATCCTTCTAAAAATATGCTTTCCATTCAATGGGAATCGTGTTATATAATGTCGTGTTATATAATGTCGTGTTATCCTAATTTAAGTACCTAGTTTACCGATCCACTTAGGGTGATGTACTTACACTAAATCGCACTGTGAATGTTGTACAGTATAATGGATTCTTGATATATAGTGCTCCAGTATGCTAGAGAAAACGTGTCGAGTCAGTGCAAAACATGTAGGTTGAGCTGTCACTGGTGTCATGAAGTGTAGCCTACTCGTCAGTCGTCACACAGGCCTGTTCTATTAAATCGACTTTGGTCAAGATAGAGTGGTTATGTGCCTAGCCTGGCGAACACGGTGGAGATCCTTGCTGTACGGCATGTTAAACAAGGAATCGAAACCGTGAGGTTCCGTACAGACCACTCTGTCACAGGAGTTGATAGCCTAATCACACAAATTATGTAGTGGTGTCAAGGACTTGTGACGAATGGGTAATGGGTATTCATACGTTAAACAGGCCTGTACTGATGTAGTGGTGTCAACGGATTCCTTCGTGACCGTCATTGCATACATAATACGTAACATATAACTAGTTTGTTCCATTTCTCCGATACTAATTGGAGAACAGGTTATACAGCAAGGTGTTATAGCTCATAATCCATCATTTGCAACTATCATCCGATGAAACTAACGACAGTTCTGCATTATCATCATAACAAAATGATATTATAATATAGCTGCATAATTAATTAGGCCACCCCGATATAAAGTTGAAAAACTAAACTGATTATTATATTGTGTATGTGTTGCTAGCAGGTGTTTAATGTTTATGTTAGTTCGTGACATTGTGTTTTGTGTTGTACTGAGCCCACAGTGATTTAACTAAGATGAGGTAAATTTATACACATTTGATAATGCTATTGACTATTTCAAAGAAAGTATAATTGAGGAGGTAAAATTTTGCTTGCCTCCAATTAGCAAAAAGTTGAGATAAGATCGATATGTTTAGTTGGTATCGTTACACGATTGTATCTATTCCTCTATCTATTGTGATCTTATTCATACTGGTGACACTAAATGAGTGACACTCTCTATTGTACGTTATAGTGACGTCATACTGCTTTGTCCCCATTGTATAGCACCTCTCAATCTGAGGGTGTATATGAAATATCCGAATACAATGCTGTACCAGCATTGCTGGTGCAATGAGTGTGATGCGCTTTGCAAGTGAGTGAGAGAGCAGCATTGTGGTAACATGCTTTGCAAGGGGTGATGTAGGGGGCGTGATTTAGTGCCCAACCAAATCAAGGGCGAGTGGTTCACGCCCACCCCAAATTTGGATTGTTTTTGAGACGGGAGGGACATAAGAAAGCTACGCGAATGAGTGTCGCACCATTCTATCATGATATTACGTGGACCAAATGATCTTGTAACACATTTCATGATAAAACGGGCATTTCAATAGGTCCGCCTTTAGCGTTTTATGTTTCTGTCAATTTCGTTACTATAGAAACATGAATTGATGCAGAATGAAGATCCAGATACATATAGCATCTTATCGTAAGCGATAGTTGAGTAGGATTAGCGGCGCCAAGCCCCCATTTAAAATCAAATATATCTGAAACCCATTACCCAGCTGTTATAATATGATGTGCGGAGGTCGCTGTAGAGAGGTCGCTACTCATGAGGTATCTACAAAATTTGTCCTTAGCATTGAGGTCTTGGGGTCATGTCAATTCATATAATTTATTGAAGTGTGCAAATTTCGTATTATTCACGAAGTAATACCTATAGTAATATGAAGGTTTTGACTCGATGGAAAAGCCGTATAAGGGAAGTATTACACTTTGATATCAGCCGAAAGAAAACATTCTTACAAAATCAATTAGACCGTGTCTTTCAGACCACAAATTTCAATTAATATACTTTCTATTTAATATTTGGCGGCCCTATTTATACCAAATATTCGCATTTGAGTCAATACTGAAACTAGAGGTGTACTGAAGTATTGAGACATTGGTGGCTTTATTAGCATATATTTCAAGCTTTTCTTTTGAAAAAGCACACATCATTCCGCACTTTTTGCAAACTGCAAATGATATCCCTTGAATTGGACAGGATTTATATATTTTTCATATTTACTACTAGAACAGAACCCCTCCTACTTCATCTATTTTACTAACGCAGTCTAAACGATTCACTCTGACTTAAGTTCACACTGTCTAAATATGTTTGAACAATGGGAGTCTTTGTCGGCAAAACTGATGCAGAATTCATGCGTGTGTCGGAATATTGTGTTGAACATGGAATACTAGATGACGTGCAATATTGTGTAGGGGCCAATTCATGCCACGTACAGTTGTTTCAAGCGTGCAATTTACCCTGTACACTGTCAATTGTATAGTGTACACTTTTGAGTGTATACTGTATAGTATATAGACTGTGCAGTGAACACCTATCACCATTCTGGGTGATCTATAGAAATTAGAAACTTTTGGTAGATAACAGGTTATGATTTAGAGTACTCACATATACTTTGTTGAATAATGTCAAGACTCGACTGTATGTCACGTACATTGTTGATTGCGATTTCCCGATCTGTTGCTTATTATGCAGAACTTGTTCCTTGTGATTCCTTTTCAAGTTTCAGCATATTATTAATATATCATTGTTTATAGCGAATAACCTCATATAACACAGTGTATATCATGCTGAGTGTATATAGTAGTGTCTTCTACAGAATTGTATAGAGTGGTAGACGCCCTTTATCAAGAATTAGCGTCGTGAATTATGTGAGTCGAAGGAAGAGACGATTTTGCTAATTCAGTCTCTTAAATGGACGCCCTATTACCACTCTTACCATCAATCGAGTTCATTGCGGGACTAAATGAGCTGTTTCCTCATATCATCCCGCCCCCATTCATGAGAACCCTGTAGTGCCTTCCGACTGAGAATTTGCAGGAAATAATATGTATTTTCTAGCCCGTCCTTTGCTGACTAAGAATTTGTATTTCATGTCTGCAATTTTGTACCTCACTCGGTAGATAGCACATTCCCATTATTTATACATATCACGAATTATGTGCATAATATTGTCCAGTGCATTGCATATTAATAAAGTTGTACTATAGTTCGGGGAATATTGTGCGGTAGGTCACACACACACACACTCGCGTCAACATGTCTAGTACTGAGAAATGTGCTTGGGCGGAGTGGGTGTGTGCTACGTCATAGATCAACATACTAGGTATTTCTCATGTGACATTTCAGGTAAATGTGTAATTTCAGGTAAATTATGCCAGTTTTTTCTTTCTTCCTCAGAATTTCTTCAGAACAATACCTACTCAACGTTTCCTCCTCCCTTTACCTCCTTGATTTCCCTTCGAATCTTCCCCACTAAGACACACCCTTTTCTCTAAATCCCCGTTCCCTGTTGCCCCCGGCCCTCTTCACTTGGCACTTCCCCCTTCCCCTCGACGCTTTCTCTACTCCTTCGATACAAACTGTCTACACTCTATTTCACTGTCTATTTACCGGATTGTGTACTCAAGATAACAGTATCTTCTATGGAATGGAATTTGTTGCTTGAGTATCACTTGATGACGTCATGGACACTGTGTTCAGTAGGAAGCTATCGGTAATCAATCGGTATCATGTACCGGAATTATCATGTAGGAGGAAAGAGAGGATACGATTGGGCACATGTATCAGGATTTGGGCAGAAGTCAGGAATTCACGTTGTGAAATTGGATGTGGATGTGCACGGAGAATTTGTTTTAGTTTTTAACCTTAGCAATTCTCAGAGTTCATCAGCAAACGCTCACTTGGCAAAACGCGAAAGTTTTAAATTGCTGCGTTTGGAGAGGGAAAGACCGGCTCACTAATAACCAACACTGATTACGTTGAGCTGCCAAGTTCTAATATTTACCTGTACTCGTGTTTTTCTGTCGATTTATGCGACAAAAATATGCGCTTTTTGCATCGGTGTGTATAATATAAGTGTTGATACCTAAAAACCAAAATTAGACGATGTACCAGTAAGGGGTTAAACAAAAACACGTACTTTGCTATGAATGTTCCTCTCCGTGGACACCTAAACAGATCTCAATTGCCCACTCTCAATAAATTGCAATTCACAACTAACAAAAATATTATCCACTCTCGCTTCAGCCCCTACTGCCAAATTCCGATGACCGTGTTGTCATATTCTTCAGGAGTTACCACGTGTTCTACTACCTAATAGCGGGCTGTCCCAAGCCTCTGTACGATGAATTGGAGTTACTACATGTGGCTGGATTCAACTATCTTAACCAGGTACCAAATTCCACAACCTTCACACCATCCACTCAACTTTCGAATACCCTCTCTCATGCCCTCAAATTATCCACTTTTATCTTGTTATGTATTACTTTTAGTAGTGCACCGTACCATATATATATGGCATTGTACGTGACTGTCATAGTGTGGCAAATTCCGCCACTGAAACATCTTTCTCAACTAGCGGATTTTGTACAAAATTATGGATAGCGCGGCGCTAAAAAGAGATTTACATTTAATTTGAGCCGCGCGCTCTTGAAAATTGTAACTTCGCGCGTGCGCCGCTAGCAATACCGACTGAATTTTCCATGAGATACTTGGGTCCGTAACTATAAAAAACTTGGATTTGGATCAAAATGTTTGGCGGTATCGTATTCCAATCAACCTCTACATTCAGAGTGCTACCACGGTCGATGGTGTTGACGATCACGGGGGATTCTTCAAGTTGAAACGATCAATGATCATGGTTGGGATATCGGAGGAGTTACAGAAAAAGTGAGTCGTTTTTTTGTCTTAACGACACAATACAGGGTGAGCCAAAAAAACACACCCTGTATTTACCCCGTCTATCATCTCCCGTATTCCCTGTATTCGAATTAACCGTGATTTGCTCATTCATTTGATAACTTCGCAGCATTTTCAAAGTCCTGGCGGCCATTCTTCATATCGGTAACATCACATTCAAACAACAAAACAACATGAGAACGAGCGAAGAATGTGCCATCATTTCCAACAAATCTGCTCTTGACACCGTTGCAAAGTTATTGTGTGTCAACCCCGGACTGCTGAAGGATGCACTCACCACCAAAAAGTCATTCGCCCGAGGAGAGCAGTTCATCACGTATTACAAGAGAGTTGATGTGAGTAAGAGAGATTTGAAATATCGTCAATATGCAATGCATCGATATGGGTGGGAATTGATTTTGAATTGCTTTCAATGGAAACAATTATTTCATTGCGATAATTCCAGGCCACCGCGACGAGAGATACGCTAGCAAAAGCTCTGTACACCTATCTCTTCGATTGGTTACTTTCCCATGTCAACAGAGGTATGTCGATAAGGACCGCGACTGAAACCCTTATTTGGGGTGGAAACCCTTATTTGGGGTGGAATTACGATCATACCTCACTGACAGAGAAGTTGTTGTATTGAATTTTACCGTCAATCCCGCAGGTTTAGTTGCAGATAACCGGAAATCGGAGAGCTATCTTTCCATCGGACTGCTCGACATTTTCGGGTTCGAAGATTTCAATGATGGGAACCGGTTCGAGCAGTTTTGTATCAACTTTGCAAATGAGCAACTTCAGCATTTCTTCGACCAGCACATCTTCAAACTGGAGCAGGTACAAGATCTATTTCTTCGTGGGTGTCCCTGCTTGTCTCTGACCTGAGTGTCAGAGAGAGAGAGAGAGTCGTCCTTCTTTAACACTGCCCCGTGGTAGTGCTTCTGTTATGTAGTTATGTAGCTTGACTGTAGTCTATAAATAGCACGCTCCATTGCGTACCCCATCAGTTCATAGTTGATACAGCGCATATAAATGTTAATTCTATTAGTGATTTGAAGGGGAACAGTTTTGAAAGGTTAACATGATTTGTGATTTAATGTAGGAAACATTCAGTGCCGCCATCTGGCTCGACATCACAAAGTCGACCACACTCATAGCGGTCGTCATGACAAACCCCTAGTGGTCACCATGGTAACCTCACCCAGGACGAGTATACTCGTGAGAAGATAACCTGGACGATGGTAGGATACAAGGATAACGAGTCGTGTTTGGAGTTGTTCAAGGGTAAACCTGTGGGTCTCCTGCACTTACTGGACGAAGAGAACAGGTAAGCATGGAGAGCAACACCCATCATGTGTAGTTATCGGATAACAACCTGCCGCCCTCCCAGATGATGATATTTGCCTCTCTTATCTCATGCCAATCTTCAGTTTTCCGGGTGGTTCCGATTCGTCACTCCTACAGAAATTCAATGATAACCATGGGGGCCACGAAAACTATACCAAAACCCAGATACAGGAGAATGCCTTTGAGATTAGACACTACGCAGGACCCGTACAATACAAGATTGATGTAAGTGTTAGCATTTTGCAAGCATCTTTTCGAAAAGGACAACTTTTCCAACGTTTCAAGCCCCAAAAGTTGTGATTCCCGGCCCCTTCCCGGCATCAAGTTGTGCCGGACATTATCGAACATTACGCAGGAGTTCTTGGAGAAGAACAGAGGTCACATGAGGGCTGATATAGTACATGTTCTGAAGAGCAGCACATCTCTTTTCATTAAGAAACTCATCGGTGAGATGTACCTTGTGCTGACACTACCCCATTATCCCATTATCAAAACATCAGTCATCGGTTTGAAACATCTCTCAAACCCCACTTCTACTAGCCCCACGTATTGAATCTCACTGGTTGACATACTATGACACCCACTGTATGACACCCCACTCTACTATGACACCCCACTCTACTATGACACTCCACTCTATAACACCCCGCTCTACTATGACACTCCACACCACGGCACTCGATCCTGCACTATAGGCCCTACACCCTCACTTGACACCATGACACTCTCCAGGTTGTGATCCGGTGGCCCTAGCCAGGTGGACGCTCCTCCGAAACTACATTGGAGCGGTGTTTGCCTGCCGAAACGCTATTCAGAGCTATACACTTAACCCTACCCGGGATCAGGGCGTCTCTTTCCGTAAGTCTTTCCTTCCCGACGTGCATTATAATAGAGTCTATAGTCTTGACTGCGCAGTAGGTATATATTCAACAATTGTATTTATGAACGCATTTATGAAGTCTCAGAAAGGGTTACTCCAAGTTTGATTGTGACCCTTTCTTCAACACGTCGCGTGCTCTTTTAAGGAATAAGAACATCGAACAAATCAGAGCTCTTTGATGTTGAAACATTACTTTGGCACTTATCTTATTTTGTCGTTCGACCCATAGGTCCGCGAAACAAGTCCACCGACGCGGAAGGGCGTAGTGTTCGGGACCGAGCGAGTGCGTACATGTACGACAACCCGACACCCGGGCTGGTAACTGACGGAGAACCCAAGAATAGACGGAGTAGTGATAGTCCGAAGAAGAGTCAAACACCAACACGAAAAAGCGAGAGTCAGGAAATAGTACATGTCAGTGAGATCTGCTCTTCAGATTATATTCATATTCGTTTCGGTGTTTTTCTCTTTTTATCGGTGTTGAAATGAGAGCGTCGCGTTCCTTACCCCCCCCCATTCCCTACCTCTCAGATTCCGGCAACAAAACACCGACAATCACGACAACAACAAGCCTTTTCACGGTCCACTGCCCGGGGCAGACGACAACCGCGTTCCACCGTCGTGGGACAGTTTCTGGTAAGAAAGAGCGGGGGATCCGAATTCCTCCTCCCCTCGTAGTATAGTGAAGATAAGTTGTACCTACTGTATAGTCTTACATTATGCATCTTAATTGTATACATTTCTAGTATTATAGACTCATGGAAGATTTTGGTACATGAAACGTTTCACTAGCTCAAGTCCTCGCTCTAACCCCCCTAACTCCCCCCTACCCCCTGCCAGACATCTCTGAACAGCCTGGTAAACGTGCTGAANCCTCTCAGATTCCGGCGACAAAACACCGACAATCACGACAACAACAAGCCTTTTCACGGTCCACAGCCCGGGGCAGACGACAACCGCGTTCCACCGTCGTGGGACAGTTTCTGGTAAGAAAGAGCGGGGGATCCGAATTCCTCCTCCCCTCGTAGTATAGTGAAGATAAGTTGTACCTACTGTATAGTCTTACATTATGCATCTTAATTGTATACATTTCTAGTATTATAGACTCATGGAAGATTTTGGTACATGAAACGTTTCACTAGCTCAAGTCCTCGCTCTAACCCCCCTAACTCCCCCCTACCCCCTGCCAGACATCTCTGAACAGCCTGGTAAACGTGCTGAACTCCGCCAATCCCCACTTCATTCGGTGTATCAAGAGCAACTACGACGGTAAACCCAACCTCTTCGAGTCGGAGTTTGTGAACCGTCAACTCCGGTATACCGGCATGTTGGAAACCATACAGATCAGGAAAGCCAGCTACCCCATCAGATACAACAAGGAGGTTAGAATTGGGTTTAGGATTAGGTTTAGGATTAGGATTAGGATTAGGGTAGGGATTAGGAGTTTGTTCGGTTACACTTTACCAAATTCGTCCTGATCTAACCTTGTTGTCTCGCCATATTACTATCAAATAAAGAGAGATCCATTACAGCCTTTTTCTTAGAAAGAGACTATCTGATTCAGTCGAGAAAGACACTTTGTCCCTCTCCATCCTGTTTACACCACCACCCTATTCAGTCTCACCGAGTCGTATACCTATTTAGTCTCACTCTATCTTATATTTTGTCAGGAGTTTCGAAACCAGTTCAGAATGCTCATTAGAGAGTCCCACCAAAGGGATATTGCCAAGTTCTTCGAGTGGGCCGAGATTGAGAAGGGACAATACCAGGTGGGTTTTCATGAACCACTTTGTACGTTTCATGATATGAGTGCCCTCTTTTCACCGTTTCAAATGAATTGATGTAATTATCTTACAGTTTATAACCCTTATAAGGTCATGACTTTTCCTGCACAACTCTTAACTTGTTTGGCGACTTGCAATGATCCCCAAACGTTCCCACATGATATGTGTTCAGTGTTCACCATTTTTCATTTATGATTTGACCTTGGAAACAACGCGAAACCTTCCCCAGATTGGTTTGAGTAAGGTATTCATGAGGGAGGGACCTCTACAAATCCTGAACGAGTACCAAGACAGATTAATCCTGGCACGAGTCCAATTCATCCAGTCACACCTACGGGGATGGTTATGCCGCGTGAAGTTCAGAAGAATGAGAGATGCTGCCCTACTGATACAGGTTTGTGATTTCAGGCCCTGTGTTGTCAGGGACTTTGTTGTCATAGGTTGAGTGTGTGTTGTCAGGGACTGTGTTGTCGTAGGTGTGTGTTGTCAGGGACTGTGTTGTCAGGGACTGTGTTGTCAGGGACTGTGTTGTCGCAGGTGTGTGTTGTCAGGGTTCCCGCAAGGTTGGTGCGAGTGAAGGCAAACATCAACTGTGTTTTCAATTGTGTTGTCAATTGTGTTCTTTTGATGTTTCTATCGTTGTCAGTTTAATGGATCAGCAAAATTTCAGACAGCATGTAGCCCCAATCTATCCAAGTATGGCGTGTAATAAAGCCCACACTCTATAATATTCACTACACAGAGTGTGTGACAGCGCCACACACGCTCACTCTGACAGTGTGATATTGCTACCATTTATTGCTTCCCCTCTATCACTTGCCCCTTCTTTTGAGGACACATTTTGAGCGTTGTCTCTTGTGTCTTGGGTCTTATTGTCTGAAGGTTTACCCGTCGATGACCATCCACAATCATCGATCATATTGTAGGAATATGATGGCACATGTATCTGGCTGTTCGTTAGCTTGTCAATTACGAGCTATTTTCACGATTCCAATCACCTAGACAGAATAATGTACTCCATTTCGATGTATAGAACAAGGATATTCCTTTGTCCAAACGCCCGCATATTCCCTGAATGTGACGCATAATACTGCGAGATACACAATGCATTTTCATCTTCTCTTCTCTATCTTCTCTCAAACTTACCCACACACACACACATACCACTAGGAATTTGTTTCCATGATATAGTGACGACGTTGTCTCGGCAACACACGCACACCCACACGCGCTCTTCTTCTGCAGTACAACACACGGTCACAGTGTCTCTTCTTTCCCGGCTCCGTGATGTCTGTCGTGTGATCCATTGTGTTGTACGAGATGTTCTGGGTCCCGTCATGGCCATTACCTTCCTTACCATATTCGCTCGATTTGTCTGTCAGGCATGCGGCTGTCTCATATCCCGATACCTCTTCTCTTATATCGTCGGTGTGGTAAGTACTTTGTCAGTGAGCGGTAACAGTTAAGTGCGTAGGTAATGTTCAGCAGTTGATTCGTCACCAACTATCGCTTCATCTCAGACCAGAATCAATGATTTGAATGGGATCATGTTTTGTCAGCATCGAGGAGAGGTTTCCCTCGCCCCACTGACATGTCCCTCACTCCCCCCCGTTTCAGCGGAGTTGGCGAGAGTACTCGAAGCGGGAGCGGGATGCGGCAGCATCTATCATATCCAGTACGTGGAAAATGTACCGCGAGAGAAGGAAATACCTGCAGCTCCGCGAAGCGGCGATTGTTGTACAGAGATGCTGGAGACGGTCACATAATGTGTGAGTAAACCCAGGGGAGTGGGAGTATTCTCAGCGGGAGTGGGAGTATACTCAGGGGGTGGGAGTACGCTGTATGACGGGGGAGTTGGGTAGTGTGAGGGGGAGTGGGAGTGGATGTTGGGAAAAGGTAAGTTGGGAAAGAGAAATTATGGAAGAAGTGTGACCATCCTCTGTATGGAATTTCGAGAGAATTTTCAGATTGGGGTAAGCAATTCCCATCCAATATCAAACTGGATGCCGTATAACGTTGAATGAGTGTGTCTGTGTGTGATCAGGGAGAAGTCTGTCTATAATAAGATAATTGCAATTCACACTATCACGAATCTCTCTGAATTACATAGTACCATTCAGGCATAATCCCCACTATACTCTGATCTTTTGTTCTGTCATCATCATTATAGTCTCAAAAAGCAGGCTTCTTATCTTCAATTTAGAAATGTATCCGGACTGGGGTATTTCGCGATTACTGAAAATGTATGGGTTCTTCCGACTCATTTTCGTGTAATGATGTGATCTCAACCCAAGGAAAGGTGACAATGCTGTCAATAATCGTTGGCACTTACTACCACAATCAAGATTAAGAAATAACTAGAGCAGGAAATTGCAATCGATCTTTGCATACTTTTGATCCTGAAAACTATAGATGGTGTTACGTGTATGTCAGGAATAGAGCAGTGAATGTATCATCTCACTTTTTGTCTCCAATTATCACCATCGGAACAGATGACAAATCTGCGTGCCGCGCGCAGACTTAGCCGTGCTATCATGTTTTCCCACTTAAAAAGCGATTGTCACGGATGATTATCGGCATTCGGCTACGTAATAAACTTCGAAAAATACCTGATTGTCGCTGATGAAAGTCTGCATTCTGGTATTCCTGGTTCATATCGCTGAATACTCTTATTATTACAGTGTCTCTGTTACTATTACAATAGAGACAGTGTCTCTAGTACCATAAACTTAAATAAAGAGAGTTTTCATGCTTAATAAATTTTAGTAGCATTTGACAGCACTTACAGTGTAATTCCACACACATACACTATAGTATAAAAGAGGAGTAATCCTGTGCCAGTTTAAGTAGGGCATCATTATTCCATCATTTAATTGGCCATGTTAATTGTGCAGTGCGAAGCCAGCACAATTTGTGTATTCTTCTTTCAAATTGTCTGGATTCTGCAACCATTTCTTCTTATTTATCAGAGGTCTCACTGCACATGCAATTTTGCATGACAGCTTTTTATAAGTTGCAAATTTCTTAAGTGTTTTAGGGTTTAAAACAGATCCTTTTAATTCCCATTGCTATATATAGGAAATTATAACCTCAGCATGAGTTTTTTCACATTTTTAGAGCATCACCGCCTTTTCAACGAAACGTTAAATCATCAGTTGGATTCGTTCAGCATTTAATTCATCATTCGGGAGTGGTCTTGTGTTTATAGCGTGAATAGAATATGTTCACTTTTGATCCGGTCAGTTCACACTGCACATACCTAATAAACCCACTTACTCCTTCGTTAGTTTTCCAGCGCGTGTATTTAACAACCTATAATACCTATACACACAAGCAACTATAATTACACCCATAAGTGGTTGAATCCCTAAACCACTTCTGATTCAATACAATATTGCTACAGGAATTAATAAAGTAGCCATTTACTTCGCTCTCCAGTTTTTTCCGTCTTTTTTGCATTGTTTCCTATTTGATTGTTTATGTAATGTTCCAAAGACCGCATGTACAATTTGATTGTTTTCATACATATTTTCCGTGAAAAGAAGTGGTGTTCTGCGGTCTCTGGAAATAACATTACTTTTAAAAAGAACATATTATATTTAATGCAGTTTTATCAACAGAGCGAGCTTGCATATCACATTGTGTTTAAGCCGATAGCGCACAGTCTTGCAAAACTCGCATAAATTGTGACTTGTACATGTTTATGTTAGAAACTTTTGTCTTTTTTCAAAATCTCCGTTTAACTTTTTTATGGTATAGCCTAGCTCGTGATAGCTCGTGTATCACAACCTGAATTTTCCTAGCCCATTTTCCCACAGCCTCGTATTTTTCATCACTGATCAGCGTGTATTTATATCGAAGTTATAGCTCTATAAGGAGATATATGGGGTATCTTTCTTAATACTTTAATAGGCTGCTTTGAGTATTCGCATATTCTAAAACCATTTACTGTTTCTTGCTCAAGTGAGTAGGTTACAGTTTACTAAACTTAGTGACCTAATTTTAGAACTGATGTAATTTACTCACTGCTTAGATATCATATCTAAGTTATGATGAGAGTTCCTAATTGGATTTTAGTGTCCGTGGGACCGTTATAATTGAGTGTCATGCGAATGTTCACATGACACTCATATATTGATGAGGCATAACTCGTTAGCATGCCAGAAATTATGATTTTGTCATCGCCTCCATCATCGTTGATATCTGGCTCGAAACTATAATATTTGATGGTTTTAACTTTTATCCTCTTTCCCGTTTTTATGATTGCTCTCATGATATGTATGCAGTATGGGCAATAACTGGGGCGCATAAAACTGTAGTAATGAGCATAATTACAGTTCCTAACTCAAATACAAACTGAGTTTCACTCACGCTACCATGTTCCCTTCGATTCTTGTTGTTGAAAGTAGGTAGTTTATTCTTTTTTCTGAATATGTATTTCAGAGGTACGCATGCATTTCAGATTTCATCCGCCACCAACTGCTGTAATATCCTACTTTTCGCAACGTGCATACCATTCAGTGCGATCATTTTCCACGTGGTTTTACGACTTCCGGTGATTATAAAATTGTTTCTCTGCAATGCTCATGGTTGAGCGATCAATGCTAAGTATAGTTTTTTTATTTCTATGGAAAATTCAGAAACAAATAGGTAATCATTATTTTGTCCGTAAATTGACATTGCGACTTGTTCTTCGACGGTTTTGTTTATGAAGGAGCAACTGATTCCTGACATATGTACCTGTAAAATAGCCTGGGCGGGTGATGGTGGTGTGTAAAAAACCCAAGATTGTCATAGCAATCATTTACCATCCTCTATCCCTCATGAGGTACAGACTGACCGACTGTTTCTAAAAACACTGCGTTTATATTTTCTCCCCAAACTCTGACCAAACTCTCTTCCCTATATTGTGAGATTGGCTGTTTATCCCTACTCTGTGCTGATCCCCGTTCTCCCCATTTCAGTGTTTACCCGCCATCGTCTCTAGTCACATGCAAGACAGTGTCCGATAACTCATTTGAGACTCCGCCATGCCTCGAGGAGCACGAATCGGTGAGAGCGTCTTGACCGGGAATAGAATTGAAATTGAATATTTCAATGAATCGATAGCCGCTATATTCTCTGTCTCAATTCTGTGTCTCTTGACATTGGGAAAGACACTTGATAACACTGACATTCCCGTCTCTCCAGGCACTGAAAGACACACTAATGCGTGACATAATGAATACGTTTTCCTTCCTGGATGACGATACTCCCATGGATGACGATGCTCTGCGGCCCTCGCCCATCCCTCCCAGCACAGCACAAACCACAAACGATTCTACAGCTACTCTAACCACACTCGAACCGGTAATTGTGTGTGTGTGCGTATGTGTGTGTATGTGTGTTTGTATGCTTGTATGTATCTGTGTGGTTTAGGTAGCTATATGGTTTACCCACCTTTATTCAAAGTAGGATGCATTGATCATAGGAACTGTGGGCTTGGTAATTCATCAAAGGACGCGTTAGAGATGTTAAGTGGATTAGATTTGGGGCCATTTCCTCAATTTAGTATAATCATCATACATATCTTGATCAACCCTTGCTTACTAGTTAATCACCACCAGCAGTAGTCAGTAGTCACTATATGACAATCATCATGTGTTTCATCAAGGACTAAACAGATGTAATAAAGCGTACTTAACGTGTGGCATAGAATTACAAAAACACAGAATAATCAGTTTATTATAAACTTCGATAAAGGGAAAATCATGCACTATAACAACTTCTAAGAAACACATCCGTAATGGCATAATGGTAATAAAATATCAGTATGTATTTCCCTTTGTCCGATTCAAATCTGGCAACCCATCACTCGCATCATGGGTTCTCCCCGGGTCAGTCTTGTTCTTCACGATAACCACATCCGAATCCGACTGACCTGGTTCCACAATCTCTGGTGGCGCCGACACAACCCTCACTCGGCGCCGTAACGCCACTGCCACCACCGCCGCCAGCTCATTCACATAGTTCCTGAATCCCCTTACCCTCCAGTAGTAGATAAGAGGGTTAACCGTACTGTTTAGTGACGTCATGAGAATCATGGAGACTGGCCATGCGTACTGCTCCAGTATGGGGTGGTTGTCAAAGAGAAACCTCCGCATAACATCAGCCCCCGTGGCGTAGCCCGGTCGTAGGGGGTGTATTATCTCTCGTATAGCCATGTAGAGTCCTACCATCATGATAGGGGTACACCCCATGATAGATGCGAATGTGAAGATAATGACAGTTTTGGCAGCGGCGTATTGACGCCGGGAAGACACGCTCGACACCCAGGAGTGAAGATTGAATATCTTGAGATGGATTAGTGACCAGATGAACGAGATCATAACAATACAGAAACTGATGATAATGGAAAAGGTTGTGATAGAGATGATTCCTTTGCGTACGAGGAATCCGCGGGCGTCGTTACGGATGATTAACGGTACGTCCATACTGTCGGAGAGATTACGGAAAAGACTGACCCCACAGTACAAATACCCGGGATAGTAGCGTGGGAAAACCACTTCCAGAAGGATGACAGTAATCCAATATGCGAGTATACATGCGATAAACACTACGATAAACGTGTGCATGACGCTAGACCGGAGCTTGCAGTTTGGGTTCCTGATCACCATGAGACGGGACAGACTCAGCACGGCGACAGCTGTGAGGGAGATCTGCCAGACGGTGTGCCAGACGATGAACCAGCCACGGCAAAACCAGCGTTGAGCAAAGAAATAGCCCCGTCTTTCCTCCGATAGTGCAGCATCGATAACCGGAAACACACTGATACAAATGACGATATCGTTCGCCGTTATCACGGAGAAGAGACTCCGGAAGTACTTGGTGTTCCGGTTGGTTCTAACGCGTTTGTGTCGGTAGTAGGAGAGTGCGACAGAGTTGGAGATGGTCCCCATTATGCAGATGACGAGGAGGACACCTCCCAGGGCGTGGTTTAGTCGGGTGTTATAGGGATAATGGTGGGAAGACGTGTTGTTCATAGCTGCGATACAGGATATGGTAAATTTTTTCCAAGACTAAATAAGATTTGGATGGTTTTGTCCGCGGCATCTGTGCGATCTTCATTCTCAAGTCAGTAATAAGAAAAAAAAACGCGGCATGTACGACAGTTGCCACATCACGTGTAGAAACACTGAAGCTTTTCCGTAAAAACATGGCATAGTTTCTGGCGAGCGCCGCAGCAATTCGCGCGTTACATAAGTCAAAATACGCAAAGCTCACCTTCGAGCCCTTTTTGCGCGCACGTTTAATATCAACTACAGATGCCGCGGGGGCTTGCTAGCCCTTGATGTGGATAATCAACAGTTAGGTTGGAGTGTGTGTGAGATCTGGTAGACGATAACAAGGGTATCACCTTCACTAAGCAACATTTCTCGAAATAAAACATTTCTCGATACTACAGGCATCTGGGGCATTGACAAAAATAGAAAATACCTCTAAAATAGTAGAATATTCAGTGAAAGGGAATAAGCTAATATCATTAAAACTGAATATCACTGGAGCGCTGCATGTAAATGATTGCGCATTACTAGCAACAATGTCACCAATAAAATGATAAAATGGCGTAGTGGACCTTTTAAATAGGAGGTTTACTAGAATCATAACAAGTGTGTGACGTCATAACAATTATGTTATTATTGAAATTATGCATTACCGTGTAAATAGTATGACATATTTTAAATCCTAGCATTCGCGTGAAAAATACCAGAGAATTCAGTGGCTTCTTTGTCGTATAGTGGAATTACTAGCAATAATTGTTTTAACATTGAGTTCTTTCCCCCTATTTTATTCATTCGACCATGGAAAAAATTACAATTCAATATCCGGTGATGGGCATAATTGTGGCGGGGGGATTCGTACGTGATAATCAGTTATTTCCATTAATTGAACGAATACTATTTTAGAGTGGTAAGGTTATATGAGCATAAATGGAAATTATGTTTCAACGTTCGCTATCGACACCGTTATCGATGCATTATATCACGATCGGGAGATTTTCGCGCCGCGCGCCCGCNATTGTACTACCCCATTTTTTTGAGGGGTAATTCTGGACGGTTGGTTTTCCTTGAATATCTTTTTTCGAATTTGGCATACAGTGATTAACAGCCCGGGAATATGATCAGTGAGAGCCATTCGTATCGATTAAACCATTGGTTTCGACTGAAAACTTAAGGGTTTTCATGGATATCCCAGTTTTTGTGAAATCGTCCTAAATAGCCCCACCCCACCCTATCACTGGCGCGTTGCATACTAAATCTCAAATTTAGCAGATTGCAGAATGACCAAGAATCGGAAAATTGGACCTATCACTAGATGAGAGGATCATTATCATAAGAATTACTGCACTAAATCGTTGCAATTAACATTCATCTCAACAATGAAAAGAGAATCAGTAAGAAAGTGTGTAACAAAAACAAACAAAGGTAAATTGTACTGCCGATTTAATAATCGCATCATGGAAGTATACCTATCAATTACGTAAAAGGTATCTCAATGAGATTTTGTGTGTGAGTGTGTGTGTGTGTGTGTTTTGTGCCTGTGTGAGTAATCTTCTAATCCTAGCTCTAGGGCAAGAAACATAGCCGCTACAACTCGTCTTATCAGTATACATGCACTCTACACTATTGATATGGATTGATATCCTCTTCCCCGTCAATTGAATCAGCCATCATGAGGTCATTAGGGGAAAGCAAAACTCGATAAGGAAGTCGCCAGTCACATAAAACACTCGATTCACGCGAATCTGTCGTATGTGCCAGATCGTGTCAAGGAAACCTGTCAAGAAGCCTTGCTTTTATGATATGCCGTAAGAGCAAACGCATTTCAATCAAACTGAGGAGCGTATTAACATTTCTCTATAGAGAAACGAAATCTATCAAAAAGAATTTCTAAGAACATGAAACCGTGTTTTAAGTGGGGAAAATTCGCCGTCAAAGCAGTGCGTGCGTGGGTTCTCATCTGACATGTTTTGCAATCTTTGTGACAATATTTTGAAAAAGCTGTTGTACCGGTTGTACCGGTTGTACCAAGTTGCTAGATCGTAGCTTTGTGCAACAGTCAGTTTATGCGACCGAAATATATCTGGAGCATTCGATTGAGGTGGTGGTCAATGAGCGTGAAATGTGTCGCAAGTTTTTGTACTGAACCACGCACATTCAACCGAAGATTATGTTGGAATGTAAACTCTTTATCCCATGAGTGGAATATTTCACGATATAATCAGCTAACCGGCCGCTACGAAATATCTTGAAAAGTTCTCTGTAAAAATGCTATATGTACACAATGCACATTTAAACATGCAGTTTAAAATGCACATATACCAGCTTAAAATCTGGTCCCTCATATACATCAGGGATATGTTGAATTTTTTATAGTATCTAGGGAATCGCACATGACGCTAGATCACAGCTGCAATGCTGCATGGTAACCTGGTAACCGCGCATGGTAACCTGGTAACCGCGCATGGTAACCTGGTAACCGCGCATGGTTACCTGGTAACCGCGCATGGTAACCTGGTAACCGCGCATGGTAACCTGGTAATCGCGCATGGTAACCTGGTAACCGCGCATGGTAACCTGGTAACCGTGCATGGTAACCAGGTAACCGCGCATGGTAACCTGGTAATCGCGCATGGTAACCTGGTAACCGCGCATGGTAACGCGCGGTGCTTGGATCGTGTAGGGGGTGTCGGATTCTCGCCCTGAAATAGCAGGTCATGACGTGGTACAGTATTACCTACCAAATATAGGTAACCTGGTAACATGTAAATTGCCGGCTTTTATTGAAGCTGTTTCGGATTATGACAAGACGCGGGCGGGATACGCAGCTGTGCAATAGGAAGTTTTTCATAACGCGCCCACTCGGATGTGTAGATCTCTGCATGAAAAGTTTCTTGCTAACAGGTCTTTGAATGTCGCCACAACGAAATCACGCACTGTTGCTTACGAGCCATTACATGTTGCTGTCAGGAAAATCGATTACATCTTCCGTAAGACGATGATTTTGACCTCGTGGAAATATCACGGTCTATTATAATACGTTCTGATGAACAGAAATAAATCGATTGACGCAATGAAAGAAATAATAGCCATTAGACAGAGTAGAGACAATGGGAATGGTATACCTACCTTCACTCGGTGAATTCGAGTCATGCAGTATGTGTGTGGTATAACGACCTCACAACACATATTAGGCGAGAGCCAAGGCCGAGGCCGAGTTTGAATAGGAGTGCCCGAGATGAAGCCCATCAGCTGCACTGGGTATCGGCCGAGTGAAATTTGATCAAAATCATACTCAGTGTGGGTAACACGATTGAGCGTCAATTAACAATATAATAGCTCCCTTATCAGTGCATTTCATAGGATTGCACTACATGTTACACTTTCTGAACCACTATAACTGCCTCGAGATCTAAACCTACTAGAACAACTATCAACTTCAGGAAGACATAATTCAATTATTATGATTTTAATGTTACTGTTTCTGATTTATTCTTAATCTGCAACGTTGTACAAGTGTCATCAATCATGTCGAGGAATTATAGGAGATTTATTTGGAGTCGAATTATAAGGGATCATATGGGCGGCAATATTATCATGCTATGTACATGAATTGAAATAAAGACGCAACGTCAGGATACAATTAAATGCCCGAAAACGCAGAAATAAAAGGTACATGTATCCATGGTTCATTGCCAGCACGTGTATTTTTACCTGATTAGGTAGTTCATTGAACCACCCTTTTGTCACTCTATATTGTTGTTACTACTCCATGATAGGTGAAAAAAGTACCACCTAGTATAGAGTCAGAGTACCACCTAGTATAGAGTCAGAGTATCACCTAGTATAGAGTCAGACTATGTGGACTTGTATTCTTGTATTGCATGTTATTTCTGGGGGATTTCGAGTATATTCTGTTTAATATTCTGTGGTATAACAGTAAGTATGATATTCTGTATAACAGTAAGGGCGCCATTGCAGCGCCTCTGAACGCCAATGCAGCGCGGATAAAACGCTCGAAACGGATTGCTGGATCCCCATACATCTACACATATATGAGCTATAGTTGTGATAACCAGTATTGGTTGAATCACGCTATCCGCACTCCCCCCGTCCTTCTCTGTAATAGTCGGGCAGGACACGTACCCGCGGCCGGTACCCTATTGGCAGTGCTGCCGAGAGAGGGATGGTTCCCCACCGCCCATTTGAGAAACTTTGAAATGAAATTTCTTCGAAGATTCTATTTTCTCAAATGAATTATTTATTTTGCAATACAAAAAAAGCAATGACCAAATATTATAGCACAAAATATTGAGCACTCTAGCATAATTAATTCTGAATTTAAATCAGCTGCGTTTTTTGTTATATTGCGATGAATTCATGCCACATGAAATGTCAAATGTACTCCGACGAAAAGCAACCTGCAAGTTACAAATACTTACACGGCAAACACACACACACACACACACAAACACACACACACACACACAGAACACACAGTACACACACACAGCTGCAATTCCCCTCATCGCTATGCCTGCCTCAGACTTGCGTCATCTCAATATATGGCAGACGGTTTGCAGTGAAAACTGAATAGTCTAAGCCCCAGTACGGCACACAGTGCACACAGCTCCTATCCTGCAATACCCCCACTGTCCTCTCCCTTTGTACAACTGGAGGATCCACTAGCTGCGGGCGGTAGAACAGCAGACGATTTCACAGACTCGGTCGTCGCCCGCAGGCCTTCCATCTGAGTCATCTCGTATGTTTCAGCCCTGTGATTGTTGTTGCTGTATATCACAGCATTCGCTATTGAGTCATCTGCCTCCCCGCTGAACGAAGGGGATTTGTGGTCAGGGTGTAGTCTGGCCTTGCCCACGACACACTCCACCCCTCCCTCTATCATTCTCCGTTTGATCTTGACAACGAATCGCCGGAATACACGTATCCGGAAATAGTAGACGACCGGGTTCATGGTACAGTTCAAACACGTAGTCAGCATGTAGAAGATGGAGAACGCGTAGCTATTCAGGAAGTCATTGGTTCCGAACATCTTTACGATAGCTGTGTACAGATCGGATACTGTCGACTTGTCCGGAGTGACGGGATTTTTGATCATATCCAGAATACTAAACGGGAATATAATCAGGAAAAAGAGGGTACTGGAACCAAGATAGAGAAACGTCACCAATATCACCGTCTTGGATGCTTCCCGCTGATATTTCTGTGAGCTCCCAATATTCTTAGCTGTCCTCCTGGACCGTGTTAGATATACCATAGAGAGGATAAATGAGCAGCCCACAGCCAGGAAACTGGTCGAGCTCAGTCCATACACAGCCATACTGAGCATGCCATGGACTAGGTGCTGCTGGATGGTGAGGATTTCCGAGCTGTTGGTTGAGGAGGCTGGGAATGGTAGGAAGCTGCAATGAATCAACTCCCGATAGAATATGGGGTAGATAATGCCATTTCCCAGCTGTATTCCCAGCAAGATGGTGTAGACTGCCGCCACCGCAGACGGTATGACATACGGCACCACAGTTTTGAGGTTGTAACTCGCCTTCTTGATGACAAGGAATCTGGAGATGCTGAGCATACTGACCATGATAATGGATATCTGGTAAGATGTGTACCAGAAAACGCCCCATGCCGCACAAAATGTCTCGTTACTGAAGAGCTTGCCCTCCCTCCTCGGTGAGAATGTTGTTTCAATCACGGGGATAAAGGAAGTGCAGATCAGGATATCGCTCAGGGAAATTACCATGTACAGTCTCTTGAAGAACTTGTTGTTTTCATTCCGGACACGCATTGTTTTGAAGTAGCTGAACGCAGTGATGTTCATTGCTATGCCACAAGTGGCAGATATGGACATGATAGTTCCCAATAGAAAATCCAAGCTGGAACTCGGGTATTGGGAGCCTCCATCCGGGTCTTCTAGGGACAAGTTAGTTGCGTGCATGATAGCTGAAGGAGCATGTAAAGTCACTGACAGTTTATCAAACACAGAGTGAGGAAATTTTGTACTAACAGTAACATGAAGAAATTAATAACAGTAACATGAAGAAATTAACAACATAGATGTATAAGAGGGTGCAGCATGTTTCAAAATAGGATTTATTATAACGAATATTGCTACTCAAGCCCTGAGTGGTTTCAATGCTTTATCCGTGGTCTCACATTTGGGACTTACACCACTATTTCAAATAACAACCAACCTCGTATCATTATTTCCGCCCAACATCTATATAAGTTTTTAGCATATAGATATCAAAGTTCAAACGCTCCTAATGCCTTCATATATGTCACAGTCGTCACTTAACCTCACTCCCATTTCAGGCTAACGCCCTGTCCTCCATTATGCCCCCTAACACGGGCCCTCTCGACCCCATCACTACACATGGTCGGGCCTTTGTTCTGCCAGGCAAGGTCCACAACAAGCTCAAAGCGGTAAGTGGAATTTATGCGAATCTACTAAATGCTGGACCTCCCCCCCCATTTTCTGAATGCTTTTGAAGCGGGGAGAACAAGAAGAAAAGTTTTCATGTAATTTCAGGAGCTAGCTGGAAAGCAAGCTTCGATTCTTGTCGAGAACGCGTTTAAGCCTAGGCATCATAACGGGTTAAACAGATCATTTAACCGAATAGTATCAGCTGTCTCTCGAGTCCACCACGATCCTATTTTATGTATGGTCAAAAGTCGCTTACCCACATGACCTGGAAATAGTTCATAAACGAAGTAATAATATCCTTCACTGCAAGATTAATGTCACACAAATCCACAGACAAGCATACACACACACACACATCGTACACCCTGCTGTACAACAGCCAAGGGAACACACATCATACACGGGCTGAACTCGGCTTAGGATGAGGGGGCGATTCATGAGCAAGAAGTGAATAGGGAAGGAACTCAGAAAAGTATGGGATTGCCCCGGTCAATCCCATACTTTTCTGAGTTTCTTCCTTAATCAGTTCTTGGTCATGATCTCATTAAACTGCATCAGTTCATAAACCGTTGAATGGTTATAACGCTAATGAAGTTCGGTTCTCGAAAGATCTATGATTCGCCCTCTTTTTTGAGCAGCCTGGCAGTTAAACAAGGGAACGCACAACAAACACACAACCTCACTGATGATATATACGCAGTGACCATCCTGAAACGGGGAATTGCATAACGAAATACAGTTAGCTTGAAGAAATGGTGATCACTTTAATTGTAGCTGTGTTGAGCATATCTATGAGGGGTCCTGGGATGAATAAATTATCGGGGGATAGGGGTAGAGAAAGTAATATAAAACATTACCTTGTATGCTAAAGGCCATATTAAGGCCTACTTACAAAGAAACCCATGTTATTGTAGCACCGTGACGCTCTATGATCAGTTATGAAGAGGAACGGAGATTTACAATAAACGCGCAGCACGGCAACTTTTGGATGAATTTGGTGACCACGAAATAAAATAAGCTTGTGTTTCAGTTGGATCAGGAGATGCCAGAGGATCTTGAGATAGAGACGGGAACAGACTACCCCCGAGACACGGTAGCCCAGGATGGAGTATCTCCCTCCAAAGCCGACTGGTGGGTCATAGTATTTATGATCCTAATAGATCAATAACAAGTACTTATTAAACCACCTTTCACACCACCCCTTATTATCATAGTCATGTGATTCACACCATGATACAATTGTGGATAATACTTATCATGATATTCCATATCAATTATCGGTTATATGATGTTATATATCAACACCTCATTATATCCCACTCTCTGACCCGCGTGTGTGTGTGTGTCACTAACTTCCTCTTCCATCCCGACCCTAGTCACGCTGGTTCTACTACACTACTAAACCCGGCCACCCCTCTCATCTCAATCAATAACACATAACTATCATTAACACACACACTTCTCCTTGAACTAAATGCTGGTACTCCCCATAACTTGTGGCACACCCCACATTGTACAACTCCATAACTCGTGGCGCACCCCACATTGCAAAACTCCATAACTCGTGGC